>VZSZ01004698.1:113644-181784 GCA_013398815.1 Ibidorhyncha struthersii | reverse complement strand
GCATTGTTTTTTTTTTTTATATATATATATTTATATATATAATTACAGCTTTTCTATAATTCCTTTGCAAAGAAAATAACCAACAGGTTTTTAAATTTATTGAAGGCCTTAATAACATTTTTCTTTTTTTTTAGTTGTCTGTCCAGCACTATGCAACTGTCCTTTATAAAGGATTATACAGTAACCAGAGATTTTTAGAATTCTATATAAGTTTGTCTTTAAAAGGTAGTTTCTGGAGTAAATTATACATTAAAGATGAAACACTGAGTTAAAGAAAATTTACTGGCAACTTTTAAAATTTAAACTGAGCTTACTAAGAAAGGAACACAAATAGAAATAATGTAACTTAGGTCCAGTCTGTTACAGCTAATACCATACCTAATTTACATAAATCATTTAAGAAAAGACAATGAAGTGGCAAATTTAGATATAGGAAAAGGATGGGTGTTCCTTCTGATCTTGTCTTCCCTAAAATATTTATTATCATACTTTCAAAAGCAATAGAAGAAAAGAGAAGATACAGAAGAAAATCAAGATCTCTAATGTAATAACCCCATGTATCCAAAAGATTTCAGAAACACTTATTCTCCATTCCAGTCTTTGTGAGACTTGAGATCCTGTAAATTGAAACAAAGCAGGAATGCTTAAGGGTGGTGCACCACTTCTTCACTCAGTGGCCTTGGAATAATGAAAGGTCGAGACTAGTGATCATCTGTCTCCATAATTTCAGTCACAATTGGCAAACACAATTTAGAAACTGCCAGGAAGTGAAATTAATCTCAGTCCCTGAGAAAGGAGTATCCGTCTCTTACAATTTCTTTACCCCACTACAACAACAAAGAAATTTAACCATATTTGTGGTTATCCTTATGAAGTCTCTGCAACTTGCATGTTAACGCACTTTTAAGTGATCTTCATCTGCCACAAACCAAAGCTTAAAAAGTATGAAACCTTCTTAAGAGAAACACCACAAAAAAATGTATGCAATTATCTTTGAGGCTAGAATTGTTAAAAGCTGGTGAGTATCAATACAGCACAATTTTGAGGATGTTGAATACCTGACTTCTACTAATGTTTAAACATTTTTAGCATTGAATGTTGGTTTTGCCTTTTTTTTTTTTCACAAGCAGACTGATAAGACTGAACCAGGGACGAGAAGTGTGCATTCTATTGGAAAATGAGCAGCTTCTGAAACAAACTTGTTTACTTTCAAATAAACTAATTGAAAGAAAATTGTCAGCGGATCGTTTAATTTTCCTGCTAAAAAGTGAGGAGATTTGCATTAATGTACTTCAAATGAAAGAAGGAAAATATAAAAATATCGAGTCCTATGTATATACTTGTGCTGGGTTTGGCTGTCATAGAGTTAATTTTCTTCATAGTAGCTAGTATGGGGCTATGCTTTGGATTTGTGCTGAAAACAGTGTTGATAATATAGAGATGTTTTCATTATTGCTGAGCAGCGCTTACACAGTGCCAAGGCCTTTTCTGCTTCTCACCCCACCCCGCCAGTGTGTAGGCTGGGGGTGCACAAGAAGCTGGGAAGGGACACAGCCGGGACAGCTGACCCCAGCTAACCAAAGGAATATTCCATGCCATGTGGCATCATGCTCAGTGTATAAAGCTGGGGGAAGAAGAAGGAAGGGGGGAAATTTTGAGTTATGGTGTTTTGTCTTCCTAAGTAACCACCATGTGTGATGTAGCCCTGCTTTCCTGGAGATGGCTGAACACCTGCTGGCCAATGGGAAATGGTGAGATAATTCTTTATTCTGCTTTACTTGCATGGTTGGCTTTTGATTTACTTATTAAATTGTTTTTATCTCAACCCACAAGTTTTCTCATTTTTGCCCTTCCAATTCTTTTCCCCCATCCTACTGGGACGGGGGAGTGAGTCAGCCACTGTATGGTGCTTGGTTGCAGGCTGGGGTTAAACCATGACAGTCCTACTGAGAAAGAACATTTCAATTTTTTTTAAGCCTTATGTTTAACTGTTTAGCATTACAAACTGTTTATTTACACAAGATACAATTTTCAGTGTCTGATGTCTGCCTAAAGCTCAAACTGTGGTGGAGAATTTTAGCTGACATTTTCAAATCAGGATAAAAGTTCTTTTACAAATGAAAAAAGCTGGAAAGGTAAGGTAGCATTAACACTGAGAACATGGTTAGGAGTAGGGTTGGTGGAATACATTCTGGGAGCAAAGCAAAGACAATGCTTTGTCCACACCCCAACATTCCGGTGTAGCAGAGAGGCCTGGTAGTCCAAGGGAGATCTCAGACAGAGGTCAAAGGCACTCTCTGCATTAAATAGAAGCTGACTATATGCAGTGGAGTAACCTTGGCTCGACACCAGGTGCCCACAATTCAGTTCTATCACTTCCTCCCCGCAGCAGGCCAGGGGACGAAAATAAGATGGGTTGTAACAAAGGCAGTTCAATAAAGAAAAGCAAAGGCCATGCATGGAAGAAAAGGAAAATACACAAAGATTTATTCTCTACTTTCCATCAGCAGGTGATGTCCAATCACATCCTGGGAAACAGGGCCTCAGTACACACAATAGTTGCTTCTTAAGACAAATGCCTTAATAATGAATGCCCCCTCCCCTCCTACTTTTTCTTTACTTTTATTGCTGACCATTATGTCATATTGGTATGGAATATCCCTTTGGTTATTTTGGGTCAGCTGTCCTACCTGTGTCCCCTCACAATCTCTTGCCCACCCCCAGTCTACTGGCCTTTGGCAGGGGGAGAGGGATGGGAGAGATGGCCTTGATGTGGTGCAAGCACTGCTCACTCAGCAATAGCCAAAAGACTGTTGTGTTGTCAATGCTGCTGTAGTTACAAATACGAAGCACAGCACTACCAAGGCTGCTATGGGGGAAGGTTAACTTCATCCCAGCCAGACCCCATATAGTAGCTCTAAAGAGTCAAAAATTAGACATCTAAATCCGAGCTATTCACACAGGCGTTTTTGGGCAGAAATGTATGGCAATAGGCAAGCCTAAAGCATGACTTACCTAGCTTGTCTCAGAATTAGTTGGTTCATTCTCCATATAACATTTCAGATATCAAAGTTCCAGGAAATTAATTTCACCTGTGTGCATTTGAACAATTAGAGAAGATATAATGACTATACTGTAAATTATACTTTCACCAATGCTAACATTCATGTTGAGTCACATTTTAACATTTTGATATTTTCTTTCCCATTGTTCCTGTTGATTACTTTGTTATCATATTGCTGTTTATTTTGCTATTTCTGATGGCAGAAGTTTAGGCTGTCGACCCAAATTTTGATTTAGAGTCAAACTGGAATTTGAAAATTACTTCAGTTTCAATAAAAGTACAGTAAAGTTAGTATGTGTCCCTCCCACCACCACATTTTTTTTTTTTAACCCTTAATGGAAAATGACATTGCAATTGAAAGAAAATGAAGTGGAAGTTACCAATGCAACACTTAAAGAAAAATTGGAAAGGTAGCTTGTCTAATATAATGGTTGAAAAATGTCTGGTTTTCCCTTAGTATGGATTTTTCCATCCCTGAATTTGAAACTGTTGGTGTGCTAAAGAACAACCTGGTTATTTTTCTGATGTTGAACAGGTAGGCAATTTCCTTAGGTTATTGCAGTGACCAAGTTTTCTGTTATCATGGCCAAAGTTCATGTGAAGATTCATTGTGCTCCTGAAAACACAATCAGTCTGACTTGTCCCTGTGAACCAAATTTAATGTATGACAAATAATACTAGTTTGAACATGTGTAGGAAATTTCATCGGATCCAACTCAGAAAAAAAAACCAAAAAATATATATTGGACTCAATAAACACCCACAATATTTCTGACATACGAAGTGAGATCCAGTTCTACGCACATCTGTTTGGGAGTGGAGTATGATTATTCATTTTTAGGCATTCTATTTGTTTTGAGATGTCTTGTATTATGATGAAAGACATATTACACTATTGAGAAAAAAAATGGGACAGACGAAAAGATATTATAACACTTTAATAAATTATATGAACATATATTTATATACATACACAGACACACACTCAAATGTGTTCTATTTACTTTGCACAGATATAGTAAGCATAGTAAGATTTACTTGGTCTGATAGCTTGCATTGATGTGTAACGTACCTGCTCTTTGAATCAGCAAAAAACAAATTAGCAAGGTGCAATATTCTTTGGCATCAGATACAAGGTTTGGATTGTTCTTTCTTTCTGTTTTTCTGTTTTCCAGCAAACAATTCTGATAGTTATATAGATATATATTTGCACAGTATAATATGCTATAAATACTGCCTGAACACTGGTTTTCCACAACAGTTTTGCGTGTTTACTTTTTCACATCCACTAGGTGTAAGCTTGACGATTTAGGGGGAGCATTAATCACTGACATTAACATTATTTCAGATACACAGGTTAAAGAGTTTAAATGTTTGTGGTAACCCTGTGTTTGACATGAGAAAATGCTAAAATAGGGGTCTGAAGAAAGGAAAGTATCTGCTTCTTCCTCCTAAAACATTGTACATTAAAATATGCGCATATATGTACTCACATATTAATAAATAGTAATTGCTGGTTACTTTTTCTGGTTGCTTTTCTGCTTTATACATACATGGTCAGCATATTACTTATGACTACCAGTGTTGCTCAGGTCAGTGATCCTAGGTCTTAGCATTAACTGGACATCTCAAACACCTACACTGAATTTCACATACTGTGGAACAACTCTGACTCCCTCCAACCATCTCAGCCTTACTCTAAATGGTAACACTGCATGCAGTATGTACGCGGGAGCTGTTACGTGTCCAGTTACTACTGCAAAGGTACTGTATGGGGCATGCTTATTACTCTGACATTTTCGAATTTGTACTATACAGTTCTACCTATTTAAGCAGGATCTCAGGCTCCTTCCATCACCAGGATAGATGGTATACTGGGTGCTGATGACAATTTTATCATTGGGAATGTAATTGGTAGGACCCATGGTTTTTTAGCAGGAGCTGAGAAGTATCTAGTGAAGAAAAAAGGGAAGAAAAAACAAGGAAGGTTTCCTGAAATAAAAAGATCTATAACTCCTCATGTGTGGGGTTATTCTTCTCCAAGGGCAAGATTTTGCATTTCCCCTTGCTGAACTTCATGAGATTCCTCTTGACCCATTTCTGTAGTCTATCTCGGTGCCTCTGAATGGCAGCACACATATCTGCTGTACCAGCTACTCCTCCCAGTTTTATACTGTCTGTAAAGTTACGAAGGGGGCACTCCACAAATCTGATGGGTTGTTTGTTCCCTGCTTTGTTGCCCTTCCAGAAGATAATGGGGTGATTCAAGTCCCCCATGAGGATCTGTGAATATGAGTCTTCTTCCACTTATTCAATGAGGGTTTCGTCTGCTTCTTCCTGCAGTCTAATCAGACCCCCACTACAATGTCACCCATGTTGGTCTTCCTGCTAATCTTGACCCATAAGCTCTCAGTTGGTTCCTAGTTTGTCTTCAGGCTGAGTTCCACTGCTGTCTTGCATAAAGGGCAACTCCCCCTCTTTGCCACCCCACCAGTTCTTCCTAAGGACCCTGTATCAATCCATCACAGCACTGCAGTCATGTGAGCTACCCCATCACATCATCTGGATCCACTGTTTCAATATTACTTAAGTTTCTTCTGTGGGTATGGCTTTTGATTAGGCAAGGAATATAAGCCTGTTTTCTCTACCTGCAACTTGGTTGTTTCTGTCATGCCAACTTCCTTCCTTGTACTAGTAAATTTTCTAATTAGAAGACTAGAAGCACTGATTGTAATATTAATAATGATGATGATAATAATTGTGAAGCTTTTTTCATGTCAGTAATTTTATCTTTCAACATATGTTTTAGATTGCTATAAATATCATTTTATAGAGAATAATAAAATTGGTATATAACTTTCTGTATATATTTATATATGTATTTAATTTTCCAGTCTTCATCATTTATTCTTTTGGTAAACTACCCTAATATTGTTACTGGTAACAATTACTCAACATTTGGTTTATTTAAATTTTAAAAATCCCTCTCATTTGTTCCTTTGCCAAAATGTTTCCTAGCAAGAAATTGCATTTATCTTTCAATTCCCTTTACAATATTAATCCTGTAATAACTGAACAAAGTCAAGGGAAACTGTAGAGTGGATGAACACAGCAACATCAACCATAACCTTCTCCAATATCCCTTGTCATTTAACTAAAGGCAGGGAGTTGAGATAAGGTATTAAGAGCTGGATATGTTTCTATCAATAAGTGCCTGATGAGTGATTCCTAGAAGGCTGTAGTTGTCTTTTCCAGGAAAGTCATTCATGGGTATGGATCAGCAGTGGAACAATATGAGCAAAGAACAGAAGTCTAGAATATAGGTTCAGTCATCTTACAGATACAAACAATTAGGTGATTAGGTGACCCTGAAAAAAAAGGTGACCCTTTTTTAATTTGAATAACTTACCATAATAATTACAGAGATGAAAAAAAAAAAAGAAAAAGAAAAGAAAAAAGATCTTTAATATATGAGTGCTTAGAAAAAACATTATTTTCTTTTAAATATTTCTTGTTAAAAGATAACACATTGGGAAGACAGAAATGTTTTGGTGACTTACGATCCCCCAGATTCTTTTGTACAAGATAATAGTTCTTAGCTGACTCTAGCAAAAAATGTCACACATAGAGTCATACATGTCCAACAGAGATAGGTCTTTTTATGGTTGCTTCTCTTTCCCTTTTTGTAGGCTTACCTGTAGATAGAGATTATCAACCTTTGCTAGTCATACATGTATCAATAATAAATCTACCAATCCTCTAGTAACTTTTCTTCAGGGCAGCACATAGACCAGTAAACTAATAACATTGAAAATAAATTTATATAATGTTATAATGAATTGCTGTTTGGTCAAGTTTCCAGTTTCAACAGCTCATAGCATGCAATAACAAAATAAAAGAACAATCAGAAAAAATACTGTCAAAGAATTAGGGATCTCAATTTCAGGCATTTATTTTTACCCTTTTTTTCAGAGTAAGTGATACATCAGTCACTGCGACTTTCATTATTAGTTCTTGGCTCACATTTTCGGTCTCACAAAACTCTTACTCCACCCCACCTCCAAAAATGCACCCTTGCCCACTGTTTGCTGCCTTTGTCTTAAAAAAGCTTTCCTAAGTACAGAAATATTTCCTGTGGCAAAAAACTGTGAATACTAATACTTAAATAAAATAAAATAATGGGTTTACTTTTCAAACAGTGTCACTCTCCTTGCCCAATCTCACACTGCAAAAGAAGAAGAAAAAAAAATCCCTCAAGTTTTGTTTTTGATTTTTTTTTTTTTTTTCATTTACCCTTGGATCATCTGGTGTCTCTCCATTTGAAACCTGGATACTAAATAGTAGTAGACTGATATTTGGGTCAATGTATATAGAATGGGACATCATCATACAAGGAAAAATGAACAAAATAACTGAAAAAAAAGATGTCTTTGGTAGCAGGTAATGAATATATCAGGCCACCTTTAACACCTGAATAAATACAAGTAGGGTGAGAAGACATGAAATGTAAAACAGAGGGAAGAGAATAACGAAGACAATAATGTTGTATTTGTTATAATCAAGTCAAGTAAAATAAATCAGTTGGCATGGAGCAGTAACCATAGAAACGTTCTCTGCCATGATGAAAAAGCAGTAGAGATAGTGCTGTCAGAAGAAAAATGAAAGTGAAAACAACTACAACAAATATTTATGGAGAACTAGCCAAATTTTAGGGGTTGATATTGAAGAGAAATAAAGTGCAACAGTTTTATTAGTCTTAAGATTCACTGAATCAAAGGAAAGTCAAGAATTACTTATTTGCATAAATGCTAGGGAGTATTCATTTAAGGAGGTCTAAAGGTATGTAGATGTTAAGATAATTACCAAAGAGAACAAACCCTCACAAATAAGCTCAGCAAGTCCTTGCTAATGTAAAGTTCTTGGAGATTAAGATTATGAAATATAGATATTCATTCAACCTCATTTTTAGAAACTTTTAAGGAACTGATCTTTCCCTGATTAGTTTTAGTTATATAGAAAATACACAATAGAGGAACCTAAATACGATTTTAATTAACAGTAAGCCTAGTCACAAGAAAGGCCAGACTGAAGAATACAACATAGCAATGAAGGTCTTTTTTCATAATGTTTGCATTACAGATAATGAAACACACCCTTATTTGACCCTGCTCTGGCGGGGGGGTTGGACTAGATGATCTCCAGAGGTCCCTTCCAACCCTGACTATTCTGTGATTCTGTGATAGCAGTTGTTTAACTGTGTTGATGCAAGTTCGCATATTACAGAATCACATATAATTAAAAAGGTGAGCTGGTGCCTGGATATCTGTTTCTTAAGTATAAGGAGTACATTTGGTGGTATATTAATATGAATTGAATGAGTTTTCCTTTCAAGGTAAGTGCTTCCTTCGGAACATTATTAATTATACAACTTTATTCAAATACTTTATGCATTCCATCTTCATATAATGCAATCAAGGCAAGCAGTATTATAGGCAAATGCTTCCTTCTTTTTGGCTTCTTCTGTAGGTAAAGAGTGAGTTAAAGCACAGGCAGAGAGAATCACAGAATCACAGAATAGTCAGGGTTGGAAGGGACCTCTGGAGATCATCTAGTCCAACCCCCCCGCCAGAGCAGGGTCACCTACAACAGGTTGCACAGGACAGCGTCCAGGCGGGTTTTGAATGTCTCCAGAGTGGGAGACTCCACAACCTCTCTGGGCAGCCTGTTCCAGTGCTCCACCACCCTCAAAGTAAAGAAGTTTCTCCTCATGTTAAGATGGAACTTCCTATGTTCAAGTTTGTGCCCATTACCCCTCGTCCTATCAATGGGCCATCGGGTATTTTTCTCAACAACGTTGATAAACTTAACATTAGTTTATTTACAACAATAACCCAAGTGAATTTCCTCAGTTAATTACTCAGTATCTTCATTTAATTCATTAGTCTATGTCACTTAATTAAAATGAAAGATATGACTTATTTCAATGTTATGTAAAATTCAATATGCTAAGAGTACCTACATTTTAGAAGAGCTAAGTATCTTAAATTAACAGCAAATTTTAGCTGTGCTGCTGTTACAGAAATGAATTATAATTATTAATCTGTACTCTGTGTGACTTGCAATTTTATTTATTAAATATGAGGGGATTTCAGGTATTTCCCATAAGAATGTTTTTTTCGTAAGAACCATTTCTACCTTCACTATCTTCCTTTTCTTTTAGATACTAATGTTATTTGGTGGTATAAATTAGCACTCTAAAATGCTAACTAATCAGCTGACATCTCTCTTCAAAAAAATAAAACCTTCAAAACAGCCTGTTTCTTTTGACTGCCAACTGACCATGCTGTGATTCCCTTCACATACCTCCTCCTGCATAGAAATGCTATAGATGCAGTTAGCAGTTGCCCATATATTGAGAAATAGTTGTCTTGTCTTTTCAATTATGGAAATAATATTGAATTCAGATATCTAAAAATAATGGAAGCAGTCTTTGAATTGGAAAGGGCAAGCTCCAGGTTCCTGGAATGAAGAGATCTTCAGCTTAATTCTAAAGACTTATTTTAAAGAGAGAAGCATATATTTTACAAGAGAAAGAAATATTTTAACATCTTGAGATGTTCTTACTGTGATTGTTTATACAGAAACAGCAAGGAAAAAAAGTGATTTAAAAAAGAAAAATAAGAGATCTAAATGCAGGAGGGCCTGTAATTCATTCACTTGTCAACTGCTTACTCATACTGTTAGCAGCATTATCTTGCTGCTTTTATCTATTAAATCCTCAATGCCTCTGTTGTACAAGAGGAAGAAAAACCCTTCAGCTACAAGTGCTTGAGAGCTAAGTTCCTCTGCTGTGACTACTTTTTGCTATCTCCTAGGATATTTGGAGGTATCTAGCTTAGGGTCAAGTATAAACTTAACTAATATTTTAACAATCTAGTTGTTTTCATATGCGAATGAATGAAAAAGTGAACCAACAGTCTCTCTAGCCAAAATAATTCTATATCACCACTACAGTTTATTAAACTAAAGAATAAAATGAAGCCATGCAACTTTTTTTTCTGGAAAAACAAATCTTCCCCTAAAAGCAAACAAAGTGCCTGATTCTTGAGAATTTTATAAAAATGTAATACTCTTATTTTTATTTTTTTTAAAAAAAAACATTTCACTAACATTGTGATACCTCTTATTGTGGTAAGGGCTTTCTTATTTAAGAAATAATTTTAGAAGTCTTGATGAAAATGGTAAAAGAAAGACTTTGTATTTTGTAAATTAGTATTTAAAAAACAAATATGCCCTACTTTTTGGGTACTCTTTCTTAAACTATGTTATAAATTAATGGAGTTTAATAACATGGAAACTTAACTAAAACAACAAAAAAGCAATTAAAGCCACAGGAAAAAAAATATTACTATACAATCAGCAAATTTTGCCAGAGTGTTCTGAAATGGTAGTTTCACTGGAGTTGCACTCTATGATCTCCTTCTGGAGCTGTTCACTGATGGAAGCCACTGAAGGAAAAGTCTTGCATGAAGTCCCTGAAAGCAAGGTCTCATAAGGTGCAACCCATTGAACAGTCATAGTCAAAGCCTAAAATCGTGTTTGTCAAATAAATGCCAGAAAGCCAGCTGCAGGAGGCAAAAAAAGATACCTTCTGATATGTCTTAGTATATGTATATGTCAAGAATTATGAACTTATGTAATTATTTGCATTTTATCTTCATCTGTCTTCCATTAAATGAGAAGTAACACAACAGATAACAACCAGGAATCCCTTACCTATAAGATTCTTGAGCAGCTTGAAAAATCTTAATCTTTCAGTGTTTCCACCCAGACAGAAGGATAATAAAAGGAATCCCCATGGCAGCTATGCAGCACGTACAAGGATAAAGCGAGAGGTGAAATCACCTCCAGTGTAGACGGATGAAAGTCCCTCTCTGCAAAGTACTCTTTCTAGAGCAGCTGTGGTGCTTCCCAGGGCGGAGGCAGATGACATTTGTAGGCAGCCTGAATGCAAAGACGATGTGAATACCTGAAGCTGTACCCTTATACTAGATTTTGATTTGCTTTTAGATCTGATCAGTTCAGGTATGTCACAGAGCCAAAATGTAGTGTGTCACAGCTATAAATTATGTAGTAGCATTGGAGTACATAAAGTAACTCTACAACAAACCATTCATGGACATACTGGAGTGAGTCTAGCAAACTGCCATGAAGGTGATTAAGGGACTAAAGCACCTCTCAATACGAAAACGGGCTGGGAGATCTGGGACTGTTTAACTGAGAGAAGAGAAGGTTCATGGAGGATCTCATAAATATGCATAAAGACCTGGTTGCAGGGAGCAAAAAATATGTAGCCAGACCCTACACACCACTATATCTAATGATAAAGTAAGGGGCAATGGGCTCAAATTGACACACAGGAAATCATGCTGAAACAAAACAAATAATGTTTTTACTGTGAGGGTGACCAATCATCAGAACAGGTTGCCCCGAGTTGTTATGGAGTCTCCACTCATGGAGACATTCAAAACCCAACTGGATAGGGCTCTGGGCAACCTACTTTAGCTGACCCTGCTTGAGCAAGGGGTTTTACTATACAAGCTAAAGAGGTCCCTTCCAACTTCAGCTGTTCTGTGATTCCGTGTTTCTGTGAAAAATATTAAAGAGAACTGAACATATGCTGAGTAAAACAAAACAAAAAAAAATATCAGATCAGCATTTTGTTCAGAGTTAGAAAAGAAAGCTGTAAATCCAGAGTAATTCCAGACTTTCCAGTGGGGAAGTTTTCTGCTTTCATGACCAAGATAACTACCTTTTATTGTTAATTTAAATTTTACAGGAAGTTCATATTCTCATATGTCCTCACTATTACAGCTGTAAAGACAAGGAGATATAACAAACTTAAAAATATTTTAATTCACTAAATCAAAATGCTGGTCTAAATATCTTCTAATTTTACAGTATTTGTAGTAAAATAAAGTACTTCTAATGACAATTTTTTGCAATATTTTTTCACAGTTACAGTGATATAAGCGAATTAACTTATATGACTATGCATTAGCTTGCCACCTCTTTTTATAAATTGTCAAAATATCAGGAACTGTCAACCTGGCTACCTTTTCTTATAAGGTACATGGGCCATAACAAATCCCTTCCTGTGTTCAAAGAAACCTATTTTGATCTGTGTTATGAACATCCTTTTCTTCCTTCCCTTATTGCTGCTGGAAGCTGTTCAATATTGTTCCTGCTCAAAGTTTTCAACCTGTTGTCCTTACACACTCTCTCCTTTGTTTCTAGTTGCCTTAATTAAGTGTCTTTGGTGATACACAATATCTGACACCCTGGCGCATAGTACCTCTGAACACACATTGAAAGTTCAATTAAATAAGAACTGAAGTGTTAAAATAGATTGAAATATTTCATAATGCATTACTTTGTTTTGATTGTGTATGTATTAAATATACAGTAAGTCTGTTTTCGCTGAAATTAGACCAGCAATCAAATGAAGATAAGGTTCTGAAGTATAGCAATTAATGAAATACAAATTTTCAAAAAAAGAAAGATCAATTTAAGGTTTTGCAATCAGTTTGCAGTCCACCTACCCACCCACACTAATACAGTGGTAGGAGATACAGACAAAAGAGAGGGAGTTTCTAGCCTGTCATTTCTACCAACAACCTTACTGGGTGGAAAATAGAGGACATTTTTACTCCTTGCTTATGTGACTAGAATTGAAAGCTTCACAGGAAAAGAATGTGTTTCTTTACTTAACTTTATGGAACACCTAAATATTCTGTTTATGCAACATCAAATTTTATTCACCACCAAAATGTGACTCATTCCAATCTTTTCTCTTTTCCTGTGATCAAATCATGTCACTACATATGCAAAAATTTGTCTTCAGAAGAGTTATCTACATGAGCATTACTTCTTTTTTTGTCTTCAAGTATGTGAGATGTTGAAGATCAAAAGATCATTTGTATAAAGAAGGTTTATATAAAACCCATACTAAACAAAAACCAAAGACAATACTCCCCAGCTTCTCATTTCCCACACAAACTCATAGGCTGCCATACAGGTTAGCCTGCAAAAGCATTATTTTTTTCCTTCTATATTTTTTTGTTGTTGTATCCAGTGTACTGTGGTAAAGCCTTGAGGCAGTCGTTCCCATTGAGACAAATATTTTGCAAGTGGGAAGTCTCCTGCAGATGTTTGAAATAAGAAAGAAGTAAACAGACAAAACAATGGGAACAATGTTAAATGATTATGGATATCACCGTAAGCTCATATGTGGACAGCTGTCCACTAATGTAGCCCATCCTGCAAACTTCCAGTCAGGGAGCTGATAATGATCCTAAAGCCTCAGCTCAGGAATAGTCCTCAGTTTACTTACTCTCACCTCAAAGGTTGGGCGGGGAGAGTAAACTGATCTTTGCACATAATTGCATTGCCATGTCCTGATGTGGTTTGACTAACCCTAAACATCTATTACGTTACTACAAATGTCTAGTGCAATTTTAAATTAGCTGCAGAATACATAAACCCTGAAGACAGATTATTTACAAGATATAAAAATATAATACACGGGCCTAGAAATACAAAACACAGCCATTTGAGCTCTATTTTCTACTGTTGCAAAATATAGAAAACTTCCTGATCCAAACAAAAAGGCTAAGGCAGATGAAAACTAAGAAATATTTCAAGTCAGTAATGTCCAGATTTTTTGGCATGGTTTAGCTTCTGTTCTATATTGCCCAAATATGTGCTGTATCTTAGATTTCCATTCCTTGTTACGTAGATCGCATGATATTACACAGCTTCATTATTCCTTTTTCTACAGCACTCTGCTTAATCTGCTCATCCAAAACAGTTCACCATAGGTCCCCGGTAGTGAATAATATTTGTATTAACAATTCAATTTCTCCTCCACTTCAATTCACTTTCTTTTCCACTTTTCTCTCTTGAGTAAACGCCTAAGAATTTGTCATGTAATCTTGTAAAAAAAAGGAGAGGAGAGATTGAATACATAATAACACATTAAAATTCAAAACCCTTAAAATATTGTTGACATGGACTCAGTTGTTACATGGCAACACTGTAAGCATGTTTGCCAATGGCAATGTAGATCATGCACTCCAAAAAACGGAGAAAATACAGGAAAAACCACCATCTGAAAACACTTTGTGAGAAATGGGACAAAGCAGATGTTGCCTGTCTGACATTCATGTCTACATAATATGATCAGAGGCAACCCTATGTACAACTTAATCCTGGATAATACATAAAGTGTCAGGAGTCCTGTTTTGAGTCCTAGCTCAACATGTCCTAGGAGCACTGGACTACGTATAGAAAAATTCACATGTGCAAGACACTTCTGAATGAAGGTAAGCAGTCACATAGACATTGCCTGTACAATTCCTTGTATGAATCCTTTTCATTCCTTACTTCTTTTAGAAATATGAAACAGGTAACAGTACTGATAAATAAAGCATTGTTATCTTCTGAGGTGGTCTAATACCTTTTGAAGGAGATTCAGCAAAATCCATCCATTGCACGATACTGAAATTTCAAGATTAATTTAGCAATCCTGAGACCTACAGAAAAAACAAAACAAAACAAACAAACAAAAAAAAAAAACACAAACCCCAAACACTTCTTAAAAGAAAAAAAAACAGATTCTGGGATGCAAAACATGTGATAAATCCGACACCCACAGGACACAGCACTATGAAAGAGTCCAGCCTACCTTATTCAAATGCATAATAGTATTGTGCTGTTAAAAATTAGACTGCCCTGATTTTTAAAAACAAACAAGTTTCAGATATATTCCCATTTTCTTCCTTTCTTCATGAAATAATTACACAATTAATTCAAAGTTGTTTAGATATGCTCAATGTGTATTTTTTCCCCTTTGTCATGTTTGGATTTCATTTAAATGTATGGTTTGTGTATGGAATAATGGCCATTTTATATAACTTATTGACAGTTACACTTTATCTGAATTCTACTGCAGTATTGTGCATGGGTGTGGTCTGGAGGGTGATTAGGGATCTCTGTGCTGTGTATGTTAATTCCTTAAATGGCTACTAGGGAAGAAATAAAATCCTTATAGCAACATTCTCATATAATATTAAGATTTGTTGTTTTGTCCTTAAATCTTTATACTGAGTTTCGTACTAGATTTATGGATCTCACAGGCTTTATTGCTTTCCTCTTTTTAGAATACTAACATTTAAATATACAGTTATACACACACGCACAAAGCATTTTTCTTTGCTATTATGGTGCTTCATGTTACTGGTCCTCTGTCTCCCAAACCGAATTCATTGTATTTCATTACAACTTAAAGAAGTTGGATATTGTGATCCAAAAGTTTGGCACAGACTTGGTCAGACAAAATAAGTCAATTTTAGAACTTCATAGAAAAAGAGGATAGCCATGCAGTATGTGTGGGGTAGGGAGGGGATAAACAAGAAGGANAAAAAAAAAAAAAAAAAAAAAAAAGAAAGGAAAAGAAGAATAGGATACAAATAATGCAATAATGTGAGCAAATAAGAAACGTGAATACACTTTTCATATTGCTCAAAGTATGTAGGCTAAACGTGTAAACATACTATCAGAAAAGTTGTATGAAATTAAATATTTTAATGGAAAAGCTTATTAAACCTTAAGGGTGCATTAAACACAACAGCAAAAATAAAGACAAGATACTTCTTAACATTAAAAAGATTAAACAAGCATCATAGCTTAAACTAACTAGTTGCAACTTAACAATAACCCTACAGAGTAAAATAAATATTTTTATAATTCATTTCTCAAGTCTGTGCCTTTAGAAATTCTAGTTAATGGAGTAAAATCTATAATATAATTATAGGTCATTTGCATAAGGATTCCCAAGGGCTAGCTGGTCTTACAATAAGGTTTAATAAGCTTTTAAAACAGAATTAATTTCTGTTCTGACATGTAAAAAATCACAAAATTTTATTATAATGACAAAATCTGATGTCAGTTATGCTTGTGTATATACAGAATAATTCCATCAAAATCAGTCATCCTGAGCAGAATTTACTCAAGAGAGTATCCCAAGGATTAATATGCTCTTGATGGATTCTTGGATGAAGAACTCAACATTAAGTTTAACAGATGTAACATTCAGTGTTAACAGATACCGATTATTTTTTAGAAGAATCTGACAAAGATAACGAGAATGTTTGTAAAGGAGTTATTTACATTGAGATTAGGTCATGCTCCGGTTTACACACAAACCATCTAAAATACATGTAGAAAACTGTATTATATGGGAAACGTGAAAGAGCTCTGTGTATGCTGATCTCTAAATACTAGAGGCAGTTGAGCAAAGATACTGAAGGTAACTTGCTGGTGAGGCAGCCTTGGGGCCAGACCGTATTTAGTAATTTAAGTGTGATATTGTGCCCAAGCTAATAAATCGAAAAAACTTCCATGTGTATGTCTTCTACTCTGCTGTGTTATAGAGACTTTTTGCCACAGCCCAGTATTCACTCCAAGTTCTCTGCATTCAACAGGATAGCATACTGTAGGCATGTCTATGCTAAAAGATTTTTGTCTTATTGTTACTACTGTCTTACAGCGTCCTTTCAAAATATAGAATCATAGAATCCTAGAATGGTTTAGGTTGGAAAGGACCTTGAAGATCGTCATGTTCCTGCCCCCCTGCCATAGGCAGGGACACTTCCCACTAGACCAGGTTGCTCAAAGCCCCATCCAGCCTGGCCTTAAACACCTCCAGGCATGGGGCCTCAACAACTTCTCTGTGGAACCTGTTCCAGTGCCTTACCATCCTCAGAGTGAAAAATTTCTTCCTAATATTTAATCTAGACCTACCTTCTTCCAGTTTAAAGCCTTTCCCCCTTGACCTATCACTAACACGCCCCAGTAAAAAGTCCTTCCCCAGCTCTCCCGTAGGATATATTCTAATACAGACTTAAATCCACTCTTCTTCTAGGCAGGGCTTATAATAAATACAGCAGGACTTATATGCTTACATCTAATTATTTTCAAAGAATATTGTCAATAATGAAGTCAATAATGTCCTAAACTGGTGCTGATTTCTGTTAGGTAGATTTATTTTCTGTTTACAAAAGAATAGTCTCTATTACACTTTGGTTGGAAACATTTAGAAAACTGTTTGTGTGGAAAATTCTAAAACACTTGGAATCAGCAAATATTTTGCTGAATGCCGCCTTTGTTTTTAGTGAAGTTCTGTCTAGCAATAATAATGTAATTTCCCAATTATAGCCATCTGAACTCAGAGTTTCTACTAAAAAAAGACAACCACAAATATTTTTTAACCTTCTGTGCTCTCATCATGTACTAAGAAAGCATTCACAAAGAAATGCAGACATTCTACCCCCTCTGCCTAAAAAAACTATACAGACTTTTTAAATTACTTCACAAAAGAAATCAATACTGGACAGTAAATGATATATATTCATACTTAAAATATAGAAATCTGAAAATTATATCCCATTTTTATTGTTTTTGTTTGTTTATTTACTTAAATCGATGAATTTATACTCTGAGGTATGACATAAGTGTATTAGGGGAGGCTACACAGATGTCATATGACTACCACGAAGCATTATTACAAAAAGTTAGGGTTTTTTGGTTTAAGTGCTTATTCAGATTTCTTGTTAATTTAGAAATGAAACATGCTTCAGAGGTCTTTCTGGTTTTAAACTGGGTTTGTTAATAGAAAATTCTTTTCACGTCAGAATTTCCCAACTTGTAAAATTAGCTTCATAAATGGAAATAACAGATAAATATTTGAGTGGAAGTTGGTTTGGGTTTAACTACATGAAGGTACTAACAAGCTTTGAAACAATGAGCAATTATAAATTCTCTCTGGGTTATTCACAACATGTCTTGCTGTTCATAGTAATGATAGCTGGCAAAGATAAATTCAGTAGTCTTATGCATGCACCAGTAGAGACTTGTACACACTATTTGTGCATAATTCAGGACATTCTAAATGTAAGTGAAAGAGTCTGTAGTAATTTATGTAGTTCAAATTGTCAAATATACTTTTATATATACATATATATGCGCACACATACATATGGATATTTGTGCATGTGTAAGTTTATATATCTATACGCAGTTCATAAAACAATTACAACTTAGAAAAGACCTCATATGAACTTAAAGTAGAGCAATCCTAAAACAATGTGGGGTCTTTCCTGTTTTCACCATATGCATTTATATAAAATCTGAACTTCTTCACTTTGCTGAGGTATAGATGCACCATGCACCTAACTGATCCTTAATTTAACAAGTGTTAATGTAATCTGCGACTCATCTTTTTCCTAGAATTTCAGGAGTAACTTTCATCCTTTCCAACCTCCTAAGTATAATTGAGTTTATTTCCAATAGTGTGTTCAATCCCTGGTAGTATGCTTTATAAATTACATTAAATAGAACAGCAACCAGTTATAACTGTAGGGATTCAAATGTGCATCTAAGATCTAGCTGTACTAACCTTTCTTTGTAGTCAACATTAGACAATGAAATGTGATCTATCTCAAAATGAGATTAATCATCCTTTTGAAGTGCCTGTGTCATTGCACATTTTTATTGTCTACAGAGAGGCTTGTGTGACTAGCTCTGAGTCATAAGACACATTTTCTGATGTTTATATTAAAGCAGAAAAATCATTTGCCTGCTTGCCTTTTGGAATAATGACCTCAATTGTTTTCCATCTTATATTTTTTTTAGATAACTATAGAAAGAAAAAAAAAGCTTTTTTTTTTTACAATTTGTTGGTAAACTAGAACAAGGAGATACACAGGGCTGGTTTGGACATGCTGTAATGGTACTTACCTAGCACACACTTATAGCTGAAGACTCTACCTGGTGTTTTACATTACTTGAGGTTTTATTAATAGTCCAGATTAAATGTCTCTGCACATCTCTGGCAGAAGAATTATCTTCAGACTTAACCTGTTAAATGAATCAGATGTCACAGACATCAAAACAAGAAGGCAGAAATATTAGATAATAGCTAAATGAAAGTATTAGTTGATGTGATAACCTGAATGTGTGTTTTGATAAAGAGTTGTGAACCTCAAAGCATTGTCAGTTCCCCTACAGAAGTTGTATCTGTACAAATTAAGAAACTCTAACTTGGCCTTTGAGTAAAACAAATATCTTATATTTTTTCAGATTTTCTACAAATATATGTATGCTTTTTTATGCATGAAAGTTCTGCATTACCAGTTCTGATTTTGAAAGAAACTGTAAAAGTAAATATACGTGAGCCTGCTAATTCTTCATAATTTTGTAAGTGTTATCCTTTGGATAACAAAATACATAGCGGTTCATTTTAAAACCACATGATAATCACTACAGCAGGTTTGAACAGGCAAAGTCTGTATACATTTGAAGCGGAAATAGCTTTAAAACTACAGGGAACACTAAGAAACGTGTTTTTGGTCTAAGCATTTTCTGACTATTTTGTCAAGATAAATTGATCAAAAAACTGTTTGGGAATTTAGGACACAGATTAGATTTCCATGCAAAGAGTAAAAGAAAAATAAGCCTAGACAAATAATCTGGGATAGAGGACACAAAATGTTAAAAAGACGTTGACCAGGGAACACTGAAGAATGGCATAATTTTTCAGGTAAAGCAACACATATGTATTCTACTTTTTTTTTTTTTTTTTTTAATAAAGCATACTTTGTTAAAGTTTTCTTTCACCGTAAGGTGAGGATGATCATATTTCTTCATCACATTATAGGACAGATAAATTTACTAATGTGTTTAAGACTCTCTGAGTATATAGTGAAATATTCTGTTAAAGTGTTTATAAAGAAGAAAGTTTGTCACCTGCAGGGTTGCAAAATCTGTGGAACTGTAAATCCATTCCAACTGAAATATTCTATTCTGTTCTGTTCTGTTCTGTTCTGTTCTGTTCTATTCTATTCTATTCTATTCTATTCTATTCTATTCTATTCAAAATGGTACCTAACCAATGGTCATTGTGCTTTTGATTTTACAGCTTAGTTGAAAATTCTACTCCTTACGCAAAAATTTTACTGAGTCACTAAGATATGACATCTTTCTAACATAACCATACCATTTAAGAGGTTTAATATTTGTAAGACAGATGTTAGTTCTTTCCCATTTTTGTCACCTGGACAGAAAAGTAGTTAGTGGTACAAAATGTTTTTGTAATTTCATTAGAAAACTTGAAATGGAGATAGAAGTAACTTCACAGACAATTGTATTGTTATGGACGTAACAGTGAAATCTTAAATTACTCTCTAATTTAATTATACATAGAGATATTTTCTCAATAAAATTGTAGTCTTCTAAATGACAATTAGAAATTATTGTCATCATCTCATAGTGAAGCTAATCTTTAGTAAATATCTTGTTGGAAATGTTGAAAATCTATGGAGTTCTTTAAGTGATAAAGTAAGGAATTGACTAGTTGAAGTAATCAGTTTTGAAGAACTAACCTGTAAATCACTTTGCATTAATTCAAATTCCAGTGCAGCTGAACATGTATGAACAGAACACTAATTGGACACAAAATGACTGTAACTTTAGAGGATCTGATAGTCTTTTTCAAGGAATCACTTATGTGCTACCTGTTAAAGGCATAATAGAGCTAGCAGTTTGCTGCAAGACTCACATTTTAGATTCTGTTGGATCATGCATATATTCCAAGGCACAGAGTCTGAGTAAAAAAGCGCCCTTCATTTATCTTTTATTAGAAACTGCTTTTAAATTAGCCAGGTAAGAGTTCGTTCACTTTGTTTTTTTCTGGTTTTATTTAGATTTGGTTTGTTGTTTGTTTTTTTTTTTTTGCAAGCAAAGAGTCCCATCCCAAACAGATTTGACTTAATGTTGCTTGGCAGTTAAGATCAGTTTTAGGTTTATAGTCATGGAATCAAAACCTTAGGATGACAAATCTTGCCTTCTGCCATGGGTTCATTCCATTCTGAGACATTGTCTCTGAACAATGAAACAGAGACAGAGAACTCTATCTCTGAACAGACTTTGTCTATTTTCCCTTGTTGATATCTGTGTTTCAAATAATTTTTTGATGCATTTTAAAAGACCAACACAACCATTAATAAGCTATGACTTCCAGAATGTTTGATGAGACAGACCTCAAATAGGCTGTATAGAGAGTTATATCAATCAGAAGAGGTAAAAAAATCCAGATTCCCATGACTTAATTTTCTTACACAGTAAGCTGTGCATGTGAAACTGTCACAAGATTGTCTGTGTAGTAATAGATCCGTAATACATGCCCAGAGCCTGGAAAAGGGTCACAGGTCAGCAGGAGACCACCTGGAGCACAGCACAAAGGAATACCAGACACTCCAGCCAGCAAGTCAGCTTCATTGGGGGCTCGACTTAAATGCCTCTATGCAAACACACGTAACATGAGAAACAAACAAGAGGAGTTAAAGATGTGTGCATGCCTGCAGGGTTATGATTGTATAGGAATCATGGAGACACAGTTGGATGGCTCCTGTGACTGGAGTGTTGGAATGGAAGGTTTCAGGCCTCTTAGGAAAGACAGGCAGGGGAGACGAAGAGGGGATGTCGCCCTCTCTGACCTCTGACCAGCTGGGGTGCATGGAGCTCTGCCTGGGGGTGGAAGAGGAGATGACTAAGAGCTTATGGGAGAATGTAGGGGCCGGTGACATTACAGTGGGGGTTTGCTACAGGCCACCTGAGCAGGAAGACCGAGCAGATGAGGCCCTCTATAGACGGATAGGAGCAGCCTCACATTCACAAGCCCTGGTCCTCATGGGGGACTTCAACTACTCCGATATCTGTTGGAAGGACAACATAGCAGGGCACAAGCAATGCAGGAGGTTCTTGGAATGCATTGGCGATAACTTCCTTCCGCAAGTGATAAAGTTAGCAAGACCAGCTTTGAGCTAAAAGGAACTAACAAAAAAGGGGAAAAAATAAAAGGGGAAACATAACCCCCATATTTAAAAGGGAAAAAAGGAAGACCCGGGGAACTACAAACCAGTCAGTCTCACTTCTGTGCCTGGAAGACCATGGAGCAGATCCTCCTGGGAACTCTGCTAAGGCACATGGAAAATAAGGAGGTGATTGGTGACAGCTAACATGGCTTCTCCAAGGGCAGGTCATACCTGACAAATGTGGTGACCTTCTGTGATGGGGTTACAGCGTCAGTGGATAAGGGGAGAGCAACAGATGTCAGTTACCTGCACTTATGCAAAGCATTTGACACCGTTCCACACAACATTCTTATCTCTAAACTGGAGAGACATGGATTTAACTGATGGACCACTCGGTAGATAAGGAATTGGATAGATGGCCACACCCAAAAGGTTGTCATCAATGGCTCAATGTCCAAGTGGAGAACAGTGATGAATGGCCTTCCTCAGGGGTCAGTGCTGGGCCCTGTACTATTTAACATCTTTGCCAGTGAAAGGGACTGTGGGATTGAGTGCACCTTCAGCAAGTTTGCCAATGACACCAAGCTGTGCGGTGTTGTCAACTCATTGGAGGGCCATCCAGAAGGACATGGACAGGCTTGAACAGTGGGCGCGTGCAAACCTCATGAAATTCAACTAGGCCAAGTGCAAGGTCCTGCACGTGGGTTGGGGCAATCCCAAGCACAAGTACAGGCTGGGCAGAGACTGGATTGAGAGCAGCCCTGAGGAGAAGGACTTGGGTGCGTTGGTTCATGAGAAGCTCAACGTGATCTGGCAATGCAAGCTCGCAGCCCAGAAGGCCAACCATATTCTGGGCTGCATTGAAAGAAGCGTGGCCAGCACACTGAGGGAGGTGATTATGTCCCTGTGGTCTGGTGAGACTCCACCTGGAGTACTGCGTGCAGGTCTGGAGCCCCAACATATGAAGGACACGGACCTGTTGGAGTGAATCCAGAGGAGGGCCATGAAGATCATAAGAGGGCTGGAGCACCTCTCCTATGAAGACAGGCTGAGAGAGTTGGGATTTTTCAGCCTGAAGAAGAGAAGGCTCCAGGAAGGCCTTCCAATATTTAAAGGGAGCCTACAGGAAACATGGGGAGGGACACTTTATCGGGGAGTGTAGTGACAGGATGAGGGGTAATTTTTTTTTTTTAAACTGGAAAAGGATAGATCTAAATTAGATATTAGGAAAAAATTCTTTACTGTTAGGCTGGTGAGACACTGGAACTGGTTGCCCAGGGAAGTTGTGGATGTCCCATCCCTGGAACTGTTCAGGGCCAGGCTGGATGGGACTTTGAGCAACCTGGTCTAGTGGGAGGTGTCCCTGCCCATGGCAGGGGGGTTGGAACTTGATGATCTTCAAGGTCCCTTCCAACCTAACCATTCTATGATTCTATGAGTCTGTGCAGCAACATGCATTACCTACAAAAAGATACTAATTTTTCAAACCTCATCATCCTTTATTTTCCAGCAGGTATAAAAAGATAATGTTTTTACATTCTAAAATGCATTAAATTTACCAAAAGAAGCTTAATGGCCTTTAAGGATTTTAGCAGTATAAACACCATCCTGGTAGAACATACTAACTTGTTATGATGCTAAATGACATCTGAACATGGGAATGATATTAATATACCTCTTCTCATAAAGAGACAGAACAACTTGTTTTTCAACATTCTTCCAAAGAGAGAGTATTCCTATTAATTTTTCACACCTGATGATTCTTTTCATAGCAGCAATAATTACAACATTAGCCTTCAGTATTCACTGAGAGCTAAGAGAAAAAAGAGTCATTGTATTGCAGCTGCCTATCTCTATCTGCCCTGAGGAGATCATGTACAAACAAAAAGTACACTTACCAACTCATTTGTTCTTAATTTAATAACTTAGGTCATTGTAGTTCTTCTGATTATATTCCTTCTTTGAAACTCTGTCATTTAGTACCATCAAACATCACTTTCTCACAATGATTTGTTGTCACATTCATTCACGCTTATTTTCTCCCCTTCTATCATCCAGACATTCAGAAAATTTACTGTACTTCTTAAACAATTCATATTTACTTATGTAATAGTGTCTTTAACATTTACATCTCTCTGCTTCATATTTCCTACCTGTTATTTGTCCTTTCTTTTTATCAACATGACCATTTTTTATTGATATTATCTTATCTAGAAGAGAAAGTAAATTCTAAAATTTCTCAGCTTTATTGTTTTGACACAATAATTCAAGAGAGAAAGTATTTCTGGGATGTCAGTTGAAGTTTATTTTAAAGTTGTAAGTTTTTATCTGAATCAATCTATTCAAGCATTTATCTTGATTTGTGCTGCTTGGTTGCTTGAAGTTTATTATTTTTCTCAAGGTCACACCCCTTTCAGTTCAAGGAAAAAAACTTACAGCTTGAACATTCCAAGCTGTGTGTGTGTGTGTGTGATAGGACAGAGATTTTCAAACATTTTGTTATTGCCATTGTTTAATCTTCTCAATGCCAAGCCTTTTCCTGCTAGACAAAGAAAAATTATTTGTATATAGTATTCTTCTGTTTAAGATCAAATTGCAGATATTCTATTGCCTGAGAAAGCGTCCAGCATTTTCATGCATATCACCTGTGAGCGTTTTAGAAAAATTCCCATACTTCAAATTTCAAGGGAGCTAAAGACAGTAAATAACTCTCTTTTCTTAAAAACCATGCCCTTCAACTTCACACAGAATTTGATAAAAATTACAACAAGGACAGCCAGGCGCCATTGTTCTAACAGTCCACTTAGACATTTTTAGTTCTTCATTTGGATTAATGAATCTCAATTTAAATGTTTGGAGTGTTGACATCTTGTCAAGGTTTCAGCTGGGATGGAGTTAACTGTCTTGCTAGAAGCTGGTGTGGGGCTATGTTTTGGATTTGGGATGCGAGTGGTGCTGATATTTCAGTGGTGGTTTTGGTTGTTGGTCAAGGCCTTTTCTGCTCCTTATACCACGCCACCAGCAAGTAGGCTGGGAATGCACAAAAAGCTGGGAGAAGACACAGCCAGGACAGCTGACCTCAACTGACCAGGGGATATTCCATACTGTATGATGTCATACTCAGCATATAAAGCTGGGGGAAGAAGAAGGAAAGGGGATACGTTCAGATTTGTGACATTTGTCTTCCCACGTAATTATTACATATGATGGACTCCTGCTTTCCTGGAGATAGCTGAACACCTGCCTACTGATAGGAAGAGGTTAATGAATTCCTTGTTTTTCTTTCCTTGTCTGAGCAGATTTTGCTTTACTTATTAAACTGTCTTTATCTCAACCCACAAGTTTTCTCACTTTTACTCTTCTGATTCTCTTCTCTATCCCGCTATGGAGGGAGTGAGTGTCTGTGTGGTGCTTCATTGCTGGCAGGGTTTGAACCATGACACATCTGCATCTGAGCTACTTATTGCAGGTTTCCTTTATAGACAATAAAGAGAAGATAAGCAGCTTTAGTATACAACGTATCTCATCAACTTAAGAATTGTACTCTATGATGACAGAAATTGTATCCCACATGGGTCTCTCTCTTTCTGACTAGAAAGAAGCTTAGCCTTCCTGGGCTTGGATATAAACATATAAGATTTGCTTAATTTTCCCACATAGGTTTCATCTGAGATGTCATAAAGCATCTAAGAGTTCCAAGTTGGGATAATACATAGGATGCAGGACTTAAAAGACAAACAAAGTGGCAGTGAGAAGTCAGGTAGGTCATCTTACAATAGTGCAATGATAGTAGGCCCTAAAGAGTAGGCAACTGAACTAAGCATAAACATTTAGTCAGATAAATCCAATCCCTAATCTGGACTCTAAATAAGCAAAAATAAAAAAAAAATAATAGTAATATAATTACTCTGGTTACAGTTCTTAATTGTTTTTTGCAGCAAATTCCGCAATCCTCCATGCTCTCTATAGGTAATTTTTTTCCAAAGAATAGGTTCAGGCTTCTATTTTTAATTCTTGAAATGTCATGGCACAATAGTGTATGTTGTGCAGACATGGCTGTGATGAGTATGGATATTTTAAGATTTCAGGCCATACTGACTAGATTCATATGGATGATGATCAGAAAATGTTAATGAAGTAGCTGACTACATAAAGGTTTAGAGCTGTAAAAGGAATGCATTTCAAACTGTATCCCTCCAGTAACAGTTTGGAATGACTTTGGATGTAAGTAATGAAAGAGCAGTAACAGTGGTAACTCTCATTCCCCATTTGAGGACTATTTTGCTGAAGAAACAGTTGATACAAGGAATGAAATACTTTCACACATTTACCTTTAATCAAGGAAAAGATATCTAGGTGTATTTCAGAGATGAATTTGTTTGCTTAGCTCTTTAAGTTCCCCTCTGAGTGAAGACAGAGCAAGGGTTTTGTTAGTTTGTGCGGAATTAAGTACTGGGTGCTGCCTAAGGTGGTCTACCATTTCCTCCGTGGCCTCCAGGAGCTGCCCAAAGAGGGATCAGGTTTCTCACAGGTTTAGTCTCATACCTTGAAACCTCATGCAGATGTCTCCAATGCTGTGTGGACACTCAGATTAACATTAGACATTTATGAATGGGCAACTGAGTTACACTCTAGCAAACAGTCACTGAGGCTTAAAGAATGACTCAGCTGTCTAAATTAAGTATGTATTTTAGGATGCACTAAACAGCTGTCCAGACATCAGGGACTGCATTTATAAGGTTTCACTTGGCTTTAAAGGGAGCCTAGACATCTAGTTTTGTTACTGACACCTACAATTTGAGTCTAAGTCTGGAACTGAATCCTTACACTTTTTAATAAACAGAGACACAAGGATTGTCACAGCTTTTCTTTATTTCTTAATGTTTATTCAATCCTTCACAACTAGCCATTAATTTTTTTCTCACTTCAAAAGACAAATTTGTCTACACTATCTCCTTGTTTTCAATTGATTTTAAGATTCTTCTGCCTTTTGTTTTGTTTTTTTGCTATATTCTTCTCACCCCATTCTGTTATGTTATAGTGTCTTCTGTGTTTATTTTTTAATGTCTATATAAACCCAGACCTGTCAGACAAAATACAGTGAATTAATATCAACATAGGTGGAGCAACAAAAAAATCTTTCTGTTCATAGTGTTATAGCTTCTTGAAAATGCTTCTATTCAAGATTAATTTTTCAAGAGTCCCAGGACAATTTACTTTTTTTCCCACTAAAACTACAATAGACATGATCAAGTAATCAACAATTTTATGTATCTGTAGAGACGTGACTAGGATGTACCACAGTTTTTTAAAGACAGCACATAATTCTTGTGTGCATTATTTCCTAATGCAGTGAAAAGATTTTCATTTTTTTTTTCTTTTATTTTCAAGGTGTCTCAAGGGAATTTTCAAGGTGTTAAGGAATAACAGAGACATCATCAGGTATCTATTTTTCCTGTTTAAAATAAACCTTTTTTTACCAACACAGGAGCTTCTTAATAACATTTTCTGACTTAACATCTCATATATTCTTACTGGGTTTTTTTCTCTCTTCTTTGTTGTTGACCTTCTTGCATCTATACTGAGGGCAGAAAGATTGTAATTTGAAATAACTTGAAATGACCATAGGCTTTTAGATATGCAGCTTCAGAATTTGAGTTGGGAACATAATGTTGCCCTATCAAGGTAGGTATATTGTGCAGTCTACTGTGATACACTAAATAAATTGCTTTGCAATGAAGTTACATATTGTACTATAAAAATATATTAGAATTTTTCCCCTTCTTCTCCCTTTTAGTTAAAGCAAAAAGAAATCTGTATATACACATAGACACACACGCGTGCACACACACACACACACACTTGTTTATGTATAAAATACATAGGTTTTTTAAGTAGTTTTTGATTTTTCCATTTTCATCAGGAATTAAATTAATTGTATTATGATATCCATTATATAAATCTGTTTTCTCATGTGATATTGTCTTACTTAAAATAAATATAAAAATGATGTGCATAGACAGAAACATCAAACCTGCACTCAGATTTTTTTTGGACATAATATTGTAAGTATCTCAGTTTTTGTGTGTCCAGACTAAAATTATGTCAGTTTTGTGAAAGTACTGGTCATCCGCTGGTATAAACTCTCTTGGAATGCAAATAAAATATCACTGGGTGGGGTGATAATGGTCTTTTAAAATAGGATATCTTGGATTAAGTCACCAGCTTTTGGCATTCCTAATAGATTGGGAAAGAGATATGTCTGCTTTTGACAAAGGTTTTAAGCACGGGAGCTGGCTGGACAGACCAACATCTCCAGAGGCATGTTCACCACTTGAACAAGTGAATTGAAAACTTTCATGTTAAGCCATTCTTGTTTCAGTTTGTTATAAATAAAAGCTTTGTTTTTCAAGGATAAATTCTGCTGTATAATATTAAATAATAGAGGCTATGTTACATACATCAAAAGGTCTGATTATTCACTTGTAAATTGTGCTGTCACTAATATCTTGCACACGTAAATCTTAATTCCAGCTGTTTAATGAATTATTTAAATCTAACCTCATCTGTATTTCAGAATATGCAATGTATTAAGAATGTTACTTATCACTAAACTTCTTTTCTTCCTAGTGCCTTTCTTTTTACCTATACATTAAAGTATATTAGAGATTAATCCATGGAACATTATTTATATATCTAATTGGAAATGGAATATAAGTGTGGAATTTATAATAGTAGGTATACACATACAGTAACTCCCATGAACTGTCTCAGCATAGATTTTCAAAGTTATTTATACAAAACTTGAAAAAAAAAATTGTAAAAATTGTAAAAAAAATGCAGAAATTCTGAAGCCAGGCACTATTTTTCATGTATAAGAAAAAAATAGCACACATACTTAATTTTCCATCATGTCTTAAAAATGTCATCGTTTAATTACGTGCTCTGAAATAGTACTTTTTTTAAAAGCCTGCAGAAAATTTCTATTTCTTTGGGATTTAAAAATATAATTCATAACCTGTTATGTCAACAGATTTTTTGTGCCTTGAAGGTTTATATGATGTCTTTGGAAAGCTCTGATTAGTAAATGACTTTTTATTCATAACATCAGTTCTGAAATGGGTTACGAAGCTAACTTAAAAATGTAATAAACATGATGAGATATCAGCATTTTTAAATTGAGAAAGGCTGGAAAACAAATTACTGAAATTGCTGTATGGCCATCCTAACAAAATTCAATGAAATTTATAAGGTTTAGAATTTACAGAAAAAATGTGTTAACTAGTTCTTTACAGTATGCACACTTTTTATTGTGGAAGTCACTTGGAAAAAGGTGAGGATTTAGTCCCTCTACATTTTTCATATCCTTCTTAATTTTCTGTAAAAGAAGGAACAATATTTCTATAGGCACCCCACACAGTTAATGGGGAGTGAGGAAGAATTCTGCATAATGATACAATCCACCGAAGGTTTGATCTGCTCTCATTTGTTGTCTCTCCTCTAGAAGACTTAATTTTGTACCTCTTCTAAGTATCAAATTTTATGACTTGAATCTGGGCATCAGTACACACGCTTAATTTACACCTGACTTTTTAAAGAAAATAAAATTTTAATAAACTATTTCAAATAGTTATGAAACTGGCTTCCTTGTTGGAAAGGTACCTGTCAGGCAGTTTTGTACCTGAAGCAGCTTTTTAGATATTCCATAAAATTTATGTAAGGAACAGTTTGCTGACTTTTCTGGTAAAGCTTCTACTAGAAAATAACAAACCCAGCTATATACTACACTTAATTTATTCTCACCACAGTAATGAAATCTGAGAAGTGCATATGGGCAAACAATTTCAGCACCCTTCAGAGAGCTCATGATTGCGAAATAGCTTATGACTGTACTTTTATCTGTATCAGTACTACAAAAATTCACCCTAAATATCTAATTTTACTATTTACTCAATGACATCTGACCCATCTAAAGTTCTTCTCCAAGGTATTGTACCTTTGAGAGACCCCTGATTATTTCAGTTAAAGAAACTGGTGATATCTGCAAAATAAATGATGTCTTGTCATGGCTGGCTGCCCCTAACGGCTGGCCTTGTTATGGTTTCTACTTTGGTTTTCATCTTCTGGTTGTGCTGTTTTCACTGTTCAGCTAAATACTTAAAACTGCTTAAAAGTAAGCAAAACCACTTATTGTTTGAGTATGACTCCATCAGAACTGGTCTGGAAGGGAAACTGAAGATTAATTGACCATCGAAACCCACCTTCCATTTTCCCACTTAAATTTAGACACCTTAACAGGGGTGTTTATAAGGTAGTGTCTAACCATCCTATGCTCATTCTACACATGTCCCAGTCACCTAAGAGTGGAAATGTTCCCTCAGAAGTCATCCTTAAAGTATTGGTGGCTAAATGACTCATTCAAATGCTACCTGCACAGAAGTAAATTTAGGTGGGATACACCTGCAAGACATGACATTGCTGGAATATACTTTGCAATGCAACTAGTTCTAGAAATATGGAGTGGGTCTCCACCACTTTAAATGATTTTAAATGAATCAGCTTACATTCCCAAGTCCTGGGATGACCATCACACATTTGTATCCATACCCAGTCCATTAAACTTGTCCAGGTAGTGTAAAATATGTTAGTATGTACCAGCCACATTATCCTCACATAAAAGTACTGCTGTATTCCTAATTAACATCTAAAATTAAAAAGTATTTTAAACAAAAATCACAACAGAGAACTAAGAAAGAATCTGCAATGCAATGGCAGAGGAACTATTCCACTGATATGAGACTGTATTATCTGAAATATTTTTGCTCTGAATTGTTGTAAACTAGGTTGACGTACTCCTATTCAAATCTCAAACTCTGTTTATTCATTACAACGGCTTCTGGAGACCTAGGACTTTGGTCCTGATGTTACTCCTGTATTTCCAGAAAACTGGAGTTCAAACATTTAGTTTAATTTTTTAGTGAATTAGTGACCCTTATGTGTGCTTTCAAGCCACTCAGACTCATTTATTTGGCTTTTGAGAACAGGCTGAACCACATACCCAGACACAGCTTTTGTTTCTTCATCTCCAAGAACTGTAATGTTAAACTGAAACCTTGAGAGTAAATGAATGCAAAACAGAGGAATAAAGGAACAAAGCCTTTTAGGTCTGAGAGACAGGAGACTGTGGTTATGTAAGAATACAGTAATTGAACAAATCTATTGAATAACCTTGTAAACTTGGTTTACTCTTTTATACTCAAGTTTCTCCTTGAAAAAGCATGATAGTACTTACTTATATTCTTGCAGAGTTCTGAACATAGTTCAAAACAATACTTCTCTCCTATTTGAAAACAAACATTTTAAACCAAATGCATAAAGTACCTCTTAGAGATGAAAGGTTATCAGACCCCAAACTTTTGAGATTCTTTGGAAAAGGATTTGTTTGAATTTTTTAGATCTTTTTGGTTTGAAAATCAAGCTGTAACTCATAATAATATGCATTCTAATTATTATTGTTTGGAAGAAGGAGCTACAGTAACTAAAATTAAAAGTAGTGATATACAAGAGAAAACATGACTAAATACAAAAGAGCACTCAGACTTCTCTCACTCCAAAGTAATCCAATAATTTTGAGATAAGGTTTTCCATGAAGTTTTGCTTAGTTAGTCCTCCCATTAATTCTTCAGACAGCTTTAAAGCTATTGAGTGAACAGTATTAAGACATTAGCATATACTATGTTACTGAATCTGACACTTGCATACTAATGTAGCAACTCCTAATTTAAAACATAAAGTTGAAATGAAATGAACCATGGCGTATTTCAATTATAACATACACAATAGTATAGAATTGTAGCTGTAATAAAATGTTACTCACCTGTACTGTCTACATTGACAGAGAGCTCAGTGCAGGTGAAGCAGATGTGGAGTGTAAAGGTTGGGTTTCAATTTTGGGAACTGAAGGTCCATTCACGGCTGGAGTGCCCTGAAGGCCCTCCTCCAGCTTGTCTTCTGCTTTGGTTTCATCTGAAAGGAATCTAATTAATGTACTCCAGAATCACACTCTGGTTGGAATGAAGGTATAGCTAGTGGGGAAGAATAGTTTTTTTTCTGTAGAAACACACAACTGATTCAGACTAAAATTGAAATTTTTGCCCTCAGATTATCCTCAGAGTAAAGGCTGTCACTTTTAACCTGCTCCCTATACGTTTTACATTCCAAACAGACTTTATCTTAAAATTCAACTGTTGTATCCCTTTTTTTTTCTTAACAACTTCTCTTTTGCTGATGGAAAATTTCAGCTGCTGACTACTGTAACAAAAACAAAAAGTTTACATATTTAGTTTAATAACAAGCTTCTTTACAGAGAGAAGAAAACAGATAAATTGCAAATAAAATGTGTATGTCTACAGAAATACAGTCTTTAAAAATGTCTCCCATCTAAATTAGTTAATCTAACTAGCTAAAAGCAGGGACTTCTCTTCATAAACATTTGACAAAGCTGGGAACCTTAAGGAAATAAATGTTTCTACATCACAGTTGAAAGTTACTTACATTATACAGGCTTCTAATAATGTCACCTTCCTATTCTGTCAGGAATGTCAGACCTGCCCAAATATATGTGAAATGCCAGTCTATCACCTAGCCAGCACAGTACACTTTATATCTGAACTATATAAATGTTCTGCAGTCCCAGAGGATGAAGACTTCAAACACATATTTTAAGATATCAAAATATTTTTTCTGTATATTTAACATGCATCTGTTTCCTGTGTTAAAACAGTCAACTGTTAATCAGTCAGCCAGTTAAATATATTATAAAAGAGCAGAATCTAAGTACTGTGCATTTCCTTAACTTATGAAATTGTACAAACAATTGGGCCCACAGCAATAAACTTTGCACAATGGTCAAATCTTTTCTGGTTCCACAAACATAGCTCAATATCAGTAGAAGTAGGAAATGCAAGCTCAGATTAAATACTGTCTTAAAAACAGTATGCAAATTATTTTACAATTCAATGAGTCATACACAATTTTTATTTGTTTTATTCCATTACAAAATTCGCATGCTTAGAATAGAGACTTGGACTGACATTTAGAGGAGTTAAGTGTGGGTTAGCAGAATTAGCAGGAAAAAGTATACAAGTGTTAGTAAATCGTGTGATCTGGGGGCTACCTGTTGATCAGGCTGATCAACACAACCCAACAGGACAATAAACCTGTTTTTTCTGCCAGAAATGAGCCTGACATTTGCAGAGGAGCTGGAGCACCCTACATCATGCTGGGGAAGGAACACTGAGACGACAGACTGGGCGTCCTAGTAACAGAGACCTGGGGCGCTTTCCTGGTGTCAATCAGAAATGTCTGGAGGGAATGGACCGGACTCCTTAACATTATAAATAACACTCTAGTTTTTTGTTTGGGTTTTTTTTCCCCCCTTTCAATATCACCATAATAACCTTAGCAGGATTTCAGCATTAAGATCATATTTTTAGTGTGGTCTGGTTAAAATAATTTTATATTTAGATTTTTTCTTTATATTTGATCTTTTTTTTACCTAAATTTATAATTATTTTTGAGATAAATGTACAAGGACATAAAAAGTTTATTTATTAAATAATGGAACTGTCAGATAAGATGAGTTACAGGCTCATCTATGGTCCTGGCAGCTTGTAGGCTCTGGTTAACTTTACAACCATCCTGAAGAGCAAAATTGAAGTTTATTATTTTTTTAAAGAAAAACAAAATTTCTGTTCTTATTTAGACTCAGTAGGGAACTTATTCTGTCTGATGACAAATTTTGGTGTTCTGCTTACAGGGAAAGCAGGTATAAAAGACTTAGCTCAGAACTCATTGTATATTCTCCAATTCCAATTAAATTTAGTGTGACAGCGTGAAAATGTCAGTAACAGAACTCTAGAACTGCTGGAGGTTTGGGTTTTTTTCAAACTCTGTAATAACAGCAACTAAAGGTCCAATTACCTATCCAATATGAGATGCTGCAGCTGTCTCCCACATGGCCAACATATTTAATTATAAGTGATAAGTGACAAGAGACTGATTTCACCTATGGAAATGTTCTATTTAAATAGCTGTTGAAAGAAAACATGCAGAGAAATAAAAATAATTGTGGAAGCTGAGACTTTCTAGAACAAAACAACTATTATTCATGGGTTTCCAGGTTTCAGACAAAATCAGATGGTAGCTCTAGTCGCATATCAAATATTCGGCAGTAACAGTACTTTAGAGAAGATTCCATAGTTGGCCAATATATTTTACTTTTTTTGTTTCTTCTTATATTTCTTTCAAGAGGTTACGATGTACTTTTTCTACAGTTCTTCACAGTGTACTCTTTCAGACAAATTACTTTGATCTATTTTCTAACTCTGCCAAGACAGAAGACACACCAAAGTCCCTTTCAGTATGTTAAGATACTAAAGATGTCTTTCAAAAAAGTCTATACAACATCTAAATGTCATTATACTTCTTGGACCATGAAATATTTTCCTAAATTACCTTCTNCCCCGACCAAACCCAACTAAAAAACAACCCCCTCAAAATGCCTAGTAATATGTCCCAGCAATAAAGTATGAAAGATCAAAGACTGGAGGTATTACTGGTCCCTGAAATTGCATGGAAATGTCAATATTTTCTTAGACATGGATTATATCTATGTTGTGAGTTCATAAAACACCACCTAAAACCTAGCAGTCCCTGTCAATTTGCCCATAGGTCAAAATTCTTTCCTAACCCCAAATCTGACAGATTAAGTTTGAGAATGTGAAGAAGTCATGACAACCAGACAACTGTTGCTCAAGACACAAAAATCAGTCAGGCATATGTTGTCAGTTTCTTAATCTCTGCTGTTATTTATCCATGCCTTTTGCTACACGATATAAGCAAATGGAATTATTCATATAGTTTCCACAACAAATTTCTTCATGGTTGTCTGTGGTGTGGGTGAACATTATCAAAGGTTTTCATTTGTTTTTTTTTGGTGTTTTGATTTTGGTTTGGGGTTTTATTGCTCAATATGGCATTGTTCTCTTTTATTGTTATATTTCTTTTTTCACCTTGAATCTTCTTTAATTATTATTTAAAAGTATAATTGAATTTTCTTGAACAAAAAAGAAATTTCTAAATAATCAAAATATTAATCCCTCTGATATGAAGCTCCCAAAATATTTAATCTTCAGTCCTTTCTGTGGCCTATCTGCGAATGAGTAGAAGAATAGAGAGTAAGTAGAAAAGAAGATTATAATGGGATGTGGGAAATAACAGAATTGTATTCTGTACAGCAGCTCCTGCAGTGCTGATCTCCCATAGTCATTCCCCTTTATCCCAGTAGTTCTGCCTCTGATTACTTCAGCTTCTACTGCAGATTATCTGTTTCACTTGTATAAATTATAAATACCAAAACTTTTGGAGGGAACTAGTTGTCTGAGATATGAGATGTTTGTTGGGAGCGTAGTATACAGCTCCTCAGCTACCCACGAGCTGGCTTATGGACTCAAAGAATATGAAGCCTGCACTTCTGTAGCATATGGGGCTATTAGCTTTGGAAGATTCCTCTCGCCACCAAAATGAATGTTACCATTTTGGCTTTGTAGATTTAATTTTTGCCTTCTTCTTAACTGTTTTCCATAGATGTCCATATGTCCACATACAAATATCTGTATCTTATATATGAAAGTAACAAAATGCCTACCATTAATTTGTAGCTTTTGTCACATAATAAAAAAACTGTTTGCTTTTATTTAAATAATTTTCTGAACATTATGTCCTTCCCTTCTCCCTATTCTTCTACATTAAAACTAAATGATCAAAAGAATAGACAGGATGGACAGTAAAATCTGATTTTGATTTTGGTAAAAATAAAGCCTATTTTAATATAATTTGGCTTTAAGTCTTTATCTCCATTTGGATTTTATACTGTAGCAATTCATAATGATCAGTTGCTAAAAGACAGCTTCTTGAAAGTCCATTAGAATTGCATGAAAGTGTCTAGTTAAACAAAAATTAATAAATAAATAAAATGCCAAACATAAATTTAAATTCTTTACACATTTAAAAGCGCTTCAGCATTGCAGATATTTAGCCATTTTGCAACAGAATTCAGTTGGATAAAAACTTCATGAAACAAACATATAAAGTTTTGACCCTTGATAAAGACTATACTTCTATATTTATTCCACTCAAGTATCTTTTCCAGAGGGTGGAACAAGATTCAAATTTCCCTTTAGTGTTTCTTGCAAATCTTTCCAGTTTGCTTATTTCCTTATTCTATGAAAAGCTCATACAGTAGAGCTCCTCATCTATAAATTTCACCAATCCTCCCTTTTGCTATATTTCTGCTGGCTTTATAGCTTAGGAGTTATTTGGCTATGGGGGATGAGTGTGACTATGAAGGACAAAATCCTTATAAGTGAGGAATATTAGACCTTCATAGACTCACCAGTTTCTCCACCTGTTTCATTTAGCAAGGTAAGTTATGAGAGAGCAAATAATATGATTTCCTGTATAAAAGACTGGTTGACTAAAGGAAGTAATTTGGAGGGAGAGAATAGGACACAATATTATGTAGAAATTGTATGCATGAATAGAGTTCTTTGGTTCTTTGAGTCCTACAGCCATAATTACTTTCCCTTTAATGAAGGAATCATGAAAACATTTTCAATCCAGACCCTGTTAAACTTTCTGATCTTTATGTTTCATCCATTTTGATTTTTGCAACTGAATATATACACACCAGTTAGGAAGTTAGAGATCACTTTCATGGGAGCGTTTAAAAGACATGTAAGGTACAGTTAGCAAAAGGGCTGCAGCCTGTTACTGCGAATGATATCAGTATCTTACTGTGCTTCTGAATACAAAAATGTTCATGTAGTTATATTAATATGATTATTTTTGGATTCAAAACAATAAAATGTTAAATCTCATTGGCATGTTTCTACTTTATGGCTGCAACAGGCCTTGCTTTTTACCTGTAGGTTCTTAAAATTGGGAGGAAATAAAATGGACAGAACTCAATTGACTTTTAAAAAATGTGCCATATGGTATATCAAGCCATTCATTTCATTTAGGATTAATGAAATACGCAGATAAAGAATGAGGAACAACACACTAGCCAGCTGCTTTGTACAAGAAGATCTCTGAGTTACAGTTAGCACACATACGCATGAGTAACATAGTAAAACACACTTGTAAAACATCAGTGACAGTTGTATTGGCTCTTTCTACAATTTTTCTGTGAATGATGGGAGCATCGATCAGAGATCCAAAACTCAGTTTGTTAGCAAAGCTTTTTCATAGCTTTTTTTTTAGCTGAGGCAGTTTGGCAAGCATCATAGTTGTTGCCTATTTCTTGTCAAACCACCAGCAGAGATCAACTGTTGTCCTTAGGCTATGAGTTTGCACTTCCCCTTTACACAATAGTGGTTCCTTTTTATTTTATTATACATTTCAGAATTAGCTGTGTCTTATTGTCGTGTTTAAAACATTTAATCTTAACTTCTGATATCCATACACAAAACTACTTTCATCTCTGTTTGGAGATCTTCAAGTTTAGCTAGATCAGTTGAATTGGTAATTTTTTCTGTTCTTCAGCTCTAGATATTTAAGCCAGTTTCAATCACAGCACAGAGCTGTACATCAGGACAGATTAAGGAACTTTTTTCCATTTGAAAATTCTTACAAAGTGGCATATAAAATCTTTAACATTAGTTAGGCCAAAATGTACAACATGAAGGCACACAAAACAGTGTTTTCTCTCTACTTTATATTAGAATGGTTGCAATGGGAATGGTACTTAGACTGGTGCTACATGTCAAGCAGACTGTTATAATCTGGAGAAGTACAATGAAAATTAATAAAAATATGTTGAAATAGCTTTATTTGTATAATCTATAATACAGAGAGCTGATAGTAAAAAAAAAACAGTCATATATGTCACAAAGGTGTCAGTGATGGATTGTTATGTAGAAGGGGACAGGAATCAACTATCTTAAATGTCAGCACTAAATTTTGGTTAACCAGTAGGGAAAGGAAGAACACGCCACAGTTTGCGTTACTTTGAAACCAGTTGTTCACCAAAAAGAACAAGAAAGTTGTGGTTCCCAGCACAGGGTATTTGCAAGAAAATACTGGGTTAATATCTTTCCAGAATAATGTGCACATACCTGGTTTAAAGTTAGGGCAATAAACTGTTTTAGATGGCCTAGATATCACTGATAGCATGTTTTCCATGTTCAAGTGCAATTTTCCTGAGTCAGAATAAATTTGTTAAGTTCACAAATTTCAGAGAAGAGTACCTATGCAAACCTGCTCTGGAACCGGCACAATTACATCTTCTTATGTGCAAAGAAAAAGATAGAAATAAATCTGTGAGTATGTATGTGCAGTATATATACACATACATGTTAGTATTAACCCTTTCAGTGAAAAAAATGTTCCTAATATCCAACCTAAACCTCCCCTGGCTTAACTTGAACCCATTTCCTCTCGTCCTATCACTTGTCACTAGGGAGAAGAGGTCAGTCCCCATCTCTCTACAACCTCCTTTCAGGTACTTGTAGAGAGTGATAAGGTCTCCCCTCAGCCTCCTCTTCTCCAGGCTAAACAGCCCCAGTTCCCTCAGCCATTCCTCATAAGACTTGTCCCCCAGACCCCTCACCAGCTTCGTTGCCCTTCTCTGGACACGCTCCAGCACCTCAATGTCTTTCTTGTAGTGAGGGGCCCAGAACTGAACACAGTACTCGAGGTGGGGTCTCACCAGTGCCGAGTACAGGGGGATGATCACTTCCCGAGTCCTGCTCACCACACTATTCTGTAGTATCTATATAAAGTACACAGTGCAAATGCAACCAAAGAGGATATTCATCCTCAATGTGGAATTTTCTAATGCCTCTTGCTTGACATCTGTCATACAAAATGGTGGGAAAGGAAAAAAATATCCCCAAATATCCCCAATAAGCTTTTATCGCGAGTCTTTAAAACATAATTATTTAGGAAATACTGATGAATATTTCTAAAGAAATTTGCAGAAAGGTTATTTCTGAAATGCTTTAAAATGATAATGTGGTTGTAGCTGAAATTATTGACGAGCTTTAGGATTTGAGTATTATTAGCTTGACACTAAAAACACAAACTGCTCTTGTTCCAGATCTCTTGCAAATCAAGCTTGAGAAGTGAGACAACTAACTGATGAAGAGAAACACAGAACAGACAGAAGAAACCTGCATAACCCTCTTAACAAAACAGAGGAAGGAATCAGAGAATTTTAAAGAATAAGGAAACCAAGGAAGTCCAATCAAAAGGGAGACTGTCATTGATCATCCCACGGGTGACTAAAAGATTGCAAAGAATGAAAATAGTATTGTTTTCTGAGCTATAGCTAAGACACTGTGACAGATTTCAGTGAGGTTTAATTCAACCAGTACAGCTGTTTCTCGGGCATATAAGATATTTTTAATTTTAGAATTTTGAATAACTAAAATGAAGAAAGAATATATATATTTGCTGAACTGAGACTCAAACAGACAAATTATCTCTAATGATGTTGTTTTACTGAAGAAGACACATTTCATTAGGGACTGATTAAAATTTGATATCTACATGCCAATTTAGGATGATCAGAGAGAGAAAAAATGTAGAACTGCCTTCCTTAAAATATTTTCCTTATTTTCCATCTGCTGCATGTATCAAAGCTTTGAAAAATCAGTCATCAGAAGTATTTGCTCAATGTTCCTCTTTTGGGCAAGGTTTGAACTAAAAATGCTGTATAATTTCAGAAAAAAAACCCCAAACTTTTGAAATAGTTTACTGGTAATTTGTAAAGCTTCCTGTAAATAATCTTAATATTTGCATGGGAAAGTTCATGTGCGTGCACAGCAAAAAAAATGAAACATGAATCTCAGAGGAAGACAGATCTTTAAAAAAATCCAATTGTGTTTGGTTTTTTTTCCATAATGAAATACTTCCTTTTATGCAGAAAAATAATCCAGTTGTTCCAAAGACTGATTAAATTTTATTTATATATCAATATATTTTGCAACTGTAGTAATTAGGCAATATCTTCTCTATTAAAATGCAAAAAAAAAAAAGTATTCTTCTTGAATTTAGAATCATACCATAGTTGCAAATATTATGCAGAAATATTTTTTAAACTATATATATTACGTCACTTTAAATATGCTATATAAAACCCAAACAGGTCTGTGAAGTTTAAAAAAGTCTATTATATTATAAATCGGGTAAGCATTTGAAGCTTTCTTAGCTAGGTAAAAGTATATCTTAAAATAAAGCCCTATAATCTTAGTTAGACAGGTTAATCACCAGCCACAGTTATGGTACATACTTTCTCTACCAGAATAGTACCTGAGGGGTAAATCTGGGTAACACTGAGTTCATTCAGGCTTTTAGTAACTACATCAATGAAGCATGATTTGCCTTTTAATGTTGTATGAATATAGCTTAAAAAATCAGTAAAATCTCAACAAATGAACACGGGATGAGGCAGCTCTCATTCATAAGCATAGCTGGCATACTCTCTTGTTTTGTTTGTTCATGTAGACTTCGTTAGTGACCTGCATCTTTTTGTATGTCTAAATGTGATAGCATAACTCAAAAATATAATCTGTTTTTATTCTGTCCAGCCTATGTACACAAGACATTATCATAAACTCTAATTATGAATTTGTGCGTGATCCTTGCAATAAAAATGTCAAATCTTAATGCTATAACATAATGTGAAAATGCTTTTCACTTAAGCAAATCTCCTATTAAGTCAAACTCCATTGCAGTTACTTTGAAGAGCTGCTATAAGAAGGAGGTAGTCTAGCTCTACCCAGCATTGGTAGAGCCCAGTGGTGAGGCTGCATCTTGAGTACTGTGTTCAGATTTGGGCCCCTCACCACAAGAAGGACAATGAGGCACTGGAGTGTGTCCAAAGAAGGGCAACAAAGCTGGTGAGGGGTCTGGAGCACGTGTCTTATGAGGAGCGGCTGAGGGAATTGGGGTTGTTTAGCCTGGAGAAAAGGAGGCTCAGGGGAGACCTTATGGCTCTCTACAATTATCTGAAAGGAGGTTGCAGAGAGGTGGGAGTCGACGTGTCCTGTCAAGTAACAGGTGATAGAACAAGAGGAAATGGTTTCAAGTTGCACCAAGGGAAGTTTAGTTTGGATATTAGGAAGAATTTCTTTACAGAAAGGGTCATCAGGCACTGGAATGTGTTACCCAGGGCAGTGGTGGAGTCCCCATCCCTGGAGGTATTTAAGGGTCATGTAGATATAGTGCTTAGGGACACAGTTTAGTGGTGGGCTTGTCAGTGTTGGGTTAATGATTGGAGTAGATGATCTTACAGGTCTTTTTCAATCTAGGAGATTCTGTGATTGCCTAGATCTCTCTGATTAATGTTCTTTTCCAGAAAATGAGTTCACATGTTGAAGAGGGCTTGGAGACAAATTCTGCCTGAACAAGTAAAATAAATAAGAGCTACTATTTAAAGAAAAATAGTTGTCACTGCCCTCAGGAGACTGCCCACTGTTTTGAATTCATGGAGCAAGACACCTGCTCTCCAGATTCATCCTCCCACTGCATGTGCTTGTTGTTGTCAATCTCCTGCTCTGGACTTCCCTACATTATGCCTGCAGGAACACAGAATTGAACTACTGGTTGCCAAGGACTTATGGATAGATATTGGACACTGGACACTCAAGCTTGAACTTTCTGATTCAAGTTGTTCAATCAAGAACCTATGTTTAAGACATTTAAAACCTCAACTGGTCAGAGAAAGAAGGTGTGCTTGCCACTTTTTATAATTCCAGGCCAGTTTCCAAATTCTTGTAGGCCATAAATTAAAATTCTGTATTCGGAGCTTTTTCCCTGATGATCCTAAAAAACTTCTGTCCTGTGTAGTTAATACTGATATGTATAAAAGGATCAGAAGCTCTTTTCGTGAAACAGTTCAGCAAACATATTAGTACGGATATAAACACACAAGGACCTACAGGTTTACATAAGTTATACCAACATAGATGCAGTAGGTCAATATTAATACAACAAAATTGAGTAGTCAGAAACAGACAATAAAGATTCTGGATTTTCTGCAACATTAAGTGGATTTAATTTAACATGCTTCATTTTGCTCTCTTATTTTCCTTATTAAAAACAAACCAGCATGAAAAATTATTTAATAGATCCCACTTCAGCAAAGTCCTATTTACACAAAAGCTTAAAGACATGCCCGTTTCACAAAATATTTAAGTAAATAGTAATACATCCCTATTATAGGCTAAGTGTCAATGTTATTTACTGTATGGATTTACTGTATAGGGCAATATATTCATTATTATGCTATATATAATGAATATCTTTTACACTTTCATCATAACTTATACTATTATGTTAAATGCAGTGATTTTTAACTTTCTGTTGAACCTGTCTGTCTCCAAATAGGAGACAAATTTGTTACGTACTTTTTAGGAAAGACAGACCAGCAAGACCATGTGGTGGAGTGGCTCTTTATGTGAGAGAGCAACCAGAATGTATTGAGTTCACATAGGGGTGAAGAATGAGTCGAGAGCTTATGAGTAATAATTAAGGGACATAATACGGGTGAAACTGCTGTGGGTGTTTACTACAGGCCACTTGATCAGGAAGAGGAAGACGATGAGACCTTCTACAGACAGCTGAAAGCAGACTCATGATCACAGGCCCTGGTTCTCATGGGGGACTTCAACCACCCTGATATTTGCTGGAAAGGCAACACAGCCAGGAACATACAGTCCTGGAGGTTTCTGCAGAGCACTGATGATAACTTTTTCACACAGGTAGTGGAGGAACCAGAGAGGAGAGGTGTGCAGCTGGACCTTGTACTAACAAACAAAGAAGGACTGGCTGGGGATGTGAAGGCTGGGGGCAGCCTTGGCTGCAGTGACCATGAGATGGTGGAGTTCAGGATCCTGCATGGAAGAAGCAGGGCAATAAGTAGCATTACAATCCCGGACTAGAGAAGAGCTAACTTTGGCCTCTTCAAAGACCTACTTGGAGGAAGACCATGGGTTAGGGCTTTAGAAGGTAGGGGGGTGCAAGAGATCTGGTTAATATTCAGGTACCACTTCGTCCAATGTCAAGATTATTTCATCCCTATGAGTAAGAAATCAAGCAAAGGAGACAGGATATGTGCATGGATGAGCAAGGAGCTTCTGGAAAAACTCAGACGGAAGAAGGAAGTTTACAGAATGTGGAAAAAGGGACAGGCCACCTGGGAGTAATATAGGAACGTTGTCAGATTATGCAGAGATGCAATGAGGCAGGCTAAGGCACACTTGGAATTAAAGATAAGGTCAAGGACAACAAGAGGGGCTCCTTCAAGTACATCAGTAGCAAAAGAAAGACTAGGGAAAATGTGGGCCCGCTGCTGAATGAGATGCCCTGGTGATGGAGGATACAACATTGTCTTGCCCTTGTGGCCAAGAAGGCCAACAGTATCCTGGGGTGCACTAAAAAGAGTGTGGCCAGCAGGTTGAGGGAGGTTATCCTCTGCCTTTACTCTGCCCTGGTGAGGTCACATCTGGAGTATTGTGTCCAGTTCTAGGTTCCCCAGTTCAAGACAAGGAACTACTGGAAAGAGTCCAGTGGAGGGTTATGAAGATGATCAGGGGACTGGAGGAGATGCTCCTCCTCTTATCAGGAGAGGCTGAGAGACCTGGGTCTGTTTAGCCTGGAGAAGAGAAGACTGACGGGGCATCTCATCAGTGCTTACAAATATCTAAAGGGCGTCTGTCAAGAGGATGGGGCCAAACTCTTTTCAGTGGTGTCTAGCAGCAGGACAAGGGGCAACAGGCACAAACAAACACAGGAAATTCCATCTGAACGTAAAGACAAACTTCTTTACTTCGCAGGTGGCAGAGCACTGGAACAGGCTACCCAGAGAGGTTGTGGAGTCTCCCTCTCTGGAGATATTGAAAACATACCTGGACACAAACATGTGCAACCTGCTGTAGGTGAACCTGCTTTGACAGGGGTGTTGGGCTAGATGATCTCCAAAGGTCCCTTCCAACCCCGCCCTTCTGTGATTTTGTGATTCTGTTTATGAAAAAGTTGCTGAGTGCATTCCTCCAATATATAGGATTTTACTTGTTTACTCCCTTTGTAAAGTATTTTACATGCTTTAGTATGACTCTAGCTTTTTTGTTATGGTCATTTAAAATATACACATTATATCTTTAGCAAATTGTATTTATACATTTATAGGTAAACTTAATGCATTTGAATGTATAGCATATATTGTGTTTATCAGATTTGTAAGGTATAAATACTTTAGACAATCTTTGTCCCAGTATATATGAAGGTGATTCTTCTACTGCATTTCTTTTAAGCAGGACTAGGCTCTTCTACTTTTATTGTTTATTTCTTTCTAAAAAGTTTAATTAATTAAAGAATACCCAGTTCATTTGTGAACTTAAAATCCTTATAACTCCTTAGCTACTAAATTAATTGTTAGCATTCCTCTTAACCCTCTAACATTAAAACCTGGTAAATGTACCCTGCTATACCAAGCTTCTTGATATGATCTTATTGTTACATTAACTATTAAGAGAGCACTAGGATGAATACTTCAAGAATGAGTGTTGCTTGTGATTGCATGCTCTCATGGAGAAGTGAGCAAGGGGAAAGTCAAGCTGTGAATTTTGCTTTAAACCACTTTCATGACAGAGGTCATGGTATTGGCATGAAGACTACTAAATCACTCCTTGTTTTTTGCTTTGCTCACTTCTTCAAGGCAACACGTACTTATAGCTAGACATTCATCTTGGGATTTGTGTCAGAGTAGTTTTACAGGAGGAAGGAGGGAGGCTTAGGTGAGAAGCTGAGGACTGCAAGATTACTTTTCCTGTGGGTATCTCACTGTCATATTTGAGTTTTACTTGACTCTAGACATGCTATTATCAGAATTATTACTGTTCCTGACTCACAGTGGAATGCTGTTGAACAGTTAGCTGTAAAAAATGGAGCATTGCCTTTTCCCTTATACTTGACACAATATTCAGATCCGGGTTTTAAAACAACCGACCAACCAAAGTCAAAAGCTAAAATTAAAAAAAAAAAAATACAGCACAAACCCCACACAACTCAAAAAAGAACATCAAACAAACATTGAGTTTATTTCTGAGGAGAGGGAGAATTGAGATATAATTTGCAAATTAAAAAAGGTTGGCAATGATAATAAAAACCCAAATGTCAACAGAATGTTAACATGAAATCAAATAATAAAATCTCAGGAAGTTTCACAATCTGTACTACTTCTACCCTGTGACTATACAGTGAGCTCATCTGTTATTATTTCTTTGATGATCCACTTCTCTACAGAATATCGGTTTAGTATTCTGATGGAACAAAGAGTAAATTTTGGTCAGGGCTCTGAATGGGTCAGCAGACCCCTGGGGCTGGAGGCCAGAAACAGCGGGGGCTCCCCATGGGGCCATATTGGCAGGGACATGTGGCCCAGAACTGTCCTACTGCCCCAGCTCTGTCAGGGGACAGGTCAAGAATGGGTTGGTTCATTGGCCCAGAGATTGCTGCCAGGGTCCATGTCTAGACAAAGGGGGTCCATGGCCAGACATAAGCATTGCTGTGACACTGCAGCTCTGGTGGGCACCAAAGGTGAGATCTCTGGCTGAAAAGCAGTTCCCCAAAGGAGCAGCCATTGCTCAGGCATCTTCTAAGTTTCTTCATAAAAGCTTTTCTAACCAAAGGAGCTGTGTTTGGACTCAGACAAAAAACTCGTAGAAGATGGGAATGGGCTCACTGTCCTGACAAATTTTGATCTTGACTTATTTTCTGTGGAAACCTGTTTAAAAATCTTACTTTCCTCCAACATTTTATTTTTATAAAAAAGCATATAAATATACAAAGATAGTTTCAGAAAAGTGAGAATACAACACTAACTTTACACAAAACCAGGAAAGAAGTAAAATATAAAGTAAATTAAAAATATTTCAAAATCCTCAGTCCTAAAAACTTAATTAATTATTCCACTGTGTATAATTTACTTATCCTGGGAATAAAAGAACCTTGACATTAATAAAATTTATTTATAGGACTCAAATGATCACATTCAACTGAATGTAAATGGATAGACATGTTGATATGCACTTAGACTACTTGTCCATTTTAAAGGTGTTTTTCAGTGTTGCAGACAGCTGATTTCTGTTTGCTTACATGCATATTTTAGTATGTTTGGAGAATCTTTGTTCTTCCATTAGAAGATTATGTCCAACAAGTTTGTTCTTTTATTGTATTCCTCCTTAAAAATGTGTGCCTATTTCTACTGTTCCTTGTTGTCTAAGAGTTTGCTGTTTTCAGTCTAACAAAACAAAGAGTGGATAAGACTGCTCTCCATAAATACATTAGGAAGGTAAACACCATTAATGTCCCGCATATGCCTTTCAGTTGTGTTATCTGGGGCAAGAATTAACCAGCCACAAACTGTGGTAGGTTGACCTTGGACTTCAGTCCACCTAACCACTCTCTCACTCTCCCTCCTCAACAAGACATGGCAAGAGGGATAAGGTGGGAATGAATCTTCATGGATCAAGATAAAGACAGGGAGATCACTTACTGATTATCGTCATGGGAAAAACAGACTTGACTTGGGAGACCTGGATGCCTGAATCCCCATAGGTGGCAGGAGTGCTGTGGGTCTCTCAGATTCCAGGGTGTCTGGGTCACCTGGGTCTTCATGTGTAGCTGGGGTGGCACAGGTAAGCCCAGATGTTTGAATGCCCCTATGGGTGCTGGTGCCTGAAATGGGGCAGCTCTGGCCTCGTCTGACAGAGAGCACCCCTGCAGCCCCCTGCTGCCAACACCTGGACACCCAATGAAATTTAAATGTAGATTAAGACTGAGGTCTAATACTTACAAAAGTGCAGTCCTTCTTCAGCATTTCACTTGTGTTAATAGGGCCAGAAAAAGCCAGTTTTTAAACAGTGTTGATTAGTTTATACAGAGAATTGTGAAATAATACCGCCTGTGTCAGAATGACCTGTACTGTATTGCACAGGATATTTATCATTTCTTCAAAAAAGCTCTGGTTGGCAAGAGCATTAAAATATAACTGTCATGTTACTCCACAGGAGTACAAACAAAACACAGGACACAGACAAAGAGCACAGGACACAGACAAAAAGGTAGATCAGATTAGAAACAGTTAATGCTTGCAATTCTAAATTATTACTTTTAGTTTCTTCCTTTGTACAGTCAGAAATACCCAGAATATGAAGTACATTATAATATCTTTCAATTTCTGTATATGAATCAGCGTATTTATCAGTAAGAACAGTAAGGATTTTCTTAAGTGTGATTTACTTTGATACAAAAAAGAAAAATTGGAACATGTTCATAACTAACCATTGTCACATAAAAATGTATTGTACTTTACTGAACAATATAAAGTGTCCTTCCTACAATGTTGTCCAAAAATCAGGGCTTATGTTGTGTGAACTTTTCTGGATGGTTTGTGTACATATTTATGATCTGAATCAAACCAAGAAATAAATCCCAAGAAATCGAAGATGCTCACACCTCAGGGAAACCTTCTTTCTTATCAGCCTCATCTCATACTAGATGCATCCATGGAATTCTAAACTATGTGGATTATTTAGACAAGAAAAAATAAATTACCATGAGGAATTCAAACACTGGAACAGGTTACTGAAAAAGGCTGTGAGGTCTCCATACTCAAAGTTGTTCAGGACTCAACTAAACAAGTTCTCAAACAACCTGATCCTTTTTAGAAGAGGTAGGACTAGTTGACTCCTGGAGATCCATTGCAAAAATAATACTGACTAAGGAATTTATTATTTTTGTAATGACCATAAAAATGTCATACAAGGGTCTGTCCGTTAGGTATTTGGGACACGTTGCAAGGTAAAAGCTGAAATTAGGAATATCAGTGTGACTGTTTGTTAGTTATTATACCATCCTGATGGAAGAATGAAGATAAAAATGAAGCTCAACTACTAATAAAATGTTTCTGTAGGTCTACAGCCACCATTTCTATGACTTTCTTAGCAACAGTAAAATATTTCCCAGAAACAGCTAGGTGGTTTTCTCTGCTGAACAGAGAAAGACAGCTGTTCTCTCTAATAATCTTTTGTAACACATCTATTTGCTTAAATATTGTCAGAAGTTGTGTTGCAACACTTTACAGTCTAAAAACCATTTTATCTATTACAACAGCAGATCATTTTGCAATTGTTTCATTCAGTGCTCTTAATTCCTATACTTAGCACTATGTTGCTATTATCCGTGAGTTGTGTTATGCTTTTTCCTTTTCATATAAAATCTCAATTAACATTAACTTTTCAAATGCAGGCATACTTAACTTGCAATAAAGGTCTCATCATAGATGTCTTTTACATCTAAAACCAGTATAAAACATTTGCTTTCGAAGCTTCAGATTTTTGCACTTCACATAGAAGGGAAAAAGGTTGATTTTTTTTTCAGTAAAAGTTGATTTAAGACATTCACATTATTATGCACTGTAATTGGAACATATGCTTTCTTCATAGAGTTCCCAGACCCTTACCTTTTTGCCCTAATAAAATATTAATCTCTAACAGATGTCACAGCAGAAAGATTGATTACCACACAGTGATGCTGAAATATCTACTTTATCCTAGATAGCTATTTGCTAACTGAAATATTGCTCTTTCATGTAGCCACGGGACTTAATTTTCAATCAAAGTTTATTAGTAGTAATACATAATTATTGGTTTATGAAAATTGCAACAGTATTACCTCCACCCCTTTTTTAACTTGGGTTAGATTTCAGACTAAGTAGAACATTACTAATACTTTTTCCAAAATTTGTAGCTTAGACCCTGACTAATGGTGTTAGTCAAGATGTGGTGAAACATGCACTTAATTTTGAAGTTGGTGACAATTAAATATATCTGTAAAGTTATGTAATTGTTTGATCACAATTCTTAATTTGATAGGGAATATTTCAGATTAAGTACATATATATTCATATATTAAGTGTATATATATATATTATATTCAGCATTCTTATTGACAGAGAATACACTATGTGCTGAATTACCCTAATATTCATCAACCTTGGCAAATCTGTATGTATACTTTAAGTTCAACATCTGATCACATATTGCTGAAGTCTGAGGCAAACTACAGAAAATATAGATATGTTGATTTAGCAGTGAAATCTCTAAGTTAAGATGACATTCAGAGTATAGTTTGTAATTTTCAGAGGCAAATCCCTTAGAAATATCTGAATACTGAAAAATACATTTGAATAAATACATTCTCCAGCACACACTGCATTAATAAAAATACAATTTTTGAAAACTCTTCCCTCTAAAAATTTATATTTGGGTACAGTTAATTATGCGGTTTGTATTTTTCATAAATTATACTGGTGTACAGACACTTCCAGTGCTTCCCTAGCAGCACCTCAAAAATACATTAATATCTTCCTATAATTAATAACAAGGAAAAGAAGGAAGAACAAAATTTCCAGTTGATTAGTTATTCACACAGTCAGAAGATTAAATCTTTGAAATCTTTAACAAATATTTAGAGATATTTATTCATTATATTTCATATCACAGCACAGTTCCTCTTGAGGCAAATAAAGAATTACATCAGGAAGTCTTCCTCCCCCCTCTGTTTTCTCCCTCTCTATAGTTTAAAATCCATTTTGTATATTTCTGCCTGTCAGTTAAAAAAAAAAAAAAATCATTTTTTCCCTCCATTTATTTTCAGAATGTAAAGAGATATTAATGACTGTTTTCATTTAAAACCAAAGACATCTTCAATCTCTTGAAATATCATTTTCTGGTGATGCACATCTTAATGATCCCACATATGTTTTACAGCTTTAAATTTGCCTGAATTTAAGAGATCAAGGGAGAAAATATATATGGAGAGAGCTTTTACTGTCTGAAAGTAGAAACAAGAGGGAATACAGTTTTCCTTATCAGCTGAAAGGGAAAACAGGAGAAAAAAAAAAAAAAGGCTTCCCTTTTTTAGTTCTCTAAGATTAAAATCTACCCCTACTGAAAGCTGCATAAGCTTTTCCATTGATTTCATTTCTTCACTACCCTGTAGTCTTCTCTATAGCCATTCAGTACTCTCTGGAATAAGACAGAAGTCTCACATAGAAATTATTGAGATATGTGAATGAAGGGAGATTTGGATGGAAACCAACCACTGCCTTTTTTCTGTCTCTTGTGAAATCAGTTCTGACCAACTAAAGTATCTGAAGTGCAGAAAAGGGCATTTGATGTCTCACTGAGAATCCTTACACAGTCCCAGCAATCAATAATGAGTGGAGGAACATCTGATGGAAAACTGCACCATATAGGGAGACATGTAGGAAAACATTTTTTGCTTAAAGATACTGTGCTTTTTATTATTTCAAGCCTCCAAAAGGAAAAAGACAATAGCTATAAAAGCCAACTTTTATCTGTAAATAAATCCATGCTTAACAACAAATTTGATATTACCTCTTTTCCTTTAAAAAAATCTTTAAAGGATCAGAACAGAAAAAATAGCATTTCTATGTAGAAGTCCTTAAGGAATACAGATTAGACAGTTCCAAAAGACTTCTGAACAGTCCTACAAACACCAGACAGCACAGGAAAGACAAACAAGTTATAGGGTCAGCCAAGAGGAATAGTCTGTCATTCAAAATGTCTTTCTTTCACATATTTAATCATGTATTATGTCTATCTGACCTTTGATGTTATAATATAAACATCATAAAATAAGTACTAACCCATTCTCATATGGAAGTTACAGAGCACATGTACTGCTCTCTTTCTCTCCATTGACTGTAAAGGATTTGAGGTGACTCGTAGAGTTGTTATCTATCACTGGTCTGAAGTTAGGAAAGATGAGTCCCAGGCTCAGTGAATAACTGGAAACAAAAACATCTAAAGGAAAAAAAAAAAAAAAAAAAAAAAAACAAACAAAAAAAAACCAAACAACCCACATTTTAATGTGGCATTGTGCTCCCTAAGCAACACCAATATTTACTATCGTATTTGGGATCCTGTGATATTAATGGCTGTGGGCATGAGATTCAGAAATGTGTATTCCCAGGCACATGAATAACTGGAATTGGATAAATTAAGATTCTGAGTCATAGATCCTTGTTTTGAGTAGGTCCCAGAAATATGAAGTGCAATTTGATGCAATTTTTAAATTATTGTTTATTTTGCATATGTCTGAAAACATGACTGCTGTCCTTGAAACTCAAACTGACAATGTTACAAAGTCTAATATTCTACATCTTTCTGCTGTGTTTTCCTATTTTCACTTTAAAATTATACAGAATGATATGTGTACAAACTGCCCATTACCTTATGGGATATATGGGTTTGCTTCTCCACTCTCCTTTAGCATACCAAATAATTGAATCATAATAATTAATTATTATCACAAAGAGTTTTAAACAGGTGTGAAAAATGATGTTTCTTTATGAAGATTTCTGTGTATGATACATTACACCTGGCTGTGTCAGCATACATTGCTATATTGAATTATTGGATTGGTGTGTTTCATTAGGTTGAATAGTTTTTTAAAGTTCTCACAATTTTTTTTTCTCCATGCTCTTTTTTAAGCTTTGTCCCAGAACAACTCTAAAAGTTCTTATTCTTTCAAGCAATCCAGAAATGCTACCATACTTTGCTTCTAATTTATTTTATCCCGTTCTGTAAGCCACTTTTCCCTTAAACAGATTTAGAGATTTTTCCATAGATTTTCCTTTCTGTTTTGTTAGCCTAACAAGTCTCGGAACATTACTGCTAGCAGAATATAAAAAACAGAAGAATTTTTAGCATAAAAATCACTGGGCATGTTGTTTCACTTCTAAGTTAGGATCATATGCTCTCTATTTAATCGCTGCAGAGAAATCAATGCTACTTGAGCATGACTTCGCATCAAAGCTGTGGAACAGAGTCTGATCTGATCACTCAGAGTAGGGGATTGCTGGAGAACATAAGAGTTGCCTCCATGTCATGCACCTGGCCTTTTTTTCCAAAGAAAACTGGATGTAGAGAAAGAGTAGTTCTACATTCACATGCCAGTGTACACATAACTAGGGTGCGTATCTGGATGTGCATATTTTATACATCAGAAGTAATTTTAAAAAGACTAAGACAGATTCCTAAACTAGATGGCATAATTATACTTTTATCTAGTATGTCCTTCCAGTTACTCAGAGACACATAAATATTTTATCGGCTTCTGCTGTGATTCTGAGAGCTTAAAGACCAATCACACTCATTTTCAGTCTGTACAAGACATATACAAACCTGTAAAACATAGTGAGAGTCTGTACATGTGTACCTGAATCAACTTTTATCACAGTCAAAATTTTCTTATGGACAAAAATGGAGCACATCTTTTATGCAGACAAAAGAAGGTATTGTTTTAACAGTCAATTAATTTACAAGAAGCATCTATCATTAATCTAATTGCAATGATATCAACACTTTTCATTCAAATTGTTAAATTATTCCCAATTGCTATTAATAATTCAGTTAAAAGTATTGCACACACAGACTTACCAGTACCTTCCCCTGTTCTTCGTTGCTATACTCACCTTTCTAAGCACCTGCAGTCAGAGGTCAAGGGGCAATTTTCCTACTATGGGATGCTGTGGTGGGTTGCCAGTATCCAGAGTCCTTTGTCAAGAGGAGTATGGTGTCTGTAGTGGTGGTAGTTCACTTTCTTTCCTCTTCAGTCTTGCATGTGGTGTTTTTTTTCACTCTTCCAAACACACTGTTGCTAACACTTCTTTTTGCCCGATGTACAAATTTAGTTGCAATGATTATTAAGTTTTATTAAACTTCTACCATATGTAGTACAATTCCTTGGTACAGTTGCACAAAGCTACATGCACGTTAGAAGACAGTCATCAGATTGTTGAGCAACATGGTGTTGCAGCTAAAATTAAGCTGAAACAAAGTCAAGTCCAGGCAGGTCGATAAAGGCCTGAAAAGCCATTAGCCCTTTTATTGCTAAGTTAGTAAAAGAACTGTGGTGGGCTAACAACTGCAAAGACACTACACTTTCTGTGTTGCAGTGTTATACTTGTGATTGTTCTTATGTGTCCTCTGAAGTCTTACAAAATTTAAGACCTCATCACTTGTGCATGGCTTTTGTATTATCTTCTGTTTCATTATTTTGCTTCTTCATTTGATGTTTTCCTACCTACAGCAGACCTTTCTCTGAAGGTAGCCTTTTGTTTCACTTCTGCCCGCAAATCCTTTATGTTCTTACCCCACTGAATTATCTCTGAATATCTAAGATTCTATAAGTGTAATTGATCTTCGCTAACCTAGGCTTTAACAAGTTAGTTTTCTGAAGCTGAGCTACTCACCCAAAGGTCTTATAAGCCAGAGATAAACAAGCACTTTTCTACGTATGTCTAAGGGCACATCCATCTAGCAGTTATGATGGGTGGAAGTTATGTACCGTTGTATCAAAAATATAAATATTTCTTATATGTGCTAGTTTCTGTTGTTTCTCTGTGCAGTGTGTCTAAAATAATGTGAGGATTGTTTTGAAATTCAGCAGAACTGTGTTTTTATAGAGTGAAAGCAAGGATATGTCTTGCCTGTTTTGGGGATAGCCTTAGGGCACATGGGAATGCTTGAACAGGAAAGAAAACAAAAGAGAAGCCAACACATATGTATACACACAAAATGAATCTATGATGTTCTGTGTTGCCAAGTTGTTATATTACATTCTCCAGTGTCTAATTCAGTTGAGAGTTACAGTATTCATGCAAAATACATACCTTATAAGTAGAGCTGTTGGAACTTTCATTTCCTTTCAGATCTTTTGTCTAAAAAAAAACACCAAAACCCCAACCCTGTACCCTGAGTTTCTCTTAATAAGGCTCAGAGTCTGAAAACTTCTTTTTTTAAATATGAAGTTTTAAAATAGAAATCTATACATTTCTTCAGACTCCTAAATGTATATTTCTTCATATATATTTGTACACAATGTTGAAGTATTCAACGGCACAAATATTTTTGCATTTTGCTTTGAGCATTCCTATCAGTAGTGGTTTCATTGGTTTATGCTTTGAAACAGGAAAAAGAGAATCAAATATGCCATGTAAATACCTCTCTCTTTCAGTTATTCTTAATAATTTATGGTCTTTTTTTGCATTTCATGATTTTGTGACAGAAGCAAACTCAATTTTTCAGTAGTTTCATACTTTTTTTTTGTGACCCAGCTTCTATTTTTAAACTAAATTTTCAGTTGTGAATTATTATTAATTTATCATAATATAGAGGAGCCTTTCCAACAGCTGCCAGTACTGGTCAACATGTATCCCATTAGCTTCAGCATAAGTACAATTACGACAAGGCTGGTTGTGGCTGTGAAAACAGCACCTGTAAAGTCTTATTGCCTTTTTAAAAAAACTGTTAGAACGAAGCAAGTGGTCTCTACAAAGGTTGTTAAGGAGAGAAGAAATGATCTGAGAAGAGATAAATTAAATTTAATAGAATCCAATATGATGTTTGAGATTCAAATGACAAAAGGGAAGATTTGCAGGAAAACAGAGAAAAATACTTGTGTAGGAACTGTGGTTTTGTTTTGGGTTTTGTTGTGGGTTTTTTCCTTTTCTTTGCCTGATGCAATTTCTTTTTGTTTGTTTGTTGTTTTTTTTTTTATAGCACAGACATTGTAATATAAAGCTTCTGTTAGTTTTGACAACAATAATTCAGTGATACTTCACACTTTCCTTTGGGGATAGATTCATTGAGTAGTTACTGGAGGAATTCAGACACCCGCAGTAAAAGTCACCACATTACTAACAGTGATACATAGTTTAATAATACCTTATTTTTCACTTAGAAAATTACCATACTTTACAACAAAAATTTTGCCATAGGGAATTTAATTAGCACTGGTGCATACAAATACCAGCAGCAGTGTCTTGAGGGCACTTGAGTAATGAAAAGGCCACAAGACATAATCTATGTTATTGGACTTCATATTATATTATACCATATCTCCATTTGTACCAAATATGTATATTGTGACTTTGGGGTAACCAGAGATACACTTAAGACTGCAGTGGAACTTCCATTGTAACTTAAATGTTTTGGTTTTATTTCTACTATCAGAAATACTTCCAAAATAGACTTGAAATATTTTTTTTAAATCAACTTCCCTTTGGGATATCAAAAAAAAAAAAAAAGCTTCCAGGTTTTGCCTGACTGAAAATTATTTATTTATTTATTTCCTGGTAAAGCTGTATGAAATCTATTTTTCATTTTTTGTAAATTGGTATGAGTTCATTTTAGTAAATATGAAGAACTGGATCGTTTGTTGGACTGTACATAAACTGGCAATAAAACCAGACATAAATACCATTTTGTACTTCTGTTCATGAAGAAAAACATGCAGCCACATACATGGTACTGCTCTGAGGTGCCCACTGAGCAAGCAGCTAGAAGGTGGAGCCAATAATTCATAAACAGGAATTAGCACATTGAATTACAGGCTAATGCTGGGGCGAGTTAGTAGGTTTCAACCGAGCTTTTGTCCTAGAGGAAAGCATGATTTTGAGTTATGGAGCTGCCTAAGCTGCTTTTTAAGTAACACAACGGCATATTTGTCTTGTTTTAGAGTCTATGTGAAAGTCAGTTTTACAAAAATAATTTTCAGTACAGACTACATTTTTGTTAAAATGGTTGATGCTGGGATCCCACTGCCATAATGTGGTGTTTTAGTTTAAACCTGGAAGCTATTCTCATTCACTCCCCACTAATGAGATGGGGAGAAAAACAGAAGGGTTAAGGTGAGAAAACTCGTGGGTTGAGATGAAGACATTTTAGTAGATAAAGCAAAAGCTGCACATGTAAGCAAAGAAAAATGAAGAATTCATTCATTTCTTCCCATCAGCAGGCAGATATTTAGCCATTTCCAGGAAAGCAAGGCTCCCTCACATGTAACAGCTACCTGGGAAGACAAACACACTTCCTCCTTCTTCCCCCAGCTTTTATTGCTGAGCACAACATCATATGGTGTGGGATATCCCTTTGATAAGTTGGGGTCAGTTGTCTTGGCCATGTCCTCTCCCAAATTCTTGTGCACCCTCAGCCTATTTGCTAGTAAGGAAGTATAAGTAGAAAAGGCCTTGACCCTGTGTAAGCTCTGTTCAGCAATGGCTAAAACGTGAGGGTGTTATCAACACCGTTTTCATCACAAACCCAAGATGTAGCACCATACAAGCTACTATGAAGAAAAGTCACTCAATCTCAGCCAAAATAAGTAGAACCTACACCTCTTATTCCATGCCATTTACAGCATGCTCTGGTCCCACACTATCCGATACATCCTCATTAGCCACTTCCCTCCTTCCCATCCTTTAATATGTACACAGATATAATTACCTATGTCTATAGAACACCCCTGTAAAATGTCCATGAAATATCTATAAAATGCCCATTGAGTTCATTTAGACCATAACTTTGGGCTCTATCTTAGGGTGGCCAGTTAGGACAGGAGAGTTGGTGTGCTGTGTTGGATTGCTGCACACCAAAGCCAGCTCAGGTTGTGTCACCACTGCACTTGCCTGGTTCCTTATGATATTCATTCTTCATTGGTTGGGGTGACTCCTGCTGTAATACCTTTGACATACAGCAGTCTCAGCAGTGGTGACATACAGCATCATATAACACTGGCATCATACAGCAATGGCATCATACAACTGAAATAATGAGTTATTTTCACCCAAAAGTAAATCTACTTGGGGTACACGTTGGACTTCTCCATCCTTACATATTACCAACCAAGTACATCCAGGTTTTTGAGAAAAAGCAATCCTAAAAATGGGTTTGCCTTTTCATGAGACCCAGACTGCCTCTCCCAGCCAGTTCCTTATGTGCACTTCTTGTGGTTTAACCCCAGCAGGCAGCTAGGACCACACAGCTGCTCACTCAATTCTGCCCCTCCCCCCTCCAGAAGGGTAGGGAGAAGAGGGAGAAAAGGATGGGAAGGGAAAGGAAAAAAAAAAACAAACCAACTCATGGGCTGAGATAAAGACAGTTTAATAGAGCAATAATGGAAAAGGAAAATAATAGTAAAAACAGCAATAATAATAATAATAATAATAATAATAATAATAATAATAATAATAATAATTGTGAAAGAATATATAAGATAAAGTAATAAAACACAAGTCACTTTCATCACTCAGTGAATTGGTTGCCCAGCCTGTCCAAACAGTGATTGCCAATTCCCGCCCCTTGGTCAACCTTCATTTATGTACCAAGCATGACATCTATGATACAGAATATTCTATTGGCAATTCCATTGTTCTGTCTATGGTCCCTCTCAGCTTCTATGGGAAGCTGAAAAAGTCCTTCAGTATTATAAATATTACCTGGCAACAACTAGAACAATATGCATTATTGACATTCCTTTCATACCAAATCTGAAACACAGCAGCCACTATAAAGAAAATTAACTCTATCCCAGCCGAAACCAGGACAACACTAGAGGGACTTTATCTCCTTCCACAGTACATAGGGATTCCAACTGGGCAGGGCCTAGTTGATTGGCAGATGTCCAAGGGCCTTCTGCTATATTTGTATCCCAATGCTTCAATGTCATAGCACCCATTGCTCTCAGTATAGTTTTAATAATCCATTGTATCATTCAATTTTCCTGGAGGCTGGTGCCTGCAGTCAATGCCATGCTTCTTGGCCCAGGTGTCTATGAGGTTGTTTAGGAAATGGGTCCCACTCTCTGATTCAACTCTTTCTTGTGTGCTGTGTCACCATGAGACTTGCTTTTTGAGGCTCAGGATAGTGTTTCAGGTGGTAGTGTGGGTCACAGGGTATGTCCAACCATCTAATAGTCACTTTCATCATTGCACATGGTGCTTGCCTTGGCAGTTTCATGGTAGCATGACCTAATTAATCTGTCAGGCTTCCCCATATTGATATTTCAACCACCATCCTCTACACCAGAGAGGCTTTAGCTGCTTGGCTTGTTTTGATCAGTGTGCACCCTCAATAAGTTTGGAGACAACACCAAGTTGGGCAGGAGTGTTGATCTGCTTGAGGGAAGGAAGGCTCTACAGAGGAATCTGGACAGGGTGGATCAATGGACCAAAGTCAACTGTGTGAGATTTACAAGGCCAAAGTGTCAAGTCCTGCACATTGGTCACAACAATCCCATGCAATGCTACAGGCTTGGGGAAGAGTGTCTGGAAAGTTGCTGGGAGGAAGAAGATCTGCGGGTGTTGGTCAACAGCCAGCTGAATAAGAGCCAGCATTGTGCCCAGGTGGCCAAGAAGGCCAATAGCATCCTGGCTTTTTTTCAGTAATAGTGTGGTGAGCAGGACTAGGGAATTGTCATCCTCCTGTACTCAGTACTGGTGAGGCCCCACCTCGAATACTGTGTTCAGTTTTGGGCCGCTCACTACAAGAAAGACATTGAGGCACTGGAGCGCATTCAAAGAAGAGCAACAAAGATGGTGAAGTGTGTCAAGCACAAGTCTTACAAAGAGTGGCCAAGGAAGCAGGTTTTTTTTAGCCTGGAGAAAAGGAGGCTCAAGGGAGACCTTACCTCTCCCTACAACTACCTGAAATGTGGTTGCAGAGAGGTGGGTGTTGGTCTCTTCTCCCTAGTAACAAATGATAGGACTACAGGAAATGGCCTCAGGTTGCACCCTGGGAGGTTTATATTGAATATTAGGAAAAATTTCTTCATGGAATGGGTTGTCGAGCATTGGAACAGGCTGCCCAGGGAAGCAGTTGAGTCACCATCCCTGGAGGTATTTAAAAGACATGTAGATGTGGTGCTAAGGAGCATGGTTTAGTGATGGACTTGATGATCTTAAGGGTCTTTCCAACCTAAATGATTCTATGATTCTATGTTTCATGCTCTGGATAACCTGTGCAATGGTGTCAATAGTTAAGTCCACCCTTCAGTTACAAGCCCATCTGTATGTTGCTTCTCTTCCTAGGTGTCCTGATGTGTCAGGGGCCCACAAAGATATAAATAGCACACCATTATGTTCCCCTATCCAGGTCCACCTAAGGAACTATTTAGAATAGAACGGAGTATTTTGTTTGGAAGGGACCTACAATGATATCTAGTCCAACTGCCTGACCAATTCGAGTCTGACCAAAAGTTAAAGCATGTTGTTAAGGGCATTGTCCAAATGCCATTTCTAGCAGCCTCATCCACCTTCTTGTTGTTTCAAAGTTCTTCAGTAGCATGAACATTGGGTATGTGAGCATCTACACGACATACTTTTACAACCAGGTTCTCTACCTGGGTAGCAATATCTTGCCACAATTGCCACAATGCCCAGGTGGGTTTATCTCTGTGCTGCCAGTTCGTCTGTTTCCATTGCTGTATCCACCCCCACAGGGTACTTGACACCATCCATGAGTCAGTAGAGTTGTAGAGTACCAGCCATTTTTCTCATTCAACAATATCCAAAGTCAGCTGGATGGCTTTAACTTCTGCAAACTGTCCCAATTCACCTATTTCTTCAATGGTTTCTGTGACTTGCCATACAGGACTCCACGTGGTGCCCATTGATAGGACGAGGGGTAATGGGCACAAGCTTGAACACAGGAAGTTCCATCTTAACATGAGGAGGAACTTCTTTACTTTGAGGGTGGTGGAGCACTGGAACAGGCTGCCCAGAGAGGTTGTGGAGTCTCCCACTCTGGAGACATTCAAAACCCGCCTGGACGCTGTCCTGTGCAACCTGTTGTAGGTGACCCTGCTCTGGCGGGGGGGTTGGACTAGATGATCTCCAGAGGTCCCTTCCAACCCTGACGATTCTGTGATTCTGTGATAGCAGATTTCCACTTCTGCTGCTTTCCCACAATATGGCAGGAGCCACCAATACACAGCCCATATTGTTTCTCATTTCCTGTTATTTTTTGATACGGTGGGGCCTTTTCAGCACAAGTCACCTCCTCTGGTGATGATCCAAAATTTCTGTCTTCTGGCCACTCCTTGATACCCAGGATTCCCGGGCAGTCGGAGTTTCCCATTTGAGCCCACTGAATGATCAGTGCAACCCACTTCCTCCACGTAGTGTCAGTTGCATGATGAGTAGAAGACAGCCTCCCTTTGAACGTCCAGCCCAGCACAGTTTTTTGAAACTGTTCTTCATTCGTCAAAATCAGTACAATATGTTATTGAGTTCCTTGATTTTCAAGAGTATGAAATGAAGATTTAACTGCCTTCAAAAATGTATTCTCAGATACATACCTAAAATAAGGTGCTCAAATTACTGATATAGTGAACTAGAAGACCAAAAAATTATTTCAATTTATATTAATATTAACTGTTATAAGTTAGTGTCACAAATTGATGCGAGGAGACGGGGTGGCCAATTAAAATTGATTTATTTAGCAAGCGGCAACAAACAAAACAGCGCTGGGCGGCCCGGGAGTCTCACTACTCTGCCGACGGCGCGCACCCGGTTCCCGAAAGTCTCTGGTTTTATACTCTTCTTCTTCCGGTATAGGAGGTGTCTTAGTGGTGTACTCTGCGTCTGCGCGGTTTTGTTGCTAGGGGGTCGTTCTCTGCCTTCCTGTGCCTCCTGGTGGTCGCAGGGGTGAAGGCTTCATGTCTTCCTCACATCACGTACTCCTCGTCTTCATAAGCTCCCCTCCCCTCCTCCAAAACCTGACGACCTTGCTGTTTAGCCTTGCTTGCTCAACAGGATGTTGGCTATCTTGCAACATCCTACTAAGCAGTTGCCTTGTAGAACCATGTAACAATCTGCATAGCCCGGGGGTTTGGTGAACAAACAATACTGAGCTTATCACAATAACTATAACATTTCTTTCTAGATATTCATAATATGTTATGTTTGTTATATGAAATCATAAGGGAGAATTCAAATAACAGATTATAGACATTTATACTTTTAGATATTTCTATTCATAGAATATTATGTGGAGACTAAACACTTCCAAAGGACAATTTGTTTCACCTAAAATAAGGCTACAGAGTACATTGTACCCTAAATTGGACTATTCCTTACAAAGATACCTATAGGAAATTCAAATACCGGCATCTGTTTTGCACATGGCAAAACCTTTGTGTCTTTCTTAACAACAGCTATTCAGATCATGTTTTCATCAGTGTAATGGGGCAAATAATGCTCTGAAATTTAAAGACTGGTTTGCCCTGAGAGATAGGTAGTTCAATCAATAACAATCAATAACAATAGATAGCAAACAATACATTATACTATCCTTCATTACATAGTAATAATAGTTAGACTACTGTGTTAACCTTGTTACTAAAGCTGCCCTTATACAGAAACAAAAGCTAACCTAACACTTGCAATGGCAGCACACATGGTCATGCAGACGCAAAGGATGCTGGCATTTCAGACTTTGTCACATTAACTAGAGCACCATCACCCACCAGAGACCCAGTGTCACAGCCCAAAGGACATCCGGGTTTCTCTGGGAGGGTACTTATGCTGATGGTAGTGGGTATGTGCCACTCACTGAGGTCTGCTCCCTTTCTGGTTCTGACCACAGTGTACACGCACAGCTTTCTTGTTGTGGGTGCACAGCAAAGGCAGGGTCATCTTCTTGCTCTCACTGGCTTGTGGTCTGGCCCAGGGCTGGGTCTCCTCTGGGATGTCTGGAGGAATGTGCCAAAAAACAGCCTGCTACAGCTTGTGCTGACCTTGGTGACCCCATACAGATCATCTTGCCAGGATTGTTATCTGTTGTTATCTGTTTCTGGCAGTCTGTGCATTACTGGTGTTAGTTTCAATGAGCACAGCTCAATATTATTTTCCTTTCTGTACCCAACTTCTTAAAGCTACAGTTTACATATTTATTTCTGTTAGACTGCAGCTCCAGTGGAAAGCCATGCAGGCTCCACCACAACCAACATGTATGCAAAAGATTGCATTCCCATGTCCTGAATTTAATTGTTTCTATATAGCTATAAAATAGCAAAGGGACACACAACCAATTTATGCAAACTATTTAAAAACATATTTTTCACATGGAAAGTAAAATTTTGAGACTTTTTTCCCCTGTACACACAATTGAAGTTAATAGAAGTTTTCCTAGTGTAAAATGGAGACATTACATTAATTTCAGTACAGTTTTTCTAGATTTGTAACACTGTAATCTGCAAGACAATTCATTGTTTAGAAATTTGCAATAAAATACATCTAAACCCCCTTTTGTATTGCAGGATAAGCAACATAAAACTTATTTTCCTTTTTAAATCAGGACTCTTTCTTTTTAGTCAAAATTTTAAGCTTCCAAAATCATACTAGTTAAACTTTAAAGTGCCATTCTACAAATTGAAATCTGTAAAATTATTCAAATCCAGAAAGACTGACAATAAGACAAGAAAGATATGCAACAAAATCTTATACAGAAGATGCATTTGATAAAGAAGCCCTTTGAAAAAGTTTACTCATTAAATCTATTTTTTATCTAAATTTGTGATTATAATTTACTTTATGTGGTGGGTTAACCTTGGTCAACAATCAAACTTCCACGCAGCTGCCTACTGCCACCCCCTCCCCAGTGGGAACAGGAGAGAAAACAGAAAAAAAAAAAAACAGGAGCAAGAAAGCTCATGGCTTGAGATAAAGTCAGGGAGACCACTTACTAATCACCATCATGGGCAACGCAGACTCAACATGGGGAAGATTTATTTATTGCCAATTAAGCAAGACTTGGATAGCGAGAAACAAAATGACAAGCATTAAAATGGCACTTTTCCTCCCCTATTCCCAGGCTCAACTTCACGCTTCATCTCCAACTCCTCTACATCCCCCTCCTCCAGAGTTGCACAGGGGAGGATGCAAAATGGGGGTTGTGGTCAGTTCATAACACATCTCTGCTGCTCCTTCCTCACACCTTTCTCCAGGGCTGGCTGGGCTTTCCGCAGGCAGCAGGGGATATCTGTTCCACCATGGAGCTTCTCCTCCTTTTCAGGCTTTGGTCTTCCATCTGCTCTTTCTCACTCTTTTTGTTCCACCTTCCTCTCTCTCCATGACATTTTTACCCTTTCTTAAACATGTTTTCCCCAAGGTGCCACCATCTTGGCTAAGAGACTCAGCTATGACCTGCAGGAGGTCCATCGGAGGTGTCTGGAACTGGATCTGTCGATCACAGGGCAGCCCCGGAGTCTCCTCACAGAGGCCACCCCTGCAGCCCCGCTACCAAAACTTTGGCACCTACACCCAATACACTTTAATTCAGCAAACCTTTGCTGATTTCATAAAGGGCAAGACCATCTTTTCCTCTATTTGTTCCTGCAGTATCCTTTGGTCCTCACTAGTTTTTCTTCAGCCATGCAGTGAATTGAAACTGGAAATTAATCTGTTAAAGACTGTCCTCTACACCCCAACACAGCAGGAGAGAAGACAGGAGGTCAGATACAAGGACCACTGCATTTAATGGCAGCATAGACCTACTTCAACTGAAAATAATGCAATGTTAAATTTTAATGTGGCAACTCCTCAGCATCAGTGAATAAAAACAGATAAGTATTCTTTCCTCATGACTGAGTGGATTTTTCTGATATCATTCATCATTCACTTTGTTTATTCTTTCCTAATTACTCTGTAGGATGATCATCTTATAAGAACTTTCAATCCACACATCATATATCATCTGGCTTGTGACTCCTTTTCTCTTTCCTTACTAGGTAATGAAAACTTAAATGTATTTATCAAACACACAATTTCTAAGTGCCATGGAAACATTTCTGATCCAGTGAAAGAACTTTGTGCCGTTTATATTTTCTACTGGAAAGAACAGTAATGATATATGAACACTGTACCTGTGATTAATACATAGCAGACAGAAAGCCCTGCATCACAGGTTTAAACACAGGACAGAAATACTGAAAGTTCTAATAAAAGAATTGAAGCCAGACACTCAGAGGCTGATGAACAGAAGATATTTCTAAGATAAATCACCATTTTAAAGAAAAAAGTGGATAATAAAATTACATGATTTTTCATCGTAGAATTATCAAAATAAAGCTTTTTATCTTCACTAAGATGACAGTGCTATTAGAACTCAAACCAGGATATAATGAAGTCATCAGTTTTCTATATGGTAGATCTAGTCCATCTGTCCATAAACCTGCTTGTTGAGTTTGTTATTCAATTTTTTTTCTTTCATATGTAACCTCTTCAAAAGTCAAACCAAAGAAAAATCCTCCCTCTGGGTCTCCACAGTATTTAGTGTCATGTAGATAGAGAAGAAAAAGACCTGAAGACAGTGTGTAATTAACATATAAAACAACAGACAAAACCTGAGTGGATTAAATAAACAAGAGCACAAGCAAACCCCAAAGGCATTATTAATCCATAACCTAGACAGTGATCGTAGGACACGAATTGTCTAACTGTTAGCAACTGTTTTGAAGAGATTGCAACAACAGTCGTCTCTGGAGGTACATGAAGGAAAATAGTAGGCTACACACCAGCTGATAGACTTGATTGGCAAGAGTGCTGCTCAAGGGGCTGAAATGTTGTTCACATTGGCATTCTTGGTCAGCATTTCTCAAAAAGGAAACAAGTTTTCCGTAATGCTCTCGCAACACATGTGGCAGTACACAAGCCTAAAGAGCTTCTGTATTAATGTTAAGGTTTCATAACACTAAGCAGTTGGTAAGAGATTTACAACAACAGCAATAGCAATATAGCTTCTAATAGGCTTGTAATACAATAATTAGGTACATTTTGTTGTACTGTTGTATAAAGATTTATTCTTGCAAGTTGAACATGGTCATGTAGCTCACTCTTGACAAAGCCATAGATTACTTACACAGTTCATCTCATATTAGGCATGTAACATATCTCTCACATCACACATGAAGCTTGAAGTACAAGATACAATTTCAGGATATTTTAGAAACAGTCTTTGTGCATATGAGATTAATTCTTCTTAGCATTATGAGTCTTCAAGAAAATCTAGTAACTGAAGTACTTTAAAAAAATGACCTTGAAATGCCCACTTTTGTTGCCTGCCCTTCCAGGCAGAATTGAAAACCTACAACCACAAATACATAATTGTATAAATATATGATCCAAATGTAAAATTAAACATCTCAGAATGGGATCCAGCACAATCTGAATAATATATGGAGCCACTCAAAACTAGCTAATAGAGCTGTCTCTCTCCTGTGACTTTTTAATAATTTTCAGCCTTCTCTGCCAACTAACTCAACAGTGAGTGAGAAAGGCTGATTCACACTGGGGAATGACTTACCTTCAAAGAGAAGTTTATCTTGACATTGACTACAAAGAAACACAAATGACAACCTAGTTCAGCTATGAGATGCTGAAGCTGAGTGAAATGAATTCCACTTCCTATAGTAATTGGTGAACAGAAATAGAAAGAAAGACAATGTCCATCAAGCCTCTAACTTATTTCCTAAGATTTCTTACAGACTCTATATAGTCAAATGACTAAATCAATATAGATATAATAGCTTTTAAGTTTGAAATATTTGATTCTCACTCAACTTGACATTCTCTTGTGTTCAGGACAGAATCTGGAATTCAATGGTTCATATTATTCTGTTTCCTTTGATATTCCTGATTCTCCATATCTCAATGATTATCTCATTTTATAATTGAAGAATTATAACAGAAAGGGTGAAATTAAACTGCTCTAATCTAAGTGCCTAGAAGATTTATGCTGGAGACTAACGTTGCCTATTCCCAGTGTCTATATCGCCAATGAAGAAAAATAGGTATTTTTCAGAGACAAATTCAACTCATCTCTCTCAAATCTTACTAGCTACAGAGAGAGCCTAGAATAACTAAGTTAGACTTATGCATTTAACTTTTTGTGATCTAAAAATTAGTTTACATTAATCCTGCTAGTCAAAATCATACAGCCTTTCCTCTCACCATTGACTCACTTCTCCCAGTCTGAAAATGCTAATACTGCTGGTGCATGTCTTGTCTGCCCAGAGGATAGAGACACTTAATGACTAGTCTCTTAAGTATTTTAGTTTGTTAATGCATTCTAATGCCTCAGACTTTTTTCTCCTCTATTCCAAGCAATGTTCATGACTAAGCTTTTTCTTTATGCTTATATAACTTGAAAATACTTTTTAAAAATATTTCTTGGATTAATGCATGCAACACATTATTTATTACTTTTGAAGATTAGAGAAGTGGCATCCAGTCACTCTAAAATAATAACACATCTGAAAAGCCACCTGCCCTTCCCTTTATTAGCTTTGCCTTTCCGAAATATGATGAAATGCTGGCCAAATGTACAAATAAACCCAACTTTCTGAAGTTCGGTTTATTTTATTTCATAGAATCACAGAATCACAGAACAGTCAGGGTTGGAAGGGACCTCTGGAGATCATCTAGTCCAACCCCCCCGCCAGAGCAGGGTCACCTACAACAGGTTGCAAAGGACAGCGTCCAGGCGGGTTTTGAATGTCTCCAGAGTGGGAGACTCCACAACCTCTCTGGAGAGCCTGTTCCAGTGCTCCACCACACTCAAAGTAAAGAAGTTCCTCCTCATGTTAAGATGGAACTTCCTATGTTCAAGATTGTGCCCATTACCCCTCGTCCTATCAATGGACACCACTGAAAAAAGAGTGTTCCCATCCCCCTGGCATCCTCCCTTCAAGCATTTGAAAGCATTAATAAGATCCCCTCTCAATCTTCTTTTCTCTAGACTAAAGAGACCCAAATCCCTCAGCCTTTCCTCATATGAAAGATGTTCCAATCCCCTAATCATCTTTGTAGCCCTTTGCTGGACCCTCTCCAGCAGATCCCTGTCCTTCTTGAACTGGGGAGCCCAGAACTGGACGCAGTATTCCAGATGCGGCCTCACCAGGGCAGAGTAGAGGGGGAGGATGACCTCCCTCGACCTGCTGGCCACACTCCTTTTGATGCACCCCAGGATGCCATTGGCCCTCTTGGCCGCCAGGGCACATTGCTGGCTCATGGTCATCCTGTTGTCCACCAGGACTCCCAGGTCCCTTTCCACAGAGCTGCTCTCCAGGAGGTCGGCCCCCAACCTGTACTGATGCATGGGGTTATTCCTCCCCAGATGCAGTACCCTACATTTACCCTTGTTGAATTTCATTAAGTTCCTCTCTGCCCAACTCTCCAGCCTATCCAGGTCACGCTGTAAGGCAGCACAGCCTTCTGGCGTATCAGCCACTCCTCCCAGTTTAGTGTCATCAGCAAACTTGCTGATGGTACACTCTATCCCTTCGTCCAGATCATCAATGAATATATTGAACAGGACTGGACCCAGTACTGACCTTTGAGGAACACCACTGGTTACTGACCTCCAACTAGACTCTGCACCACTAACCACAACCCTCTGAACTCTACCTGTTAGCCAGTTCTCAATCCACCCCACTGTCCATTCATCTATCCCACACTTCCTAAGCGTGCCTGTGAGGATGATGTGGGAGACAGTGTCGAAAGCCTTGCCAAAGTCAAGGTAGACAATATCCACTGCCCTCCCCTCATCCACCCATCTAGTAACCTCATCATAGAATGCTATCAGATTAGTCAGACATGACTTCCCCTTAGTGAATCCATGTTGACTACTTCTGATAACCTTCTTTTCATCCAGGTGCTTTGAGATGACACCCAGCACAAGCTGTTCCATCATCTTTCCAGGGATGGAGGTGAGGCTGACTGGCCTGTAGTTTCCCGGGAAACTGAGTGATTATCTCAGAAATGATATTTGGATTAGATTTGAAATAATTTGAGTCACAAAATAGAGACCTAAAATATCTCATATACTAGATGAATTACGTATCATGCTGCATCTTTTCTTATTCCATAAAAACTGTTTGGCTTTCAGAAAGACAAATTAATTGAGAGCAAGACTGTCAGGTGCGTTCTCGTATAGCCATCCTCATTTTTTATGCTGGTGTAGCTGTTGTCCAGTTATGCACCATTTTGTAGCTTTTGTCACTATAAGTCTTCTGCCTGGAAAAAGAAGATCAATGATGAATGCTGGCCATGGTTGCAATGTTATGCTATAAACCGGGACCTTCATGTTAGGGAACTGAACCAAAAGGAAAACCGTTTTTGAAACCGTAAGCATAACAACTGTGGTAT
>VZSZ01004698.1:93883-113626 GCA_013398815.1 Ibidorhyncha struthersii | reverse complement strand
CGGTGTTTTTTCCCCCCCCCCCCCCCCCCATTCTTATCAGTCGTCACAGATTTGTGCTAATTTGTTTCAAGGTGCACAATAATTGTCATTGATGAATGAAAATACATTGTGCAGCTGGAAACACCTTTTAAAATCCTATTTATGTACAAAATTGACAAACTTGTGTAAATCACGTACAAGAAATGAATTTCTGATAGAATATAAACCATCTAAAAGTCAAGGGAAAGCAAAACTTATCTTTTAGTTTGCAGAGTGCCTTTGTTGATTGAGGAAAGAGTGAATCTTGAGACAGTCTGGAACAGTTCATGTAAGTTTTCAATAAGCCTCTACCTGAGACTGAATGTTCATAAAAGCCAGCACAGTTAATCAGGGAATTTTCCACAGGTAGCAGTATATAAAGGTATAATGTTGCTAGTATTCATAGTTTGCTTTATTTGGTTTTGTCTTTTGTTCATTCAGCTCTCATGACCCAGGCTAGGTTCCAGACTAGACTAAATTAAGATGTCTACAGAGTTGAAGTCACTCGAAGTAATATAAACTCTCACTATAGGCAGTGGAAAGTCATTCTTAAGAGGTACTTATCTAGCCCTGAAGGCGATACCTACACTGAGGTAGTTAGGGGCTTATGCAAGATGTATAAGGAGAGGCAGAGGGAAGTGGGATTGTTCTGATTGTTCTGCCTGGACAGACAAAACTAAGGGGGATATAATTTTCATTTTCAGGTACCTATCTTGGGGGGAGAAGGGGTATCATAGGTAAGACTAGACAGGAACCTTCTCAGAGGTGCATAACAACAAGATAATTCTGTCTAGAAGAAAGAATGGGCAGTGATCACAAAGAGAGTGGAACAGGCTACCCAGAGAGGTTAGGTATTCTACATTCTTGGAGATATTCAGACTTTTATTGGACCAGGCCCTGAACAATATGATACAACTTTGAAGTTAACCCTTGTTTGAGCAAAGGTAGGGACTAGATGACTTCAAGAAATCATTTCCAATGCCAACTATGATTTCAAATTTTCTGTTTGAACAGAAACATCTTACATTAAAAAAAATATCTTGAGAACCTCTGTTACTAACATCTTCAAGTTACTGTAACTGCATTGTGCAATAGAATCAAGTACATCATGGAACAGCTGTTCTCAGAAACAGCTGTTGGACAGTGAAATCTTGTTTTTGACAGGTAACATGCATACATTTAACAACTTACATATACTCAAAAGTTATTGCAATACTTAGTTGAGTTATTGACATACTCTTTCTGCAAAATTCAACTAGGCACTATGCAATACTATTTCAGTATGAACAAAATTGCACTATAGATAATTTTCTCCCAGTGGCTTTGTTAGCAAAGACAAGAATACATGGTAAGGTAAAGTACAGTTTTGCCTTCAAAATTACCTTGATGATAATTTCTAAAAGAAATAGCTCTTTTTCATCTGTTGTGCACCTTCAAACTCTTGACATGGCATCTGCCACTTAGGATAATCAGGTAGTCTTCCTGAGCCATACTTCCAAAAACTTCCAAAAAGGCAGAGACGTGTAGGTTTTAATATGATTTCTGAAGTATTCTTTCTTTAATTATAATGATTTTATTGACTGAACGGTTATGAGAAAAAAAAGTTTATGATTTAGGCAATAAAACTTGGTTAATGTTAAATGTGATTTTTTTTTAATCTTTTTAGTAAGGAATATACATTTTTAAATATTTTATTCTATTAAGCATCATCCCCAATAATGAACCAGTTACGGGTCATATTTAATCTCAGAGGTATTTGTTTTCATAAAAAAATTCCAGATTTAAAGAAGTTCATTTTCAATGGCAAGTGCAGCTCAGAATTTTAATGTGGAAGACTATAGGAGAAGAGTTATTTATTTGAAATTGAAGCTGGTTTTGTGATTTAATAATTAATGGAAGATGATAGCATCAACTTTAATCTTCAAAATCCTGCAGGGGATAATATTAATGTAAATTATCATTATGATGCACAAAAGTGCTCGCAATATTGTTGAAATGAAATTCGTGATAATCCCTTTGTGTAAGGACATATTTCCCAATAAATCTGCATATGTCACTAAATAAAAAAAAAGAATTACACAAACATACAAAAATAGATAGGTATTTGTGTTAAACATTTAGTTCTTAGTGAAATTTACATCTACTTTCCTTCAGGCTGTTTACATTTTCCTAATATCTTCATATGTTATACAGTTTTGCTATTTATTTTCCATTTTTTGCACTGTAATTTTTATTTCCTTACAGTTTCAGTTTGAATGACATTTCAGAAACTTGTAGCAAGAACAGATTCAGGAGGTAAGAATCAGTTTTGGTTCTGTTATGTTCAACTTTCATTGATGACAAACAAAGTCAAATAGCCAAATCTAAACAGAAACTATGACCAATAATCCAGGTGTTCTGTGGTCATGCGGATCCCACTTTGTTTTTAAAACAAAAAAGCAGACAAAACCCACTTACCTGAAATTAATGGAAGTTTAGATGTTTCATGAAAGAAATAATACAAAACAAAACAAAACAGATTTTCAGGTATCATCCTCCTTATACTATGGGGTTTTGTATACTAAATTACTTCTGTTCTCTTCCATACCTTTTGTATTGAAGTCTTTACAGTATTATGCATGCATAAGTCTCATTTTCGTCAGAGAGAAATGTTGATATTAATATTTTTATGTATGTTTTATAACAGAGGTTAAAAATGTTTCAGTAGTAAACATGTTTTTCCTTCTAAATATTTATCATAATCTGACCAAACAGTTTTTGTTTTAAAATAACTAAATTTTTAAAAAAGGAAAATAAATATAAAAAATATTGTTATTAACTGTAGAGCAGCTTTCTTTGGCACCTTTGTGGGAGTGGCAACAGTTAGGTTTACATGGTTACGCAAACCTGTATGTAAAGCACAGAAGTTACAGTTTATTTATATTTAAAAAGAATCTAAAACAATTAAGAGAAAATAATATTAACTTTCATTTTGCATCCACAGAATGAAAAATGACTGAGTCAAAATATCATTGATCTGGCTTAGTTCTGTACCTAATTAATGTAAAGGATAATGTATAAATGAATGAAAACAATCAAATAATTCAGAAACAACCTACAACTAATAGTTTATCTATCTGAATCACATCCAAGACAAAGTCTATAACGGTCTCTTTACATAATGAAATATTATAATACTTCTTAGTGCCTAGATTAAAATCTAAAATCTGGTTTATAGTTGAAAGACAATTTGATGTTACTCTTAAAACTGGAGAAGAAAAAAAGAAAAAAGAAAAAAATTCCTGTTTCAAAAAGTTCTTTGTTAGGAATGATTTTCTAGATTATATTTTTTACTGATCAGAAAGTTTCTTGTAGAGTTTGGAGCGTGTATGTTTTTTTGTTGTTCAAAGAACATTTTCCATCCCATGTTTTTCTATTCAGTTTTTAAAATTTCCACAAACATTTGACTTTCTCTGACAACTTATTTACAAAAAAAAAAAAAAAAAAGAAAAAGAGGAGTACATGTCCACTTCATGATGGTAGATTAAAAAAACATATTTTCAGAAGAACTTTCCCAGAATATTATTCAGAAGTGAGGTGGATCACAAAATTTCTGAAAAATTCCAGGAGATATGTTTATGAGAGAAATCTGACCAACAAAGTTAATACACTTAAGTGTTGAATGATTATGGTCTCACAGAAATTCACAAACACTGAATATTTTAATTACATATGTAGTATCAATCAAATGTTATTGCTATTGTGCAAGTTATAACATCTTGTAGAGATCACAGAGGGCAGAAGATTATTTAGTGGATAACTTTAAGCTTTAAATGATAGCTATTTCCATTGGTCTCAAAAAAGGAATTCTTCCACCAGCATATTCATATTAAGCTGATAAAATGTGAGGCATTAGTGGTGACTGATAGGAAGTGGATTGGTGAAAAAGGTTGTATAGCAGCATTTTTAATTTGCTTAAACAATCTTTAATCCCAGCTTCTTAAGTACTTACGAAAATATTTTCTCTTTCTTTCTCTCTCTCTTTCAAGGAAGAGGAAGGATAAAGGTTGTAATAGGACAAGGGAAAAAGTTGATACTTAACACTTACTGCCATCAAGTGATTACTTGAGTTATTCAGGAGTGAAACTGTACTGTTTTGGTTTTAGAATCACAGAATCATAGAATCATAGAATGGTCTGGGTTGGAAGGGACTTTTAAAGGTCATCTAGTCCAATACAATGAGCAGGGACATCTTCAGTTGAATCAGGTTGCTCAAATCCCTCTCCAACTGGACCGTGAATGTTTCCCAAGATGGGGCATCCCAACTTCTTCGGGCAACCTGTTCTAGTGTCTCACCACTCTCATTGTAAAAATTTTGTCTTTATATCTAGTCTAAATCTACCTTTTTTCAGTTTAAAACTGTTATCCCTCATCCTATCACTAAACTCCATGATAAAGAATCCCTCCCCATCTTTCCTGTAGGCCCTCTTTAAGTACTGAAAGGCTGCAAAGGTCTCCCCGGAGCCTTCTGTTCTCCAGGCTGAACAACCTCAGCTCTCTCAGCCTTTCTTCATAGGAGAAGAAATTCCCATTCCCAGAAGAAATTCTTCATTCCCTCCCTCTGACCATCTTTGTGCCCCACCCCTGGATCCACTCCAGAAGGTCCATGTCCTTCCTGTGCTGAGGGCTTCAGAGCTGGATGCATGACTCCAGGTGGGCTCTCACAAGAGTGGAGTATAAGGGCAGAATCACCTTCCTCAACCTCCTGGCCACGCTTCTTTTGATGGAACCCAGGATACGGCTGGCCTTCTGGACTACGAGTGCACATCATCAGCTCATGTCCAGCTTTTCATCCACCAGTAAACCCAAGTCCTTCTCAGCAGGGCTGCTCTCAAAACCTCCATCCCCCAGCCTACATTGATACCGGGGGTTGCCCAAAGCCACGTGCAGGACCTTGCACTTGGCCTCGTTGAACTTCATGAGGTTCACATGGGCCCTCTTCTCAAGCCTGTCCAGGTCCCTCAGGCATGTCAACCGCACAACTCAGCTTGGTGTCATCTGCAAACTTGCTGAGGGTGCACTTGGTCGCACTGTCTACATCACTGTTGAAGATATTAAACAGTACTACTGGTCCCAGTATGGAGCCCTGAGGGACACCACTTGTCACCGATCTCCATCTGGACACCAAGCCATTGGCCACTACCCTCTGGATGTGACCATCCAACCTATTTGTTATCCACCGAACAGTCTACCCGTCAAATCCATACCTCTCTAGAGAGAAGGATGTTGCGGGGGACCATGCCAAAGGCCTTACAGAAGTCCAGGTAGACAACATCTGTAGCTCTTCCCTTGTCCATTGATGTAGTCACTCCAGCATAGAAGGTCACTAAATGCATAATCCAAATTCAATAGATAACATTTTTTAAGAGTTTATGATCTTTACATTATTTCTACTTTATGTTCATGTAAGTTTCAGTTAAAAGTAATGAAACAAGCTGGGCTTAATATTCTTTTGTATTCACTTTGGCTCCTATGTATGTTGTTGACTCATTCTATGATATCCTTGTTTCCTAGCTAAGGGCTTCAAAGGTATCAACAAGTATGTTTCCTAATACTTGCCTCAGCTCCTAGAGAGGTTTATGTTATTACTTTGCTGCTGCAGCTATCAATTGCCTTTGAATAAAATATGTTTGGTAGCAAATATTTCATAACTGGGAATAGTTCTACACTTACCTCTTCCTACTTCTTTGCTTGGTTCTTTAATCCCAGAACTTTTTGTTTCTCTTCCTGCTCTCTGTCCCACACACCTGAAATATACTTTCTTTCTTTGTCTCTCCTCCCTTACTCTCTCCAAATTCACAAAACAGGCAACAGGGATTTGGTTTGGTTGTTCTGACTTTTTTCAGCAGTGAAATTCTTTGCTACCTCAGTAGTCTGTAATCATTACTTGAGTTCACTGCCATATCAATTTCAAAATAAATAGAATCACTAATGCCATTAAAAATCTCAGTTTTGGTTCTTAGAGTGTTTTTTGGTTTGTGTTTTTTGGCATATTAAGGTTTATTTCTGAGCCTGTTTATAATTTGTGTGCTCATTAGAAACTCTGACCTGCTTCCAAATGAAGAGATGTTTACACACTGTCCTGGCAACAGTCTCATCCTTTACGCAGTTCTAGATAGGTAAACAAGCTTCAATATGTGCACTTTATTTAAGTAATTATGTTTTCTTTTTTTTTTAACAGGTAACAGAATATATGATGAGTTATTCCAAAAGTATTTGCTATTTTTATTGGTCATATATGTGGTTGTTAAGGTGTGCACCCCTGCTTAGGCTGCTCCATTTTTGGTCCTCCTTTGTTCAACATCCAGGGAAAACTGAGATTGTCCTACACCATTCTGCTTCTTTAACCCTCAGATGGCAGAGCAGAAACATTGGAACTTGCTACCCAATGTTTGGGAATCATAGCAAAAGGCTAAGGCCAATGTCTCCACTTTCAAAATCTCAATTTAATGTCAGTTTAATGTTTCTGGGTTGTTTTTTTTTTTGTGACCAGAGGTATAGGAAGAAAAATTAAACTCATAGGGTTACTCAGAGTCCACACAGGTATTCTGAATCTCAAGCTAAACTTGCCATTAGTCCTGTATAGGGTATGTAGTGAGTCCAGCATCCCAATTTAGACACCTAAGTTAAATGCTTAAAATTTTTCAATATGAATATACTCCAGTAGACTACTCTAGCCTCTAGTCTCTCCTCAGCTTCATTTATTTTTCAGTCCCTCTAAAGCTCTCTTGTCTCAACATATCTTATATAGCCCAGAATCTAGTATAAAGATCTGAAGATTTTGAAGGAACTGCATCAAATCATTCCATACTCAAAAGAAAATACACGGAAGAAATAACAAAGATCACTGGATGCAAAATGAAAAATAGACTCCCTTATGATAATAAAATTGCCTTGTTACATTCTAAGTTATGCTACCCTATTTCCGGGTTATATTTTTTAATCATGCACTTGTGACAGGATTTTTACCAGCCAAAGCTGCAGTCTGCTTCTGACATGAATGAAAAGGATATTAATTTTTACTAAACCAAGAGAAGACACTTATGTTTTACAATTAAATGAATCCAAAATAGTTATTCTTTTGAGAAATGAAGGAGTCTGAACATGAAAATTGTCTAAACAAAATCAGCTTGAAGATTTCACCACAGTAGCATAACATTTCTGGATCACTCCTTCTGTAAAAAAAAATATGGACACAATAATCAGGCAATTGGAACAAGAAGGTCTGCTTTAACAAAGGTTTTGAACTGATGATTTACATCTAGATGAGCAGCATTGTTGGTCTCTATCATCTGTTATGTAAAGTTGCAAATTTAATGCTTCTGATATTTAAGCAGTAGCGACACAAGGTGTTGCTGAAATTTGTTTGGCTTAAAATTTCAACTAATGCCTACACAGAACACTGGGATTTGTTAATGATTATGCATATTAGTCACAGATGTTCGTGATCGTGTACATTTTTCCTGATAAGCAGAATTGGCAACAAACTCTGTAAGGTCTATAGAAGCAATGTATTATAGTCTACTGGACTAGCAAAGGCAGAGTTGCTATTGTAGTAATAAGCTTTGTGCTGACTCCTCAAGACTTCAAGATCAGAACTTGTCAGGCTTGCTTCATCTGAACTTGGGCTGGCTTGGGCTTGCCTGGAGCTTTTCTTTAGCCTGTTTAGTTGCAACAGCTACTTCCACAATGAGCAGCTGAGTATTATATTATTTCTTCTAGGATTTGTTTATTTTTTTACTGTTGTATTACAACCATATGATAAATTTATCATACATTTTAAACTAACCATAATAAAAACCAGTTATTCTCTGTAGCATGAACTGCCTACGATGTTAGCATAAAATTGCAACTTAAAGAGTGCATGTGTATGATGACAGCAAAGGCCTTCAAAACAGGAGCATGGGATAATACCAGAGGCCTCAGGGCTGTGAACAGCTCACTAGTGGTCAACTGCTGGTCACTAAAGGAATCCAGCCTGGGGAGCTTGGTAACAATGATTTTAGGGGTAACAAAGAACAAGTATCCAATATATATAAAAATACACTATGCATACTATATGTGGATGTTAGGTGGAATTGCAAACCACTGAAGAGCAAGCAAGAAGCAGAGTGTGTTAAAAAATATGTTAAAATAGTCCCAAACAAATTGTATAGTAAGAAGGAAGACCTCATTGTCACCATTGCACTTCTCTCTGAGAAGGATTCAATACGCTGATGATCCACTAAAACTCATCACATCTTCTTGAAGACTCAAATGTTGACCTAAGTACACAAAAGAATATTTGGAGAGTGAGAACAACAGAGAAAATGAGTAGACACTAGGAATCTTTTGCACAATGATTTAAAGAGATTTTTCTGTAATGGTGTTCTTCATTTTCCTTCTTTTTCTGTGATAGTTGGATCTAAGCAAATTATATACATATATATACATAATTAGGCTATTAAGATTTCAATTGACTACTAATAAATTCTTGTCTTTGCATATAAGGTTTGTTCCTTTGGCCCCATTGGATGAGTCAATCTAGGCTGTTAAAATTTAGTTGCAACTATATATATTTGCATGCCGAGCTGGTCATAAATAAAAATGAGGACATGCCAAAATATAAAAGTTCATAATACATCTACTTTGTGATTGTTGTGATTACTTATATCCATAATCAATAAAGTAGTTGAGAGTGCTGGACTTCTTTGTTTATTAGAAGCGATAGACAATAAGGCTATAGACATTTGGAAACAGCATCATCTCACTTCTAGGTTGTATGGCTGAAGTGACTAAGGAAAATTATTAAGATAAATCCTTATAATTCATCGCTGCTGCCTTACAGTCTATTTGTATTTATCTTCTTAACAGATCTTTATATATGTATATACATTATGCTATTAATGCTAGGACCATCACTGAGACTCCTGGATGGTCACAGAGTGTAATGAATCTGGACAAGCTATAGACCAGGGATAAATTCTCTATATCATTGTTTTGGCTAGTAATGATGGCAGTAATTGTAATTACAATTCTTAGTTACTAGCATTCTTAGGATATTTAAAAGAGCTAAATGGACACTGATGTTTGAAAGTTTTCCATTATACTCTGACATGTAATTTTTATTTTCATACACCAACATAACATTTAATATAACAGCGTAAGATGAAAATTTGCAACAGATTTTGTTCATAGTGTGCTATGAAATAGAATTTATAATTATAAATACATCAAAATATTTTGCCTACATGTCTCCATTCTAATCTTCTCTATGAAAAAAAAGACTAACTCAGTGTACCAGTTCTATTTCTGATGAGACCCAGGCAACTTCTCTTCACTGTAAAGGACTGAAACATGAAGCAAGAACAGAATGAAGTGTGTGAATTGTGACTGCCAAGTAACAATAGAGTATGCACCTGTTCTGTAAAGCACTAGCCATTAATTAAATAGTTGGCCATCATTTCTTGATTTACACCATCTCTCCAGAGTGCATGATGTTGCATACCTAAGTATTTGTAAATTTATAAGCAGAATAAAACATTTGCATTAAGTACAGATAAGCAGAGAGATATTATTATGCTGTAGTTATCAATAATGTCCAGGTAAATCATTCGTAAAAGTTGGCAAAGTGCCTTTTTTTTTTGTCAGGGTTTGCACATCCAGTTTATTTTAGACTGATTTCAGCCTAATGTTGTACTTCAATTTCTGAACATAAGAATACAATAATAGCAGTTGCCTGTAGTGTAAGAAGACTATACATTTGTGCTACCTTCCTAAAGAGATAAATAATTTGGATATTCAATAAACTAATTTAATGTGAAACTGAAATTATAGTGACTTTTAGGTGTTTGAATACGAGTCCCTTTAAGAGAAACACTAGCATTTATAGTACCAACTTGCTGAAAAAATAGATTATCCTATTTGGCTACTGATTAAAAAAACATTGTGCCATCTTATACTAAATGTAATATACATAAAACAAGCTATATCAAATAATACTAAAACTGATCATGTTTTTTCACACAGACCAACAATGGATATCTAGAGAAAACTTTAAGTATATAACAAGTTAGTTCCAGAACACTATTCCAATACTCAGTAATTTATGATTCAGGATGGAACCCCAAATAAATTCTTGTGGAACTCCACCTGTAACCAGCCTTCTTTCATTGATGGCATTAATTATTACCCTTGCTTAGTTCTTTCAAAAATTTATCTGTTGCTTCAAATATTTTCTATTATCCCATAGGACTTCTTTTTTTCTTCCAAATTTCCCACTTACCTCAATTTTCATAGGTATAATTAGGTTAAGATCAGTTTCAGGATTTTACCACCAGGGCCATTATTGCCTTAACATTGCTATTTTTGTATAGGAAGGGTTGAAGACAAAGTAGATTGTGGAAGACTGAATACAGATGGTCATGAATCTCTGGGGAAGAATAGATATTTAGTATAGATAGAATTTAGTATTGACACTGCTTTTCTATGGAGAAAAAGGTCAATCCCTATGAATATGCCTAGAGTTATAACCTTCTTTCTCTTGTTTTGTCTAGGTTTTTTTTTCATTTCCCTTATTTTTCTTACATTAATCCTAGCTATCTTTTGTGTGTGTTAGCTAAAAATTAATTGGTTTATACTTTTAACATGCATCCTGCTTGCTGGACACATTAACTCAATGTGGGATTGTAATGGAGTGCTTTTCTTCCTGAAATTCCGTTATAAAGTTAAATATTCTAAATGCTAGAGTTGATAAACTGGTCCTAAAGTACATTCTTAGTTGTTACATGAAATATTTCTACCTTAAGACTGGAAATCCACGTGTTAAGTCCTCCATGCTAATTAGAATTTTAATGATCTGTGGCTTTATTGAAAAGGTTTATCAGTCTTCCATTAACATATCCTTATTTTTATATATGCAGTAATGTAGTCTTTCCTAAATTTGCTACAACAACAGCTTCTCCGAATAATAATTTGCATTTATATCTAGGGCTAACTCCAGAAAATATCTTCAAACAATTATGCTCACATGGAAAAAAATCAGTTTTAAAGTCCTCTGGAAATTTTTAATATTAGGTACAGCTACAGGATAAACTGTTATAAAATGAGGTTGCGAATGTTCATATTCATATTCAAATTCATATCTTGTTTTGCAGGAAGCTGATGACAAGGATCCCTCATGACCTTCTAAAACGACGAGTTCTCAGATACATAAAAAGTACAAATTACACACCTTTGGAAGAAAACAGTCTTCAGTGTTGTTGAATAGTTCTGGATGCAGAAAAGGTAGTGAAAGTGAATTTTAAAGTCTAAAAGGGATTCAGCTTGGCATAAAATGCAAGGTCTGGATGTTGATTAATGGCACTGGATGTCAACACAAAGCTCAAATTCAATCATTTCAAGGCATATATCAGTGTTGGTATAGCATAGTTTTAGTACCATCACTGAATAGTATTGAAGCATAACATCACAAAAATCAGATTTATTTAACTAAGCTCTTAACTGTAGTCAAAATTCATTCCTCTGTGCCAGTAATGCGATAATATGAATCCATGAAACTACCATGATGAAGCAGATCAATGGAACCATGATCTGCATTAGTTTTATCAAATGACATCATCTATGTTGTTTGGTATAAAGAAAAGTGTTAAGTGAAAAAATATACAATTGCATTCTTTCTTAATGTATATAAAACAGAATAGATGTTAAGATATTATTTTTGCTCTGCATAATACAATTTTTTAAAAGGAAGGCAGTCACCTAAGATTGTTTCAGGATTGAGACAGAATAGTAATGGAAAAAGTTTTGTATTATGTCTTCAGTACCTTCCTGAGAATGAAGTGTTTTCTTTAGGACATTTATAGCATCTGTTAACATACAATACCACATGGTGCATTCATATAATAATTCTATAGTCATTTCAGTCACGGAAATTTAAATACTGTCATGTCACATTTGGAAATGATCATGTAATGAGACTGTTCCTCCATTTCTCCAGATTGCTATCCCTAAGGTCCTTGCATGATCAAATCTAATTTTGAAATTAAATAACCACATTTATAAAATGTTTTAGTTTTTCATGATACATATCCATAGGTTTATGCAGATATTCTCCCTGGTTACATCTTTCAGAAATCTAAACCAACAAAAAAGAATCCCTTACATTCCTTTGTGTTATAGAGACTTAAGACTATTCTCCTTTCCAGCAAAGTTTTATGCCATAGGGTAGTATAATGCCAGTATAGTTAAAGCATATAAGAACTAAAAAATATAAATAATATATTATATATGTAGTCAATATAATTATATATGTAGCCAATATAATGGAGAAGAAAGCTGCAGTTAATTAAGAATTTGTAAAATATTTTCAGGTATAGCAAGAATGTGAATTATGATAATGAACAAAACACATATAGACACCAGAAATTAAATAAAAATATAGGTACTATTTTGCAATCTCTTTTCCATTTTGAGAGGACAAGGTGAATTCTTTTTGCATCTAAGCATCTAAGCCCTCTGTAAGTGAATTTGTAAGACGTGTATTCAAACCAAAATCAAGGAGGAAAAAAAAAATTTTCCAAGTAAAACTTAAATTCTGAAAACTATTAACTCAAGAACGAACCATGAAAAATAAAGTGAAACAATTTAATTAATAATTTTGATTGCTTAAATGTAGGAGATGGAAAAGAAAAAGGATGTGCAAGTCTCAGTAGATATGTCATTTTCCACTCAGGCTTCACCAACAAGGTCTCCCAGGCTTTTGTGATTAATGAAAGGGGTTAAGGTGGAGTTAAAAATCAGCAGTGGGTGAGGATCAAGGCAGGGATTACTTGAGTGGCCTTTACTTGTAAAAACCCATAGCACCAGACAGGCTGCATCCTCTGGTGAGAGAGGTGGAAGATGTCCTTGTGAAGATGTTGTCTATCATCTTTGACAGATAATAGAGACTGGGGAGGTCCCTATTAATTGTAAGAGGGCAGCTGTTGTACCATTTTCAGAAAAGACCAAAAAAACAATCCAGAAAACTATAGGCCAGTCAGCTTCACTTTGCTCTGTAAGGAAAATCATGGAACAACTCCTCTTGGAACACATTTCTGGGCCTATGAATGAGAAAAGCATGAGGGTAAATCATGCCTGATTAATATGATGATTTCTGTGCTAAAATTACTAGATTTAAGGGCAAATGGAGAGTAGTGGATGCCATCTACTTCAGCTTTAGCAAGTGTTTCAGCATTGTCTACCACAATATTCTTGTATCCATGTTGGGATTTTATGGGCTAGATGGGCAGACAAGCAGATGTGTAAAAAACTGATTAGATGGTTGGGCTCAGAGCACAGTGGTAGTGGATGCCAGTAACAAGAGGTGTACCACAGAGGTATCTACTGGGAGCTATCCTCTTTAACATCTTTATCAATGACCTGAAAGAGGTGTTACAGTGCACGCTCATCAGTTTTGCAGATTAAACCGAACTGAAGGACCAGTTGAGACACTGGAGGGCAGTTCTCCCTTCTCTAGACAGAGCTAGATGGGCTGGAGGAATTGGCTGATGGGAACCTCATGAAATGTCCCCAACAAGGACAAACACAAAGATCTCCTCCTGGGAAGGAAAACCCCTAGCAGCCTTACAGGCTGGGGACTGATAAGTTAAGAAGCAGCTCAGGTGAAAAGCCTCTGGTGGCCCTGGCAGATAGCCTAAGGGCATCTGGGGCTGTGTGAATCAGAGCATAGGCAGCTGGCTAAGGCAGATGATTGCTTCTCTCATTCAGCTCTCATTAGACCACATCTAGATTACTGTGTGCAGTTTTGGGACCTTCAACACAGGAAAGACTTTTAAACTGGGGCAAGTTCAGTGGAGGGCCACCAAGATGGTCAAAGTTGATGTCGTTGCTCTGTACGCAGAGGCTGAGAGACCAGGGCTTGTTCAACCTGGACAAAGCTGAGGAGGGATCAAACTGTAGTTTTCAGTATGGAGAGGTCATCAAGGAAACAGATCCAGGCTCCTCACAATGATATGTGGCAGGGGGATGAGAGAAAACAGGCATAAATTGAAAGAAGTGAGCTTCAGGCTAGATGTGAAGAATACCTTCTTCATCATGAAGACAATTGAGCAAAGGAGCAGGTCGCTCAGAAAGGATGTGCGATCTCTGTCCTTGGAAGTTTTCAAGAAATAACTAGACCAATCAAGCTCTGAGCTACTCTGTGTGACCTCAGAGCTGACCTTCTTTAGTGCAGGAGAATGAGCTACAGACCTCCTGAGATACCTTCCACCCTGAATTATCCTATAGTCTTATGATTCTAAATCTCTATCTAAAGCTTCTTAATTCTTGATTCAACTAACATGAAGGGACACTGGAATCACAGAGCCCAGAATCTGAATCCCCAGCACTCTGATGGGTTCCTTTTGAAACTGTGGACTTCTGGAAGAACTATCAAAATCAGTAATAACACAGTGGTTTGGATTTGGGTACTTAGAAATTTTCACATTAAATTTCAAAGAGAGCTTAGGCTTGATCAAGACACTTGGATGTTTATTCATCTCTCTTGAAATGCAACATAGTTTTATTATTCTTCCCTAATGAAAATACAAAAAAAAAAAACCCACCTTAATTAATTCAAAAGTCTACAGTCTACCTTTCTTATGCATGTGTTCTATCGCAACCATACAATTGCTATTCAATCAAAAGCAAGAAAAGGGCACTGAAAACTTATGCACTGACATCAAATTGTCATGGACTAGAAAGGGCTAGCTGCTTCGCTGCAGTGAGGAGCCAGGCACCATGAATATCTCAGGGCAAGCCATGCTCTCCCCAACAGGTGCCATCCCATAGGTCCTGAGGGCATTGGGTAGAGCTGGAGGCCAGTAATAGTGTTCATGAGCAGCTCCCAACATTTCAAATGGTGAGCCAGAACCAGGGGCTGGCTGATGGATCCTGTCAGGAGCAGCAGGAGATGGGTCCAGAGACTAACTACATTGTGAGTCCAAAGGGCCTGTAAGGGCACAAGCTACCCAAAGCACTGACCTGAAGTCCATATAGGGGACTGGGAACACACACACCCATGGTGTCACTGGGGCTGTGTCTGGGTGCCCAGGGCTGAGTTGAAATGGGGCTCCTGAGATCCTTGTAAATGAGTGCAATGGCGTTCCAGGTAAGGCTGGTAAAGGACAGCAAAGCCTACTGGACTCCTCATGCTCCTTATATAAAGGACATGCCTAGATATCAGATCATATGTTATATGACACATTCATGTTCCCCTAAGGGATCTTTTGTACTGCTGCATAGTTCTTGACAAGATGTTAATTTTGTTATGAAGGAAAACAGAACTTAGCAGGAAGAGAGGAAAAAGCTGAGGAGACGTAAAGACAATGACGGAGAGGATAGTGGTATGGTGCATATTCAGATCTCACCCCAGATCTCATCCACAGCAAGGATTAGGAACACAGCAGATGTACACAGACAACGATTTGAAAAATGATACTTAACTCCATGTCTGTAAATACAGACAGAAGAGTGTTTTTTTAAGTTCATATTTTAAACAACATTTGTAAATCAAGGTAATATTTTACCTAGTTGCTTAGATGTGAAGGCGAGTTGAAGTTTTGGGGGTATTTGTATGAAAGCCACAGAGGTCAGAATAACATTGAAAATGGGTAAAGTTCGAAAAATATACACAGTGTGAGGATGTATTCATATGAAAGAGGGAAAGAATGCAAAGAGGAGAATCAATGAATGTCTCAGACATCTGAACAATACTTCAGATGTCTAAAGTCTTTCTGGTACTCAGGAATGCACTCCTTTTCTTTTATGTTTTCAGTGAATTTCCCACAGTATCTCAGATCTCATTGGAATTATGGAGGCATTTATTTCAGTCAAAGAAAAGTGAAAGAGGAAGAATGAATAGCTAACCTTTAAAAAGGTTATGCATCCATTTAAAAGCTATTTATGCTGCCAGTTTTACTTAGTCTGAACATGCTTCACTACCCGTGTCATGCTACACACTTTGTAACCTCCCATTAAATTTTCCAGGCTTTCCTGGTCTCATAGCTACTGGTAGTCACTTGCTTAAATATCTCCCAATTGCTTCCAGTCAAAGAATAGAGATACCGCATAAAATTATTGTGTAAGTAAATGATCAAGAAAGTAGAAAGGCAAACAAAATCAGTACAATGAAAATCAGTTTAGATTAAAACCTTTTGTGTGAGACACTTGAAAAAGACAGGTTTATAGCAATGTTCAGGCTTAGAGTGCATGGTATAAAGCCTGGTGAGGGGAACCAGGACCAGTCACAGCCCCAAGGTGTTCAGGAGGACCACAGCGATGAGGCTGCACTGAGGTCAAGCTGGGAAAAAAGTCCACTGGTCAAGATCAACAGCATCAAGTACACCTGCAGCTAAGCTGTAGATCACCAAGACTGCAACTCAGCTGAGATAGCAACTGAAGACCCAGACTGAAATGAGGCTTCTGGATCAATGCTTAGGGTGTGTAGGCAGAGGCCCTGGGTGAGGCTGATCAGGGACATTTAAGTTTATTCGTTTCCTCAGGACAGCCTACATTTCTCCTTTGTCTCTAACCTAAATCTTAAAATCACATGATTTCTCAACTGGTGTTCTATACAATATACAATTATTACTATTATTATTTTAAGAATAGTACAGATTACTCAAATATTAAGGGGGAAAAAAAGGGAAAAGGTTAATTTTCTTACATACTTTATCAACAACTGTGCTAAAGTTGAAGCACTGCCAGCAACTTTAAGTATATTTCATTAACATTACTTTCTAGATAAAAGTTATTTGCTCTGAGTTTACAGTCTAATCCATAATTTTTCTTACAAATACTTTGTGCCAAATTACAGAAATCAAATAGGTCTAAAATGAAAACAGGTTTTAATATAGTCTGCTCCTATTGGCTCTGTCTAACTACTAATGCAAGAGGAACAAGAATAAATCTTTAACCCTAGGGAAATGGTTTGCATCCAGTGCTTGAACTGGCTTGTATACACACTGCAAAGACTGCACTTTGCAGAGCAGGCTGGAAGTGACCCTATTACCACAGCAACGTCCTGAATCCAAAATGGCTTTACACATCATTATTATTCTCGTGCTTTTCCCAGTTTACTTCACCATCTTGCTAATATGATGTTTAAGGAAGGCTCAGCAGTTGCCGAGGTGAACAGCTCCAGTGCCAGTACGATCTGCACTCGGGTGGTCAGTGCACAGGGGCATTTCCCAAACCAGGTGGACCTCAGGGGGAGCCGAAACACCTTCCAGTATCCTGCAGCTCATGCAACAGCAGCTGATGAGACCAGGATGGGGCCANGCAGAGTGCTGCAAACAGGGTGGGCAAAGAGGGTGTGGCACATCACCAAGGGCATGGCATGGCAGGTTGCATGGTAGTTTGCGTGGAAGGGTGTGCAGGAAGAGTGTGAAGCTCTGCTGGCTCAGTCAAGGAGCAATGGTATTCACATGGCAGAAGGCTATGTCTAGTCTAAACTCTACACCTGCCATGACTGATGCAGCTTCCCAAACAGAGCTCTGATGGGAACACTCTGCCACCCGGGTGTCAGGCTTCAGGCTGTGCCCTACTCTTATGCCAGTACTGGACAGCAGTAGTGAGCACACCTGTGGGATTTGTGCCCAGGAAAAGGAAATGTTCTGCTTAGTGGCAAAGATCCAGCAGGAGATAAGTAGGTTGAGGAGTATCAGGGAGTCCAAGAGAGAGATAGATTACTGGAATTGCACCCTACCTTCCATGGGACAGGCCCAAAAGGCTGACAGGACGGGTTTCCCCAGAAGTAACACAGAAAGAACACAGAGGGTTCCCTATCCTCTCTCCACCTGGCTGAACATGGTGACTTAAGGAACAGGGGGAAATGGCAACAAGTTCCTGCCCAGCGCAGCAAGCACATCTTGTCTGTGACTACCCTACCTTCCCAGCTGTCCTTACATAATAGGTACAAGGCTCTGCAAGTGGAACCGAACAGTAATGAGGACAATGGTCCATCTAGCTTGAAGGTGTTGCCAAGGTTAAATCAGCCTATACCTTGCATCAGAAATGCTTCCATAAAGAAAAAAAAATGGGTCATTGTCATAGGATACTCTTTTCTGAAGGGAACAGAAGGCCCCATATGCAGACTGGACCCACTCCTTAGGGAAGTCTGCTGCCTCCCTGATGTCTGGCTTAAAGATGTGAAGAGAAAGCTTTCTACCCTGGTACAGCCCTCAGATTATTGCCCATCATTGATTTTTTCAGGTAGGCAGCAATGAAGTTGCAACAAGAAGCCTGAGGAAAATCAAGAAAGCCTTCAGGCCCTTAGCATGACTGGTAGTAATAGTAGTGTTCTCCTCTATCCTTGCAGTTGCAGGGAATGATGAGGGAAGAAACAGGAAGACCCAACAGATCAATACTTGGTTCTGAGCCTGGTGTCACTGGCAGAATTTGGGATTTTTTGATCATGGGTTGGTTTACACAATGCCAGGCCTGCTTGCAACAGATGGGGTACACCTGTCTCAAAGGGGGAAAAGGATCTTTGCACAGGAGTTTTCAGGGCTCACTGAAAGAGTTTTAAACAAGATTTGAAGGGGGAAAGGGATAAAACCAGGTTTTCTAGTGATAAGCGTGGGGGCGGCACACCAATGTTTGGGGGACCGTGTGCTAGTGAGGTCCTTCGGTCTGCCACCCCAGTGGAGGTAGAGGATGGAGATCCATAGGGCAGCAAAAATGCAAGGGATATTGATGGGCTAGAAACCATGGAAGTGCCTGAGAATGGTCAAGCAAGAATTAGGGCTTCTCCCCCAAGAAAGGTGACAGACCCAACTGAAGTGCATCTACACCAATGCACGCAGCATGGGCAACAAACAGGATGAGTTGGAAAACATTGTGCAGCGGGAAAACTATGATATAGTTGCAATCACAGAAACATGGTGGGATGACCCACACAACTGCAATGCTGCAATGGATGTCTATAACTATAAACTCTTCAGAAGTGATAGGCAAGGAAGGAGAGGTGGTAGAGTAGCCCTGTATGTTAGGGAGTGTCTTGAATGTCTAGAGCTTTATGATGGTGATAGGGTTGAGTATTTACGGGTAAGAATCAGGGGGAAGGACAACAAGGGAGGTACCGTGGTGGGAGTCTCTTACAGACTGCCCAACCAGGATCAAGAGGCACACAAAATATTCTATAAGCAGCTGCAAGAAGTCTCACAACAGCTAGCCCTTGTTCTCATGGGGGACTTCATCTTACCACACGTTTGCTGGAAAAATAATACATCACAGAGGAAACAGTCTAAGAGGTTCCTGGAGTGTGTGGAATATATAACTTCGTGACACAGCTGGTAAGTGAGCCAGCTAGGGAAGGTACACCGCTGAATCTGTTGTTTATGAACAGAGAAGTACTTCTGGGTTATGTGATAGCTGGATGCCGTCTTTGGCATAGCAATCACAAAATTATAAAATATTCAATTCTCAGAGAAGTAAGGAGGTTTGTTTGCAGAACTGCTACCCTGGACTTCCAGATGGCAGACTTTGGCCTGTTTAGAAGCTTAGTTGACAGTGCCTTGGGACGCAGTCCTGAATGGCAAAGTAATAGGGCCATTCTTCAAGGAAGAATTATTAAAGGTGCAGGAACAGGCTGTCCCCATGTGGCAAAAGACAAGACAGTGGGACAGAAGAATGGCCTGATTGAACAGACAGCTTTGGCTGGGGGGG
>VZSZ01004698.1:78778-93863 GCA_013398815.1 Ibidorhyncha struthersii | reverse complement strand
AGAGTTTATGACTTTTGGAAGAAGGGGCAGGCAACTCAGGAGAACTACAAGGATGTCATGAGGCTCTGCAGGAAAAAAAATTAGAAGGGCCAAAGCCCAACTAGAACTTGATGTGGCTACTGCCATAAAATAAAAAATATTTTTATAATTACATTAACAACAAAAGGAGCTCTAAGAATAATCTCCATTCTTGTTTGGACGTAGGGTGAAACATAGTGACCAAGGATGAGGAAAAGGCTGAGGCACTTAATGCCTTCTTTGCCTCAGTCTTTAATAGTAAAACCAGTTGTTCTGTGGGTAACCAGCCCCCTGAGCTGGAAGACAAGGATGGGGAGCATAATGAAGTCCCCATAATCCAAGAAGAAAAGGTTAGAGACCTGCTACACCCCTTAGACACACACAAGTCTATGGGGCTGGATGCAATACACCCAAGGGTACTGCGGGAGCTGGCAGAAGTTCTCACCAGCCACTTTCCATCATTTATCTGCTGTCCTGGCTAACTGGGGAGGTTCCAGTTGACTGGAGGCTAGCAGATGTGACACCCATCCACAAGAAGGGCTGGAAGGAGGATCCGGGGAATTACAGGCCTGTCAGTTTGACCTCAGTGCTGGGGAAGGTTATGGAGCAGATGATTCTGAGTGCCATTACGTGGCACATGCAGGACAATCAGCTGGTCAGGCCCAGTCAGCATGGCTTCATGAAAGTCAGGTCCTGCTTGACAAACCGGATCTCCTTCTATGACAAGGTGACCTGCTTAGTGGATGAGGGAAAGGCTGTGGATGTTGTTTACCTGGACTTTAGTAAAGCCTTTGACACTGTTTCCCCCAGCATTCTCCTGGAGAAACTGGCTGCTCATGGCTTGGATGGGCATACACTTAGTTGCGTATAAAACTGGCTGGATGGTCTGTCCTAAAGACTTGTGGTGAATGGGGTGAAATCCAGTTGGTGGCCAGTTACAAGTAGTGTTCCCCAGCACTCAGTATTGGGTCCAGTTCAGTTTAATATCTTTATCAATGATCTGGACGAGGGGACTGAGTGCATCCTCAGTAAGTTTGCAGATAACATCAAGACTGGTGGGAGTGTTGATCTGCTTGAGGATAGAAAAGTCCTGCAGAGGGATCTGGACAGGCTGGATTGATGGATCAAGGCCAGTGGTATGAGATTCAACAAGGCTGAGTCCTGGGTCCTGCACTTGCATCTCAATAACCCGATGCAATGTCACAGGCTTGGGGAAGAGTGGTTGGAAAGCTGCCTGGTGGAAAAGGACCTGGAGGTGTTGTTCAACAGCCAGCTGAATATGAGCCAGCCTTGTGCCCAGGTGGCCAAGAAAGCCAATAGCATCCCGGCCTGTTTTCAGTAATAATGTGGTGAGCAGGACTAGGGAATTGTCGTCTTCCTGTATGCAGCACCAGTAAGGCCCCACCTCGAGTACTGCGTTAAGTTTTGGGCCCATCACTACAGGAGGGACACTGAGGTGCTGGAGCAGGTCCAGAGAAGGGCAACAAAGCTGGTGAGGGGTCTGGAGGACAAGTCTTATGAGGAACGACTGAGGGAACTGGGGCTGTTTAGCCTGGAGAAAAGGAGGCTGAGGGTAGACCTTATCACTCTCTACGGCTACCTGAAAGGAGGTTGTAAAGAGGCGGCAGTTGATCTCTCCTTGCTAGTAACAAGTGATAGGACAATAGGATATGGCTTGAAGTTGCACCCTGGGGGGTTTAGATTGGATATTAGGGAAAATTTCTTCACCGAAAGGGTTATAAAGCATTGGAACAGGCTGCCCAGGGAAGTCATGGAGTCACCATCACTTGAGATATATAAAAGATGTGTAGATGTGCTGTTTAGGGACATGGTTAATGGTGGACTTGGTAGTCTTAGGTTAACGGTTGGACTCAATGATCTTAAAGGTCTTTTCCAACCTAAATTATTTTATTATATCTATGATTCTACATGCTAGTATAAAATAAAAGGCTGTGCATACTTGGAAGATTTAAAGTACAGATGAATCCTCAGCTAAAACTTATATAAGATTTCACCAAATTGAGTATGCATTACCAAATTCAAATTTCACAACTGTATACTGCCATTTTCCATGATAGTTCTCATTCACTTCCACATTTGCTGTCTTCCTGATGTAGCTTGCTGGAAGTAGTGAGACAACTTCTTGAACACCTGAATGATTATCGTAGAATCATAGAATGGGTTTGCTTGGAAGGGACAGAATCACAGAATGGTCAGGGTTGGAAGGGACCTCTGGAGATCATTTAGTCCAACCGCCCTGCCAGAGCAGGGCCACCTACAGCAGGTTGCACCGGACAGCGTCCAGGTGGGTTTTGAATGTCTGCAGAGTGGGAGACTCCACAACCTCTCCGGGCAGCCTGTTCCAGTGCTCTGCCACCCTCAAAGTCAAGAAGTTCCTCCTCATACTAAGATGGAACTTCCTATGCTCAAGTTTGTGCCCGTTACCTCTTGTTCTGTCACAGGGCACCACTGAAAAAAAGAGTGTTCCCATCCACCTGGAACCCTCCCTTTAAGTCTTTCTAAGTATTGATAAGATCCCCCCTCAGTCGTCTTTTCTCTAGACTAAAAAGGCCCAAGTGCCTCAGCCTTTCCTTGTAAGAAAGATGCTCCAATCCCCTAAGCATCTCAGTATCCCTCTGCTGGACCCTCTGCAGCAGTCCCCTCTCCTTCTTGAACTGGGGAGCCCACAACTGGACACAATATTCCAGATGTGGCCTCACCAGGGCAGAGTAGAGGGGGAGGATGACCTCCCTTGACCTGCTGGCCACACTCTTCTTGATGCACCCCAGGATGCCATTGGCCTTCTTGGCTACCAGGGCACACTGCTGGCTCATGGTCCTGGGACCAGGACTCCCAGGTCCCTGGGCACAGAGCTGTTCTCCAGGAGGTCAGCCCCTAACCTGTACTGATGCATGGGGTTATTCCTCCCCAGGTGCAGGACCCTACACTTGCACTGGACTTAAATATCATTTAGTTCCAACCCCCTGCCATGGGCAGGGACACCTTCCACTAGCCCAGGCTACTCAAAACCCCTTCCAACCTGGCTTCGAGCCCCTCCAGGGATCAGGCATACACAACTTCTCTGAGCAACCTGTTCCAGTGTCTTACCTCCCTGACAATAAAGAATTTCTTCATAATACTTAATCTAAATCTACCCTTTTTCAGTTTAAAACCATTACCCCTTGTCCTATCCCTACAAATACTGATAAAGGGTCCCCCCCTATCTTTCCTGTAGGTCTCATTTAAGTACTGAAAGGCCACTATAACTTCTCTCCGGAGCCTTCCTTTCTCCAGGCTGAAAATGATGACAATTTATTGTCATCTAGACAATTATTCTGTCACCCGATGACTCCTCTCCACTTGGGAAGGGGAATCAGAAAAAAACAAGGAAACCTAAGGGCTGAAATATAAGCAGATTTAATAGAATAAGATAAATAAATAAATGCATGCATTTAAAGTTCAGCAAGATGAATTCCAAATTAATTCCGTAATGAAGCTGTGTCTAGTACATTATCTGCAAGACAAACACCACTGGTTGGGTGATAACACTTGACACAGCTTTGGTTTGGTGCCTTACTGAGTGAATAAAATCATAGTTTCTCAAATTTGTTCAACTTTAAAATAAGCACATCCTAGCACATCTAGGGAAAATAGTTCTGCATGACAGATGAGAAGGAATAGCAATAAACAGCGTATAATCAATTTTTATTGCCTAGAGCCATGTTTTTCATATATGGAAGTTTGTGTGGTAATCTTAAAACTAAGAGAGGATAAGCTTGTTTTTTGATCCTCCAAATGCTGGTAGAGTTTGAGAGTCTAACGTTTAGATGTAAGATTAAACCCATGATCATTATTGGTATCAGAGGTTAATGGGCTTCAGTGTATTAAGGTAACAGTTTGACACCGCCACTTTTCTTTGGGCGTGTTATGGTCTGAGAAACGCAAAACAATTTATTGTCATCTAGACAATTATTCTGTCACCCAATGACTTCTCCCCACCTGGGAAGGGGACTCAGAAAAAAACAAGGAAACATAAGGGTTGAAATATAAACAGATTTAATAGAATAAGATTAGATAATTAACATTAATAACACTAAAGAACCAATATTGATCTTGATAGCAATATAAAATATACAAGGATTATACTCAGCCAACTACGCCACTAGGAAGCTGTGCACTCCCAGCAATGGACAGCAAATGTTGGATACTGAGAGTGCTATGGCTTTGGGAGGACGGGAAGGCCTCAGGGGTCTGGCACTGGGGCAAGAAATTCTTAGGATTGCAGCCATCAAGGGAGAGAGAACTTCTCAGCCAACTTTCTGATTTATATTGAACGTGACATTCATGGTATGAAATAATCCTGTGGGCCAACTTAGGTCAAGTGCCCAGGTCTCACTTCTCATCCCAGCACCTGGCTATCTCAAAAACACTGAGCCTTTGAAACCCACATACCGTAGCTGTGTATAAAGTAAAAATTTTCACAAATTAGTCTTCTAAAAGCGCAATTTTCCCAAGCATTAGAAGAGAAATTAGTCCTATGTTGCTCAAACTAGGACAGGGCAAAAGGATTAGATTAGAATGGACTTCACATCAGAAAGCTAATTTTGTTCAGATGTAGTAATTTTTAATGGAATTTTAGATCATATAGAATACTTTTGCCTCAGTCTTCACGGGCAAAGACTGCAGCCACACTACCCATGATGCAGAAGACAAAGGCGTGGATTGGGAAAATGAAGAACCGCCCACTGTAGGTGAAGATCAAGTATGAGACCTACTGAGGAACCTGAAGGTGTACAAGTCCATAGGACCTGATGAGATACAACCACAGCTCCTGAGGGAACTGGCAGATGAAGTTGCTGAGCCACTATCCATCATATTTGAGAAAGCTGTGGTAGTCTGGTGAGGTTCCTGCTGACTGGAAAAGGGGAAACATATCCCTTATTTTCAAAAATGGAATTAAGGAAGACCCAGGGAACTACAGGCCAGTCAGTCTCACCTCTGTGCCTGGCAAGATCATGGAGCAGATCCTCCTGGAATCTCTGCTAAGGCACATGGAAAATAGGGAGATGATAGGTAGCAGCCAGCATAGCTTCACTAAGGGCAAGTCATGCCTGCCAAATTTGGTGGCCTTCTATGAGGGGTTTACAGCAGCAGTGGACAAGGGAAGAGCAACTGATATTATCTACCTGGCCTTGTGAAAGACGTTTGACACTGTCCCACATGATATCCTGGTCTCTAAATTGAAGAGGCATGGATTCCACAGATGGACCACTCAGTAGATAAAGAACTGGCTGGACGGTCGCACTCAAAGAGTTGCGGTCAATGGCTCGATGTCCAGGTGGAGACCAGTGACGAGTGGTGCTCCTCAGGGGTTGGTACTGGGACTGGTGCTGGTCAACATCTCTGTTGGAGACATGGACAGTGGGATCGAGTGCACCCTCAGCAAGTTTGCCAATGATACCAAGCTGTTTGGCAAAGTAGACATGTTGGAGGGGAGTGATGCCATCCAGAGAGACCTGGACAGGCTGGAGGGGCAGGCCCATGCCAACCTCATGAAGTTCAACAAGGCCAAGTGCAAGGTCCTGCATGTGGGTCGGGGCAATCCCATGCACAAATACAGGCTCAGCGGGGAATGGATTGAGAGCAGCCCTGAGGAGAAGGACTGTGTGCTGATTGATGAGGTGTGCTGATTGATGAGAAGCTCAACATGAGCCAACAATGTGTGCTCGCAGCCCAGAAGGCCAGCCGTATCCTTGGCTGCATCAGAAGCAGCGTCAGGGAGGTGATTGTGACCCTCTACTCCACTCTCATGAGACTCCACCTGGAGTACTTTGTCCATCTCCAGAGCCCCCAACAAAAGAAGGACATGGAGCTGTTGGAGTGGTTCCAGAGGAGAGCCACAAAGATGATCAGAGGTCTGGAGCACCTCTCCTATCAGGACAGGCTGAGAGAGTTGGGATCGTTCAGCCTGGAGAAGAGAAGGCTCTGGGGAGACCTTATAGTGGCCTTTCAGTACATAAAGGAGGCCTACAGGAGAGCTGGGGAAGGACTTTTTACTAGGGCATATAATAATAGGATGAGGGGGAATGCCTGCAAACTGGAGGAGGGTAGGTCTAGATTAAATATTAGGAAGAAATTTTTCACTTTAAGGATGGTAAGGTACTGGAACATGTTCCCCAGAGAAGTTGTTGAGGCCCCATCCCTAGAGGTGTCTAAGGCCAGGCTGAATGGGGCTTTGAGCGACCTGGTCTAGTGAGATGTGTCCCTGCCTATGACAGTGGGGTTGGAACTTGGTGATCTTCAAGGTCTCTTCCAACCTAAACCACTCTATGATTCTATGACCTTTTTGTCTCTTTATCTCTTTCTATTGTCCTAAATCTTCCCAAATCTTTTTCCTTAAAATTTGTTTTTAAGACACATGAAAAGTATACATGTCAAAGGAATTTTAAATTATTTTATCACTTGTTTCTTGTCCCACACAGAATAATAGAAGATTCTGTAGATAATGACATTGTGTGCAAAATCCAAAATTCTTGTGGCATCCTGATTGCATACACAGCTTTATAGTTCTACCAGATTTGAATACATATATAATTTTTTTTATAGCTATCCCATGTATCTGTTTATAATTTTATTTCATAGTAAATAAATTTGGGAAAGTTCTCTCTTTCCTGCCTCCTTCTTCTCCAAGAGTAGGTAGTATTTTATAGAATAGGTGAAATCCCAGATCTAGGCACTTTTCTTCTTTTGAATGATTCAGGGTAATATTGGTTCAAATGCCAGCAACATTATTCATTGTTTTCTGTTTTACACAATTTCATTGACAATTTACACAAAGCATAGTTTATTATCAAAATTTCACAATTTATTTCATGCAAATCAAAAAGTATTTTGAATACCAAATAATGTTCTAACATCATGTACGTTCTTGAATTACTTTTAACTAATGCTTTTTTTAATCAATAACTGTCTTTTTCAGCACTATTCAAATCAAATTACACATTGAACAGTCAGTTCTTCTGCAATATATGTGTCTGTTATGATTTTATATAATATTTAAGAGTGGTAGTAGTTGTTTACTTGATTCTGTTTTGACAATGAACACAACCATAATAAACATCAAAGGGATATTGTGCACAGGTTATTTCCAGTTGTAGTAAATTTTCTAGAATCAAGATTACTTTGGATACAGAAAATTATAATTTACATGAAGCTTATAGAAGCAAAAGACAGAGCACCAGAAGAAAGCATATAGAAACAGTGTCAATTTAAAAAAAAAATAAAAACCAAGGGTGCTGAAACACTCAGTGAAAGCTATACCGTAAAATGGACTCATTTTTATATTATTTAGGATCAGAGCAGTTACATCAGTGGAATATTGTTATTATCTTATTGCTTTTATAATCTCTTGGTAGCACTGATGGAGGGGACAGAAGCCAACAACACAGAAATGATGAAATGCTTTTTATCATGTGACTGTCACTTTCATTCTGAAATACAAAAAAAAAAAGAAATGTTTGAATCATCAGATGTTTATAATATGTCAAAATATTATTTATTTTAAGAGTTGCACAATAACAGAGATGCAATAAAATTAGGTTTTAGACAATAAATAATACAGGGTTTGATGGGACACTGAAAGGTTTTTGTCTCCATAAAGCAGGATAAGATATACCTAACCTATTTCAGCTACTTCTGATTGTTGACTTGGTCCGACTTTTGAGATTGGAGACGGAATTTGATCTGGACTCCAAGTAACATGCTTAGATTTTGAAACACGAGAATCAAAAGCATAGCCTAGGAGAATCTGATGAAAACATGATGTGTACTTACTGCTGAAACACAGAACCAGTGTTACAGATCATCATCATCAAAATATTTTCAGCTACTTACAAACATTAAAGAACTCTAAATATTTCTTGAATAAAAAAAAAGGAAGACTGTGTCAGCTAAAAAAAAAAAAAACTGTATGCAAAAGGAATAACTAGTACTATATTTGTGCACAGCAAAGTAGTTTTCACCAAATACCAGTCAGAAAGACATCACAAATGAAGAATCTGTACCAAATCATTAAGACATGAGAATTTAGACCATGTTATCTGCCATGTCACTAAGGTGTTGCTTCACTAATACCACAAAAACTTCACTTCCATAGAACCATAGAATCATAGAATGGTTTAGATTGGAAGGCACCTTAAAGATCATCTAGTTCCAACCCTCCTGCCATGAGCAGGGACACCTTCCACTTGACCAGGTTGCTCAAAGCCCCATCCAAACTGGTTTTAAATACCTTGAGGGATGAGGCATCTACAACTTCCCTGGGCAACCAGTTCCAGTGCCTCACCACCCTCAGAGTGAAAAATTTCTTCCTAATATCTAATCTAAATATACCCTCTTCCGGTTTGAAACCATTACCCCTTGTCCTATCACTACATGCCCTTGTACAAAGTCTCTCTCCAGCTTTCTTGCAGGTACCCCTCAGATACTCCCCGAAGCCTTCTCTTCTCCAAGCTGAACAACCCCCAATTGTCTCAGCCTGTCAAAAAGACCATTCAGTGCTTTCAAGAAAATAGTTTAGTTTTTTTGCCATGTCATATTATGCATTAATATGAACTCACCTGAAGACACCTTTACTAATGTAAATTTAAGATAAAATATCACAGATTAAGACAGTGCCATACAAAATCAACTTAAGCATAAGTCCTTTTGATTAACACCACCTAAAAAATGCATGCTAACTGTGATGATCATTCTAACCTTGACTTAGACTCTGGTTTTAATTAAGTCATTTTGCTTATCTACGTTTTCCTGTTCTTAACAGACACTACCTATACATCACTGGAGACAGTGTTAGAATGAATTCTCAGGTTTCAGCTAGTAGAATGCTATATTTAGATAGTTGTATAGTCTCATTAGAACTGATATAAATTGTGTTAATTTTTAAATTGAGGTTGAATTAAGACAGTGATGAAACATATACATCTCACACTGGAGTAGTTTGGAATGTGGTAATGGGTGATCTAAATGTATCCCTCAACTGTGATAAAGCAGCTGATTAAATACAAAATGATGGAAATTAAAACAAAATAGGCCCAGAAGTTATTCATGAAGAAGCTTAAGGGAAGCTGTGGAAACCAGCTAAATGTAGAGAAAGGTGTCTAAGAAAGAAAAGTAAGAGAGAATGGTAAAGGCAGGGTTTCTGTGTTGCATTTTACAAAAAGAAAAAAAAAAAGAAAAAATATTCTTTTCCTCCCAAAGTAAAGAAGTCAAAGTATTAACGAGTCCCAGATGGAAGGAAGTGCTATAGCTGTCAGAGAACCTACTGGTTTTCCCAGTATAATTTAATCTTTATTACCTTAAGAAAATGCAATGCAGATATTCAATTAAACTTTTAAACAAACAAAAATTTTTATAATCTTAACATTTTAAAATAAATTTAAATAAAATTATTTAAGGTCTTCACATTTCAGAACTGGGGAGAAAAAAAACTCATTTCCTGGTATCTATATGGTTCAAACATCAAAACAATTCAGATTTAGTGCATGACAATGATATTTTTAAAGGCCTCATCTAAACTTATTACTTTTTTTTTCCCCCTTGTGGAATCTTTCCCACTTTGTAAGACATAGAAGCCAGGTCATTTGTACAGAAAAGAATAATGCAAAGCAAATGCAGATGGACATGGAGTTCTCAGGGAGTTTTTCAAATGTAATTTTCCAGATTTTTTTTTATTTAACAGGTCTATGACTTCTGCAGTATTTTTAATTTGCTTTGATTAGTTCAGTTTAGATATAAAAAACAAAACACAAACAAAACTGTGTTGTAAATCACCTGATTATATAAATATCAGTGAAAGTATAAGCTTGGTTAGCACAGATTGTTTCTGATGCTTAGTTAAACTTGTGTTTCTCACGCTGAATGGCACTGTGATCCATCAGCTGAAATTACAGTAGGCATGCTAGAATGTCTATTTATTCCTATATGTAGACAGCACCTTGGTGTTAATGCTGTTGAAAGAATTTCTGAAGCTCTATGAAACCAAGAAGGGAGTCACACATTGAGCTGCTTGGAGTGAGTTAAAATTCTGGACATAACATTTTCAATAAACTAAATGCAACAAAATGAAAATCCCATACTTAATATAAACTTGTTTAATCTCTTTCTCCTTTATCTTCTTCATTCCATGGAAGTGACCACAGCTCTGGTGCAGTTACCCTTTCCTGTCAGCCTGCCTCTAACTTCTTGGTTCTTATGTATCTGATTGCTTTCTGACTCTTCCATTGAAATGTATATTAGCATTCATTGCATAGCAAAATAGGGTCAAGAGTAAAGGGAGTGTTCAACAAAACAAGTTATTGAGAGATTAAAGAATGAGTGTACAGCATGTCAGTTATTCTGTGGTCATTTATTTGCCATTGCTAGGGCACCTGGCAGCAAATTAACAAAGAAAAAATCATCAATGACTTAAGGTCAAGGATAAAATTCTACAAATTGACTGATGACATATACGTAAACAGGTACAATTTCATGGCAGTTTATGGCCGAGCTTTAGTTAAATGCATGCAAAATATATTACATATATTATACATTATATATAATACATCATGTATATATTATACATGATACATTATATATACATATATTATACATTATACAGCCTCTGCTGAGTGACTTTTTAATCTTGATTCAGATAGTGTGTTCATACTATGATTAAGACCAAAAAAAATCACAGACCAGTTTTCTACCACAGAAAATTATCTCAGAATGCTGCTTTTGCACTATAAAGGCAAAAATATGTATGTGAATGCTATCACAGAATCACAGAATGGTAGGGGCTGGAAGGGACCTTCAGAAATCATCTAGTCCAACCCCCCTGAGAAAGCAGGTTAACCTAGACCACGTTACACAGGAATGCATCCAGGCCATTTTTTAGTATCTCCAGAGAAGGAGACTCCACAACCTGTCTGGACAGCCTGTGCCAGTGCTCTGGCACCTGCAAAGTAAAGAAGCTTGTCCTCATGTTGAGATGGAATTTCCTGTGTTCCAGTTTGTGCCTGTTCCCTCTTGTCCTGTTGCTGGGCACCACTGAAAAGGGTCTGGTCCCATCCTCTTGACAACTGCCCTTTAGATATTTATAAGCATTGATGAGATCCCCTCTCAGTCTTCTCTTCTCCAGGCTAAACAGAGCCAGGTCTCTCAGTCTTTCCTCATAAGACAGGTGCTCCATTTCCTTGATCATCTTCATAGCCCTCCACTGGACTCTCTCCAGTAGTTCCTTGTCTTTCTTGAATTGGGGAGCTATCATGTTTTGGGATGGATTGGCCACTTAGGGGGAACAACAGATGCTCTCCCCTGCCTCTCCAAAGAGAAGCAGGAGAGAGAGAGAGTTATGAGTTTAGGAGGAACTAAGCTGCTTTAATGAAATATTAATATTAAAATAAAAAAGGAAATAATTAAATATATGCAAAGCCATATCAAGCTCCCAGGATGACAATCACATCACCGACTGGCACTGGGAAAGTCCCAGACTGGACTCAGTGATGGACAGGAACTGGATTCCAAATCCGGATTCAGGATCAGGATCAAAGGCTGACGAACAAGCAGAGTGCTCCTCGGATGCCAGACATTGAAAAAAAAAGGGCTGACCCTTTCATCCCTCAGCTTTTATATTATGCACGAGACAGATGCGATGTAATACCCTGCTGGTCAGTTTTGAGTTACCTGTCCTGTCCGCTCCTCCCCACAGGTGGGACCCCTCTGTGCTTTTCTGCTTCCGACCCTCCAACGGGGCAAATAATGAAGTTAGGTGGCCTTGGCTGTTATAGCAATAAGTATAAGGAAGAGCATCCCTGCATACCATTCTTTGGCATGAACTATAAACATAGGTCGTACCACTCTGAGAGCAAAGAGTGTCTGCACAAGTAGTTCAAAGAAGCCCAGCTAAAAAGTAAAGTTGCTGAAAAAAACTGGTCCTGTTTTACCTCAAACCAGGACAGGAGCCCAGAACTGGACACAGTACTCCAGATGTGACCTCATCAGGGCAGAGTAAAGGGGGAAGATAGCTTCTCTTGATCTGCTGGCCACACTCTTTTTATGCACCCCGGGATACCATTGGCCTTCTTGGCCACAAGGGCACATTGCTGCCTCATGGTCAATTTGCTGTCCACCAGGACTCCCAGGTCCCTCTCAGCAGAGCTGCTTTCCAGCAGATTAACCCCTAACCTGTATTGGTGCATGGGGTTATTCCTCCCTAGGTGCAGGACCCTACACTTGCCGTTGGTGAACTTGATTAAGTTCCTCTCCACCCAACTCTCCAGCCTGTCCAGGTCTTGCTGAATGGCAGTGCAGCCTTCTGGTGTGTCAGCTGCTCCTCCCAGTTTTGTGTTATCAGCAACCTTGCTAAGGTTTGTGCCCTCATCCAGGTCGTTGATGAATATGTCGAACAAGACTGGACCCAGTACTGAGCCCTGGAGAACACCTCTAGCTACCTACCTCCAACTAGACACTGATCACAACCCTCTGAGCTCCACCATTTAGCTGCTTCTCAATCCACCTCATTGTCCACTCATCTAACCAACATTTCGTAAGCTTAACTATCAGGATGTTATGGGAGACAGTGTCAAAAGCCTTGCTGAAGTCAAGGTAGACAACATCCACTGCTCTCCCCTCATCTACCCAGCTATTCATGCCATCATAAAAGGCTGTCAGATTGGTGAAACATGATTTTCCCTTCTTGAATCCATGTTGACCACTCCTGATGACCTTCTCTTCCTCTATGCATTTAGGGAAGACCTCCAGAATGAGCTGTTCCATCACCTTTCCAGAAATGGAGGTGAGGCTGACTGGCTATAACTAAATTGAAATAACCTGAAATAGTTGTATGAGTCTCAGAAATTAATATATTTCAGTACAAGGTATTTGAGAAAGTAAGATGATGTTGCCTTCATCTGAAAGAGAACCAATGTCTGCATATCAAGAAAAACAGATAATAATGTACAGCAGGTATATGATAATACTGTAGTTATTGGAAAGAGGAACACTGAAGAAGGACAAACAAGAACTATAAGAAAGAACTGATACTATAAAAATATGAAGAAATAGAAGAAATAACATCAATAGAGTGTGCTTAATATACATGCTGTTACATATATATATGTGTGTGTACCTGTTCACATATGTGTACAAATAAATATATATAAATGCTATATATATCATAAAATCATAGAATGGGTTAGGTTGGAAGAGACCTTAAAGATCATCTAGTTCCAACACCCCTGCCCTGCGGCAGAGGCACCTCCCACTAGACCAGGTTGCTCAAAGCCCCATCCAGCCTGGTCCTGAACACTTCCAGAGATGGGGCATCCACAACTTCCCTGGGGAATCTGCTCCAGCACCTCACCACCCTCAAAGTGAAAAATTTCTTCCTGATATCTATTCTAAATCTACCCTCTTCCAGTTTAAAACCATTATGCCATGTCTTATCAATACAGGCGCTGGTAAAATGTCCCTCTCCAGCTTTCTTGTATGCCCCCTTCAGATACTGGAAGGCTGCTATAAGTCTCTTCAGAGCCTTCTCTTCTTCAGGATGAACAACCCTCACTCTCTCAGCCTGTCTTCATGGGAGAGGTGCTCCAGCCCTCTGATCATCTTCATGGCCCTCCTCTGGAACCGCTCCAACAGGTCCATGTCCTTCTTCTGTTGGGGGCTCTGAAGATGGATGCAGTACTCCAGGTGGGTTCTCAAGAGAGCGGAGTAAAGGGGCAGAATCACCTTGCTCGCCCTGCTGGTCATGCTTCTTTTCATGCAGCCCAGGATGTGATTGGTTTTCTGTGCTGCAAGTGCACATTGCCAGCTCATGTTGAGCTGCTTATCAACCAACACCCCCAAGTCCTTCTCCTCAGGGCTGCTCTCATTCCATTCTCCACCAAGCCTGTATCCGTGTTTGGGGTTGCCACAACCCAGGTGTAGGACCTTACACTTGGCCTTGTTGAAATTCATGAGGTTGGCATGGGCCCACCTCTCAAGTCTGCCAAGGTCCCTCTGGATGGCATCCCTCCCCTCCAGCTTGTTGACCATGTCACACAGCTTGGTGTCGTTGGCAAACCTGTTGAGGGTGCACTTAGTCCCAACATCCATGTTGCCAACAGAGATGTTGAACAGCTCCAGTCCCAGTACCAACCCCTGACGAACACCACTCATCACTACATTCCACTTGGACATTGAGTCGTTGACAGCAACTCTTTGAGTGTGGCCATTCATCCAGTTCTTTATCCACTGAGTAGTCCATGTCTTTCCAGTTTAGAGGGAAGGATGTGAGAGAAGGATGTTGTGCAGGACAGTGTGAAACGCTTTGTGCAAGTCCAAGTAGATGATGTCTGTTGGTCTCCCCTTATGCACCAGTGCTGTAACTCCATCATAGAAGGTCACCAAATCAGTCACGCATGACTTGCCCTTGGTGAAGCCATGTTGGCCGTCGGCAATCACTTCCTTATTTTCCATGTGTGTTAGCAGAGTTTCCAGGAGGACCTGCTCCATGATCTTGCTGGGCACAGAGGTAAAACTTACCTGCCTGTAGTTCCCCAGGTCTTCTTTTTTCTACTTTTTGAAAATAGGTGTTCCCCTTTTGTTTCCCCTTTTCCAGTTGGCAGGAACCTCACCAGACTGCCACAACTTCTCAAATATGATGGTAAGAAACTTAGCAATATGCTGTTCAGAAGATAGCTCAAATGGTTTACATATATTCATATCCATTTGTATATATTAATGTTTTATATTTGTTTCTTCCAGAAACACGGCTGTTCCTTGAAGTGTTTCCTAGTAAAGGAATGATGTATTCCGGGATATAGGAACAAAGACACCTCTTATTACTTAGGACCATACTCAGAAACCCTAGCAAGGATTCCTCAAACATAAGCCTTTTTCAGGGTTCAGTGATGTAAAAATGAGATTAAGGCTATGAACATCTCTTAAAAAAAAAGGGGGGTTAATTTTGTTGCATGGATGACATAGGACTCAAGCTTCTTTATTAGGTTGGTCTATTTCTGTTACAGCATCTGATTTACCCCCC
>VZSZ01004698.1:259-78766 GCA_013398815.1 Ibidorhyncha struthersii | reverse complement strand
CCCCGCCCCCACTACCACCCATGTGCCCTGGTTGTAAATTCAAAACTGCATGTTGTTGTAGAAGTCATTAAAGCAATTTTAAATTAAATCTGATATTTGACAAGCAGTTGCAGTCTGTCTCTCCCTCAAGACTGAAGTGACATGCTGAATTGCTTTGGAGTGAGTTAAAATTCTGGACACAGCATTTTCAACAACATACAGCTTAGAGCAGCATTTTCTTAGACATCCATATATATTAAACTGAACCCTTTACAGTATTGGTGGTTACTGAAGACCAGCACAAGCCTCTGAAAACACTGATGAATTTTTTATCTGTACTAAATTTCCAGAGTTGTAGAAAGTCATATCGAGTACTTTTACATAAAGATTTTTAAATGTTGTTTAAAAAGTAATGTTCCATTTCAGAAAGGTGTGAAAAGAACCTTTCAAATTCAGAACTTTAATCCTCCACCATTGTGTGATAAAATCTAACGGTTTTGACTGTCAAGAGAGGGAAGAAAACTGTGACAAGTTCTTACATTCCTGAAGAGAGATAAAAATTGCTTAAAATATTTAAAATTATATTCCTGCTTGTCTTGATTTTACTGCCTAAACAGATAGGGATCTAATTTTTATTTCTTAATTTTTTCATCCTGTTACACATTTAAGCTCTGGAGCTTAAAAAGAAAAACCCCAAAGTTGTGGGGGAAGATGTTTTAAAACTTTGCTGTACTGTAAAACGTAGGCAGTCTTCAGGAGAGAAAAGTTCTGAAAAAGAATCATACACAGTTTTTTTCTGTGTGACAGGTAGAGTAGAGGATGGAAATTATCATAGTGCAGTTGGTATATTTCAGGTGAACTAGTCAATGAAATATTATAACAGCTCAAGTATTTTGGCTTGATAAGTGGTTATTCTATTGGAATAGATAGGCTACTGCTAAGCAGGCTGGCCAGACTCACATCTCTATTGTGGCTGTTCCCTAGCTGGACCAGCAACGAAAACAGGAACGCGTTAGTACTGTGCAGTTACCTCAGTCCCTCTTTCTTTCTTTTGCTGCCCCTGAAAATCTTCATTTTGCCAGTTTATGTAGATCATTTATCTACTGTTTCAGAGCCAATAATCATCCCTAAACTTTTTATGACCATCTCTTCCACTACATATCATCTCATTAAGGCAATCCTTGTTGTTACATTTCCCTATGGACATGCAAGGATCTCAGACTGAAGTAATGACTGCTGTTAATTAGACTAAACCAATAACTAAACAGAGGAGGAAGAAGTTACACCTTACAAACTCTTACAACTCAGAGGTAATCCTCCAGTTGCCACTTTCCAATGAACGGATTCTCCATTGTCCTTCTTCACCACAACTGGAAAACTTACTTGATGATCCAAATGTAATCAACAAATGGTCTATAAGATCATTTCTGGAGTTTTTAGAAGACTGTGGTTTTCCCTTGTAGTAATGTGATACAATGTTATTCGGGCAATGATTAAATTAATAAACTGAGAAATGTGGAGGAGATGGATACATTTCTTCCATTTTCCTCATATTAATTCTTTGGTGTCCTAGTACTATATATACCATTATCCAAAAGTACCAGAGGTGAATGTGAAAGAAGAGTATAGCTTGATTGTGTAAGCATATCAGCAAATAAAACCTGAGTGAAACAGAAAGCTAGAACACAGGAGCACAATGCAAAAGAGCTTCACAGTGTTCGCTAACAACAAAGCAGTTTTGAAAAGTTGCCAGTAGAACTTACAAACTGTGGCATAAATACCCGTGTCCTTACTGCAAGGCTAACACAGAAATGGCAGAAATACAATATGCATGTCAGTGAATAAATTGTCCTTGGCTAACAAAATTTTTCTAAAGCTTTACTAGAGAACTTCAGAAAGTATCAACATATGATGAAACTATGCAATACTAACAGAGTAGGTATGCACATGTAATATCAGGGAAAAATAATCATAGTCTTCCACTTAACATTTGCGGTGTTCATTTATACTAATACTGCAGTTTCAGAGATGCAACAAACATTGCGTTTTTTTGGTTTGGTTCGGGGGAGGGGGTTGAGGAGTAGTTGGGGACTCATATATTTCATCCTGAACAAAGGAAAAAAGCTTGGAAGGGCACTCAGAGGACCCCTGACAGTTTATGCTGCCTCAATGCAAGCTCAGTCACTAACTCTGATCTGAACTACTGCAGCTACCTTTCTCAAAAAGTGTCTGTTACTGATACGACTAGCCCAAAATTTTATTGACATAGGCCAATCAGTGCCATGTAGCCATGGAGCAGATGTTTGGCCTTTTTATTTACCACTGCAGACAAAACCTAATGGATATTTATAATTTATTTTTAGGGAAGATCTGACACATTAGTGTTAATATTCTGGAGTAAACAAACTTACTGGGAAACATGGAATATAATCCTTACACACGGAAAACAGAAACTGGGAAGAAAACTCTCCCTACCACCCTATGCAAATAACATTTCACTAAAAGATCTCATCTGCAAAGCAATATGGCACCCTCCAAGCTTCAGAAGAGAGAGACTTTTCAAATGTTATGAGCCATGTAATCCTCTTAACACTGGAATTTGCTCCGCTGTACATTTGTCAGGTGTTCCAGAAACTCCATGCAACCTGAATGTCTCACCAAGCTTGTAAATCAGATATTTTTAGGTGGTGAAAATAAAGTCCTTTATAGTGTGGAGAATAGAGAAGGGCCTTGACTGCTTGGTGCAGGCAAAAGTGGTTAGTGGTAGATTTCTTCTGTCCCAAAACAAACAAAAAAACGAACAAAAAAAAAAAACAGCGGACTGTGGAGAAAACCATTTTTCCTGTAATAGTGCATGGGAGGTAAGTTTCTAAAATGAAGTTTAGGAAGGGAGGATTCTAAGACTCTCTTTGCAGGCAAGTAGGTGAGACACGTATTTCCCTATGAGTATCAGCTTTCCAAGGAAAACATTATCTGTCCTTGCTGTTGAGGAGATGATACTGAGGTTTTGACTTCATATCTATTAACTTTATTACTGCTTCTTAATAGTTTTCCTTTTGTAGGTCTTTATGCCAGAACTTTCTACTATTTTCAGAGCTTATTTAATGATCAGTATCTTCCTGTGAGGTTTCTTCAGGTGCAGACACCATCTCTGTAAACCTTATTATCAATTACTTTGCCATGGAAACTCTTTGGTTAAGAAGAATTAGTATCACTTCAGAAGGGGAGATAATGAGGCTTTAATGCAGGAATATGGTAGTCGTTAAGGTGGGTTATGTCAAGGGTGAAGAAACAGAATAAAACAGAGGTGGAAAACGTTTGGGAAACGAGACATATGGTGAGTTACGGGAACAAGGAGGGACCAATGTGGAAAGTAGCACTGTGAGAGGGAGAAAATTTAAACCTTTTTTGAAACTTTCATGCAGTGTCATCCGTAAAAACTTGAGGGGAAAAAAAAATTCTTCATGAATGTTTGAAATACTAAGAGACACAAAAAATTGCAAACACTCATGCTCCATCTAAAATAATTTCTCATTCATTTTGGTTGCAATCCAGAGCTTATTCAGTTTTAAATCTTGAATTGAACACGTTACTATCCTAAATGCAAACTGACAAATGTCATAGCATAATATAGTAATAAACTTTAATTTTGGAGGCATCTATGCCTGTGGGCATCTGACAATAGTAAGTTGTAAATGAAAATATAATGAAATGGACTCTTTCTTACATCAATCTTCTTATGCCTTTGAGGCAAAATTAAAATTAATATAATAGGAGATAGAAATATTGCAAGTTTTGATTAGATTATTCCCAGTGTTTTTAATAAGAAAACTAAATGCTCCCTGTATCACAGAATGTGGTGGTTAAAAAACAAACAAACAAACAAACAATTATGATTGCACTAAATAAGACATAGCTACCTAGATTTTACTCTGCCAAAATCTGTGAAATCCGTAATATATTTTAATCACACTGCGATATTAATACTCTTTTATTCTACAACAAAAATTACAATTAGAAGGAAACTTCAAACAACATATAACTGAAAATTTTAAAACTAATAAACATTTAATGTCAAGACAAAATGTCTTGTAACATTTTCTTAATGTAAAATATCAGCACAGGGATGACTTTCTTGTCTTCTCAGATAGAAACCACAATCATTGATTTAGACCCCCAGTTCACTATAGACCAATGACAAATAAAATACATTTACATGTCACAGCAGATGTGGTAATAATCACAGACATTGAATAAAGTGGTTGTTCCTCAGAGCTGTTCTCAGTTTCAGCTGTGAACATCTTTCTGGTAAAACCATGCCTCTCTAAATTTTTATAATAGTGCTACCACTTTCTCCAAACTGTATATTTGTATAGCTGGTACTTGTATTTCTTTGCAGTCTTAATGTGCTTGGCACCTGAGAAAGATGAATTTCAGGTTTCTTTTAAAAGCAGGATGAAGTGAATGAGGTTATCCAAAGTAAATTTAGATTAATTTTGTCAAAAGATACATGGTTCTCAATAAAAAAAGAAGATTCTATCAAACATATATTTGCCATTCCTTCCACAAGTCTCTGTAGGAAATGAGTTGTCCTTAATTTCCCCCATGTTTTTCAAATTACAGAATCACAGAATCACGGAATGGTCAGGGTTGGAAGGGACCTCTGGAGATCATTTAGTCCAACCGCCCTGCCAGAGCAGGGCCACCTACAGCAGGTTGCACCGGACAGCGTCCAGGTGGGTTTTGAATGTCTGCAGAGTGGGAGACTCCACAACCTCTCCGGGCAGCCTGTTCCAGTGCTCTGCCACCCTCAAAGTCAAGAAGTTCCTCCTCATACTAAGATGGAACTTCCTATGCTCAAGTTTGTGCCCGTTACCTCTTGTTCTGTCACAGGGCACCACTGAAAAAAAGAGTGTTCCCATCCACCTGGAACCCTCCCTTTAAGTCTTTCTAAGTACTGATAAGATCCCCCCTCAGTCGTCTTTTCTCTAGACTAAAAAGGCCCAAGTGCCTCAGCCTTTCCTTGTAAGAAAGATGCTCCAATCCCCTAAGCATCTCAGTATCCCTCTGCTGGACCCTCTGCAGCAGTCCCCTCTCCTTCTTGAACTGGGGAGCCCACAACTGGACACAATATTCCAGATGTGGCCTCACCAGGGCAGAGTAGAGGGGGAGGATGACCTCCCTTGACCTGCTGGCCACACTCTTCCTGATGCACCCCAGGATGCCATTGAGCTTTTTGGCTACCAGGGCACACTGCTGGCTCATGGTCATCCTGTTGTCCACCAGGACTCCCAGGTTCCTGTGCACAGAGCTGTTCTCCAGGAGGTCAGCCCCTAACCTGTACTGATGCATGGGGTTATTCCTCCCCAGATGCAATACCCTACACTTGCCCTCGTTTAATTTCATTTGGTTCCTCTTAGCCTACTCTCCAGCCTGTCCAGGTCATGCTGTAAAGCAGCACAGCCTTCCAGCATGTCAGCCACTCCTCCCAGTTTTGTGTCATCAGCAAACTTGCTGATGGTACACTCTATGCCTTCATCCAGGTCATTGATGAATATATTGAACAGGACTGCTCCCCTGAGGAGCACCACTTGTTACTGACCTCCAACTAGACTCTGCACCACTAACCACAACCCTCTGAGCTCTGTCTGTCAGCCACTGTTCAGTCCACCCCACTGTCCATTCATCTAACCCACACTTCCTAAGCGTGCCTGTGAGGATGTTATGGGAGACAGTGTTGAAACCCTTGCTGAAGTCAAGGTAGACAAATTCAGGATTGTTTCCTGCAGAACCCAGGATTGGGGAAGGGATCCATCTTAAAAGATGAGGAAGTCCAGGGCTTGTTTTTTAGTCAATCTTAATGCCATCTAATGTTGCATGAATCATGCCCCAGAGTTGAGATTATTTTTTTTTGCCCCATTGATCATAAACTAAGTCTAGAATGGTGACTTCAGGCATAAATATTCTCATTGTACATGCTAAAGAAGAAAAATGCCACTCATTTTTTTCTGTTCATGCCTCTGAAATGAGGCCTGAATCTTTTATCTTCTCAGTTCCTCATCTCACAGCCCAGGGGAATCCCTGCCCCATGTTTGCATGAAGGATTTTTATCTACAAATCTATATAATTTAATTTTCATACTTGTTTTTATTTAAAACATCTTCAGGCCAAAGTATGTTAGCATTTAATAAAGTTTGTAAAATATTGAAAATATATATTCGTGCTCTCTTTGTTTTCACATTTATGTTAGTTTAAATTTTGAAATAAAATATAGTGTTAGAGGTGTTATTAATGAAAATTTGTTTTTTAAAAAAATCATTTTGTAAGAAAATTGTAGTTTTGATTTCATTAGGTTAAACAAAAATGGGATTTAGATGTTAAATATCCCATAGACAGAAGATCTCATTCTCTGACCAGCGTTACTATAAATGCTCTAATTTATTAAATATTAAGGGTCAAAGCATTTTATCATGAGCTATTAGCAATTCTTCTTGTGGCTTGTGTGTGTATGTACCTAATTTGCATGATATTATTTCTATTCCCTTAGTACAATTTTTGGAGAATCAGCTAATTACAAATACTAAAGCAATGAAGAATGCAGTCATGAATTATTTGTGCTGAAATTATCTGACTTGCACTAGCCAAAGACGCTACACATTAAAAAAAAAAAGAAACAAAATCTTCCTGACTTCAGAGATAATCATATATGTTATCTAGCACAGGAACAGCTGTAGCAGATCAATCCAAAGATCCACAATGTCTTGCATTTTTTTCCCATCAGTGGATGAAAGTGTGTCTTTAATGAAAGTTATAAGAACAAGACATAAATATAAGCATAATTTCACTGTAAATATTTCCTGTTTTCACAAGTGTCTGATTTAGGAGCTTCCTGTTTGGCAGTTGGGTTGGGTTGGGTCTGGCTGATGATAGTGTTAGCATACAAACTTCAATTAACCCCGTAAGACAAATGAATAGTAGCTTGAGCATAAGCAACCTGTTAATCACTGTGAAGGTTGCAAACTATGGAGAAAATTCTCAACAAAGGATAGAAAGGGAACAAAAGACACATAAAAAATTGACCCCATCAGAGAGAAATTTTGGAGGAGGCTCAAAGATCAAGGACAAAATATGGAAAAGTGGTGGGAACACCTATGAGCTAGAGGTCTGAACTAAGGAGTTAGGTAAGCAGATCAATGGAAAGCAGACACATCTGCTGAAGGAAGCTGCAGGTGAAACTTTCCTTCAGGGAAAGATGAGGGTGCATCACTGCTGCCCAAGAGGAGAGGGGGATGTATTGATTCTGACCAGGAGACTGTTACATGTTGGGGAGATAGTGATCAACACAACAGATAACCTGAGTTGGTGCACGTCCAGTGTGGCTTTCAGGCTGCTCTGTGGTGCATAAATCATTTGGCTGCAGGGTAAGCTCAGCCAACTCATTGTAACAGAGAAACCTGCAGGCAGTTCCCACTTGGTACTGGTGATTACACCCTTTACATTACTTTTATGTAAAAGAGGGGGAAGAAATTCTCATGTGAAAATCCATTAGGAATAGTTGTTTTCTTGCAATATAATTATATAAGAGCTAGAATGACCAAAAGGTAAAGTTTCTTTCCACAGACAGAATCCATGCAGCACACTGTGGGAAAATCAATCCAGGCTCTGTCCAGCGTTGCACATTTGAAGGATTCACATGATTGGATGAACTGAACTTGTGAAACCACTGTGTGCTGTGATCCATAAATGAAACCAGTTTGTGAGCGTATCCAAGCAATAAGAAGCCTTCCACAGAATCACAGAATCACAGAATCGTCAGGGTTGGAAGAGACCTCTGGAGATCATCTAGTCCAACCCCCCCGCCAGGGCAGGGTCACCTACAACAGGTTGCACAGGACAGCGTCCAGGCGGGTTTTGAATGTCTCCAGAGTGGGAGACTCCACAACCTCTCTGGGCAGCCTGTTCCAGTGCTCCACCACCCTCAAAGTAAAGAAGTTCCTCCTCATGTTAAGATGGAACTTCCTATGTTCAAGTTTGTGCCCATTACCCCTCGTCCTATCAATGGGCACCACTGAAAAAAGACTGCTCCCATCCCCCTGGCATCCTCCCTTCAAGTATTTGAAAGCATTAACAAGATCCCCCCTCAATCTTCTTTTCTCCAGACTAAAGAGACCCAAATCCCTCAGCCTTTCCTCATATGAAAGATGTTCCAATCCCCTAATCATCTTTGTAGCCCTTTGCTGGACCCTCTCCAGCAGATCCCTGTCCTTCTTGAACTGGGGAGCCCAGAACTGGACGCAGTATTCCAGATGCGGCCTCACCAGGGCAGAGTAGAGGGGGAGGATGACCTCCCTCGACCTGCTGGCCACACTCCTTTTGATGCACCCCAGGATGCCATTGGCCCTCTTGGCCGCCAGGGCACATTGCTGGCTCATGGTCATCCTGTTGTCCACCAGGACTCCCAGGTCCCTTTCCACAGAGCTGCTCTCCAGGAGGTCGGCCCCCAACCTGTACTGATGCATGGGGTTATTCCTCCCCAGATGCAGTACCCTACATTTACCCTTGTTGAATTTCATTAAGTTCCTCTCTGCCCAACTCTCCAGCCTATCCAGGTCACGCTGTAAGGCAGCACAGCCTTCTGGCGTATCAGCCACTCCTCCCAGTTTAGTGTCATCAGCAAACTTGCTGATGGTACACTCTATCCCTTCGTCCAGATCATCGATGAATATATTGAACAGGACTGGACCCAGTACTGACCCTTGAGGGACACCACTTGTTACTGACCTCCAACTAGACTCTGCACCACTAACCACAACCCTCTGAGCTCTATCTGCTAGCCAGTTCTCAATCCACCCCACTGTCCATCCATCTATCCCACACTTCCTAAGCTTGCCAGTGAGGATGATGTGGGAGACAGTGTCGAAAGCCTTGCCAAAGTCAAGGTAGACAACATCCACTGCCCTCCCCTCATTTACCCATCTAGTGACCTCATCATAGAATGGTATCAGATTAGTCAGACACGACTTCCCCTTAGTGAATCCATGTTGACTACTTCTGATAACCTTCTTTTCATCCAGGTGCTTTGAGATGATACCCAGCACAAGCTGTTCCATCATCTTTCCAGGGATGGAGGTGAGGCTGACCGGCCTGTAGTTTCCCGGGTCATCCTTCTTGCCCTTTTTGAAGACTGGAGTGACATTGGCTATCCTCCAGTCCTCAGGCACCTCACCTGTCCTCCAGGACCTTTCAAAGATGATGGAGAGCGGCCCAGCAATGACTTCCCCCAGCTCCCTCAGCACTCGAGGGTGCATCCCATCAGGCCCCATGGATTTGTGGATATCTAGTTTGTCTAACTGATCTCTAACTTGCTCCTTCCAACAAGTGAGGCCAAAAGTAGTGCAGGCAACGTTCTTGCTCCCTGTCTAAACTGGAGACGGGGAAAAAAAATGTCCTCTATACCTCATCAGAAGATAGAATCTCCCAGACTGCATGGTGAAAGAACCCTAAAGAAATCCAGTCCAGACACTGGGATTTTGGAGCCACAGGTATGAGGGATCAAAAGTTCAGTATATTAAACAAACAAACCAACAAAAAAAAACCAACAAAATCTCTTAAAAAGCATTTTTTTTTCTAAAAAAGTTATTTTAAAAGTTTTTTTAAAAATATTATGAAGCTATCTAATTAAAGTGTTTTAATAACTATGTCCATTTAGTCTCCACACTCTCAATTTTGCCATTAACTGTGACATCCTGAACCAAAAGTTTTATTTTTGTCAGGTTTTCTTAGCATTTTTTTCCTTAGTTCTTTTTGTGTTTGTTCGGGGTTTTTCTTTACATAACTGTTACTGAATAATATATATATAAATGAGTGAATGTGACAAAAAAGCTACATGAATTCCGATGACTGATAACAACATTGCTTTTGCCAAAATCAGTCTGCTCTATTACTCAGTACAGCCGCATCAGAATTAATTCAAAATACCTTCTGTAATCACAAATTAAAGAGTCTGAATCCTAATTAGTTGGTGGATCAGAAGGTAGTTATAAAAAACACTGAAACCATTTCCCTCAATTCACAGTGGTTTGCCTGAGGACCTGCTGGTCATATGGAATAACTAGAGCGAGGACGGGAGCAGAGAATATACATAATTTAATGATGTAGTGCTGGATCTTGAGTTATTCCTATTCTTCTCAGTATAACAGTGCATGATTCTTAGTGCAGTTTTCTTAACAAAATAGCTAATTAATATAAAATTCAATGTTATGAGAAAAAAGGTTGAAGCAAATTGAAAATTAAATACAATATATTTTCTGTCAGATGTAGTTAAATAGTTGTTCAATTTGACTTGAAAATGGAAAGGACCAGTGCATACTTCTTTTTGCCTGTAACATTTAAATCCAAAACAGTTTTTACTTTTGTTTCTTCCTTCCTTGATGTATATAAATCATATACGAATAACCATGATCACAACTTGCTGGAAATAGCCATAATGGTGATCTATTTCACAGAAAACAAGAAAATAAACAATCAGGGAAATAGTTTAAACCTGTGAATAAAGTGATGACATACATACTATATGGCTTCTGTGAAGGTATTCTGTAAAAAAAAAAAATAAATATTGAATTATAGCCAGTTAACAAAAACATTTAATCTATACTGATTTTATTTCATTTTCTTTAAAATCATGCATGCTAAAACTGTCTGACCACTTTTTCCCCCCTTAAATGCAAATTTTTAAACTATAAAAAAATATTAGAAAATAAAAAGACATTCTCTTGCATTTCAGAGCTATGTCTTGAAAATCATTAAAGTATGGAAAAGCAACATTCCTTATATTTAAAGCACAGAAATGAAAACCCACATGTAATAAAATCCAGCTGTTCATTGGAATGTAGATGTCACATGGAGCCTTAATTAAGGTTTAATCCTCAGTCTACAAGTGGTTTTACAAATCACTGGATAACAGAAGCTATAAATGTGCTTAATTCAACATGGTTCAATCTAAAATTAGATACTGTTTGGGTAGTAAAAATATAGCCATGAAGAAGAGTGTTTTTATCTCAGTTAGAATAATGTTTCAACATAAACATTTTATAGAATATGAAGCCTTAACTTCTGACTAATATCTACAGAAGTTAACAGCTTACTTTGAACGCTTTATTTCGCACACACAAAAATAATTCATACTTAAATTTCAGCTTTTATTAAAAAATAGAATCCCTTGTTTCATTAAAAATTATTTAGGGGAGCAAAGCTTTGTCTCATATACGTATCTTGACATATCTATTACTAGCACAGTAGCAGTGAAGATGCAACTTTGCGATGTTTAGGTAAGTTGTGCTATTGTTACAAAAAATATAAGTATTTGCAATCTGAAGAACTACACTCTAAAAGGATTTTTTTGATGGATGGATGGATGCAAGAATTTGAATTTTCTAAGTTCCTCCACATGAAAGAAAATATCAGCACCTTTGTACTTTTTGGGGCATTTCACTGGCCCTTTTCTCTGCTAAAGAATTTTTAGATGTCATGTTTCCCAATGACACCAAGCTGTGTGGAACGGTCAACACGCTGGAGGGAAGGGATGCCATCCAGAGGGACCTTGACAGACTTATAGAATCATAGAATCTTAGAGTGGTTTAGGTTGGAAGGGACCTTAAAGATCATCTAGTTCCAACGCCCCTGACATGGGCAGGGACACCTCCCACCAGACCAGGTTGTTCAAAGCCCCATCCAACCTGGCCTTGAAGACTTCCAGGGATGAGGCCTCCATAACTTCCCTAGGCAACCTGTTCCAGTGTCTCACCACCCTTATAGTGATTTTTTTTTTCTTAATATCTATTCTAAATCTATTCTTTTCAAGTTTGAAGCTATTACCCCTTGTTCTATCACTACGTGCCCTTGTAAAAAGTCCCTCTCCAGCTTTCTTGTAGGCCCCCTTCAGATACTGTAAGGGTGCTATAAGGTCTTCCTGGAACCTTCTCTTCTCCAGACTGAACAACATCAACTCTCTCCACCTGTCCTCACAGGAGAGGTGTCCAGCCCTCTGATAATCTCTGTGGCCCTTTTCAGAAACTGTTCCAACAGGTCCATATAGTTCCTAATTTGGGGGCTCCAGAGCTGGAGGCAGTGCTCCAGGTGTGGTCTCAGGAGAGCAGAGTAAAGGAGCAGAATCACCTCCCTTGACCTGCTGTCCAAGCTCACTTGGATGCAGCCCAGGATATGGTGGGCCTTCTGGGCGACAAGCGCACATTGCCAGCTCATGTTGAGCTTCTCATCCACCAACACCCCAAATCCTTCTCCTCAGGGCTGCTTTCATTCCATTCTCTACGCAGCCTGTATGGGATTTCACCAGCCCATGTGCAGGACCTTACACTTGGCCTTGTTGAACTTCATGAGGTTGGCATGGGCCCACCATGGAGCATGTCTCCTGTAAGAACAGACTGAGATAATTGGGGTCCTTTAGCCTAGAAAACAGAAGGCTCAGGGGACACGTATTGCAAGCTTCCAGAACATAACGGGGGCTTATAAGAAACATGGGGAGGGACTCTTTATCAGGGAGCATAGTGATAAGGCAAGCAGTAATGTTTTCAAACTGAAAAAGGGTTGATTTAGATTAGACATTAGGAAGAAATTCTTTACTCTGTAGGTGGTGAGACACTGCAGCAGGTTGCCGAGGGAAGTTGTGGATGCCTCGTCCCTGGAAGTATTCAAGGCCAGGTTGGATGAGTCTTTGAGTAACCTGATTTAGCAGAAGGTTTCCCTGCCAATGGCAGGGGGGTTGGAACTAGGCGATCTTTAAGTTCCCTTCCAACTCTAACCATTCCATGATTCTATGATTCTATGAAGACAGGACTAAATTAATGAATAATCACTGAATATCTTAACCAGATTAAAAGTGCAACTTCTGAAGTCATTACTTACAGGAGGATCCCACTGAAATTTAGTTCAGTGATGCGTACATACAGGTATGAGTTAATATAAGAAATCGTGTCCTGGTTTGAGGTAAAACAGAACCAATTTTGTTCAGTAGTTTTACTTTTTAGCTGAGCCTCTTCTAAATACTGAAATTAAAAGGATGGTTATGCTGGAATTAACAGCAGGAATGATATGCAGAGAGGCTTCTGCTTATGTTAATTGCTGTAACTTCGTTATTTGCCCTATTGGAGGGTCGGAAGCAGAAAAGCATAGAGGGGTCCCATCTGTGGGGAGGAGCAGACAGGCCAGGTGACCCAAACCTGACCAACAGGGTATTCTATCCCATCTGCCTCATGCTCAGTATAAAAGCTGAGGGATCAAAGGGTCAGCTTTCTCTCTTTCTTCAATGGCCGACGTCTGAGGAGGACTCTGTCTGTTTGTCTGCCTTTGATCCCAATCCTGACTCCAGATCTGGAATCCAGTTCCTGTCCATCACTGAGTCCAGCCTGGGACTTCCCCAGTGCCAGTCGGCGTCATGATTGTCATCCTGGGAGCTTGATATGGTTTTGTATATATTTCATTATTTCCTTTTTTATTATTATTATTAATATTTCATTAAAGTAGTTTAGTTCCTTCTAAACTCATAAGTCTCTTTTTCCCTCCTCTCCTTCTCTTTTTGAAGAGGAGTAGGGGTGAGTATTTGTTGCTCACCCAATGGCCAGTTCAGCCTAAACCACGACTAAAGGCTTGAATGGAAGAGCAATATAATAAATTATGATCATAATCAGATTGTATTTTTTATATATAAATCTTTACAATTCTACAAGTTATGAAAAAAAGTAGTGAGAAAAAATCTGCTTTAAGGAGTATTTGCTGATCATCTAAGTAATATTTGAAGAACAGTTCAACTTAATATTAAGGTAATATAACTTACTATTTGGGGGTTTTATATTTTGGTATTGCCTTTATTGTTTTCAAATCAAATTTTCCCTATTGTTGCTAAACAGCATGGATTCATTGGATAATTAATTATTAGACTGAGGAAAGGAAGTCTCATGCCTCAGTAACCAAGACCTATAAAATGAAAATATAAAGTCAAATGTCTAATCTATTACAGTAGAAGAATTCATGGAAAAGACTGATGATGTTAAGTCCAGGCAATCATTATATCCAAATGAGAACATGACATAATAGCCTTGGCTGTGTCTGGAGAGCTGACTTTTTTAAAAAATGTGGTTAAGGATGTTTATTAGAGGCTTTGCAAATGTCATTCTTCAGAAAAATAGAAAGGTGATTTTTAAAAAAAATATCAGGATGTACTTAATTTGGGTATGTATTTGAGTTATTAAACCTGAAAAGCTTTTTCCAAACATTAAACCTCATAAAATGTATTGCTAAAAAGAAAGACCTGCAAATGGAGATCAGTGCATGTGCCAGCAAGAACCTGACCTTCTGTGGGTTTGTAGTAGGAACTGTAAAATGAGTACATTATATACATACTTACAGTTTCTTTTATTTGCTAAATGTATTATCATAATGTAGTTGACAGAAGTCTTGGAAAAGAGAAGGATATGGTTTCTGAAGTTCCAATTTACAATGCAGCACTTCCCATAAATTCATGAAAGGCATAATCTTGCATTGTCTTAGAGTCAAGAAGTCACCTCTAAAATAATATTAATTTATATTTTCTTCTTCCATGAATATTCAGTAACCTGAAAAATTTACTCTCTGTAAACATGTCTGTGACACATATAGAGATTTTGAGCACTAGTTAATACAGAGTTGACAAAAGTCAGCAACTTCCAATGGTATAACTCAAAACAATGTCGTTGAGTCTAAAAGTAATACAGTCATCAGAGAGCTCATGATAATATCTGCTTAGGATGATCATTTATTTGAAGAAAGAAATCCACTATGTAGTAATCTTCATCAGGATGAGATGAGTCACATTTTGAAAAGTGACTTTCTCCCTTTACTATAAATCTATTCTTGAGTAACAATCTCAGATATCTGCAACAGTCGTGTACATTTAGTAAGATGAATCCTACCCCCATATCCATGCTATGGCAAAATATGCCTGAACTGAATCTGCTTTATTTCCTTTTCTTTCTGTTCATAGCAAGTCTCGTGGCAAATTGTTTATTTTTTAAAAAAAACAACTGAGCCTAAATCTGAAGTCCTCTATAAGCCAGCATTGTCCTTACTGCAAACAACTCTTAGATGAACCAAGCATTGTTTCTACTCATGGCCTTCCTCATTGTCCTATAGGAGCAAATGCATATCATCATGATTTCTTCTCTTGTTTTATCATTTATTAATATTATCTAAGTATCCTTGCTTATAAAAAAAAAAAAAAAAACAAAAAACAAAAACAACCAAAAACCCCAAACTGCAGACTCAGATATTTTCCAAAGTTAATGACTATCATTTTTCAACTTGATTATCTCAGGAATTCAAAAACAATACAAAATGAAACTAGTCCATGGACTAAAATGTTTTTCTTGATATGCCAATGAGCAATTTGGGTTTTTTTAATCCCATGGCTCCTTCTTACTCTACTTCCCCAAAACCATCCTACTGATGTTCTGCTGACTTTAACATTTGAAGTCAAGATTATTACTTAACATATCTAAATCACCTTGTGGAAATCTTACATATTAAATTGGATATATAAAGGTACTCTATTTTAAATTCCTTTTAAGGTCAATATAGAAAAACCAATATCTCCAAAACCAGTTCATCTGACTTTACAGGAGATGCTTTTAATAGTTGACACATCAATCAACCTTTTAGATGCCTATTTCTCCCTATTGATTATATGAGGAAAATAAAATCACAAACTCAAACGTAAGTCTGAGATGGCTAGAGTTAGGTAAGATGAGCCTTGTATAGTGAAAGGGATGATGATTCCTTAATGCTTTCCCAACTTGACGGAAGGGAGAAGGAGAAAAAGAGAGGATGAACAGTTTTCAGGAAAAAGAGAGGTTGTGGGATTCAGAAATAGCTTGTAAAAGGCAAGCTTTTCAGCTTCACTAAAAGAAGATTCAGAAGGTAAAGTGGGCAGTTCTGACTTACACGCTGCAGAGGAAAGTGATAATTTCAAAATAATTATTTGTGGCTCAGCTGAACAAGGAACACACAGATAAAACAGAAACTGATTTAAGACAGAGCTTGGTTTAGGATTTTCTTCTTTATGACCTGTATTTCATTCTGAGAGCAGAACACAAGCCAAAATGCAAATACAATTTGTCAAATGTTTTCTTTCTTTATGTGTGAGCGTATAAATATTGCATTCTTTTGTAGGCTGCTAATGGAATTTCCCTGTAATGTCTGCCTTGAAATAGAAGAGTTAGTTTTCTTAATTATAGATATGTCAGTCTACAACCACAATTTTATGAGTCATTAAAATATAGTAGAAACTTCCAACATTCCCTCTTCTTTTTGTAATCAAGCTACGGTATTCTAGGTTAATAAAACTGGTTGATCTCTTTCTTTCAGAATTCATTACAAGCTGCACTCTACTGTGATTATAAAAGATCAGTCTTGAGACCTAATGTGCTGAAAAGTTTCAATTTTAGCTTTGAAATAAACAGCAAGATATTCTTCTGATATTGATGGAGTTCTTGTCTTCTCCCATTCTGAGGGAGTACTCAGACTTTGAAATTTACTCAATCAGCTTTTTTAAAAAAAAAAAAAGGATAAAACCAAGTTACTAGTTCTAAAAAAGTTAAAATGTGTGATTTTACAGACTATTAAAAGGAAAGAGAAAGCAATTTATAAAGATTACTCAACTATCTTTTTTTTTTCTTTTTCTTTTTCTTTTTTTTCCCCCATAAGGTCATTTAACATGCTTTTTTGGCTTTGCCTGGAAATATGTGTGTTTGCACAGATACTTTTTTGTCATAAATTCAGTAGGCTATGGATCAGCTTCTGTGGTTAGTAGTTTTCTTCTCCTGTATAGAAATTCCTTGTGTTCCGTAATTAAGTTTATTTTAAAACCTTAGAGTAAGCCTATGTTTGGTAAGTGTCACTTGGATTCAGTTCCAGATTTAGACACCTTAAGTGGACAATGTGGAGAACTACATATGAGTTAGGTATCCAATCATCTACTATACAGAGTGGAAATAAAGGGTTAGTTCAATTGGTAAACCAGCTGAAGCACAATAGAGATTTAAGGCTTAGTCTTCTTATTCCGGTTGAGTGACTATTTGTGTAACTATTTCTCCATTCTTAAAGTAGAAGCATAAATCCAGGCTCCTAATTGCAGAAATTTTATCATTACATCCAACTCATGTTTGTATTGCATCTGTGTTTCTGTGCCTAAAAATATTACTATCTCTCATAAAATGTACAAAGAATAGAAAACTTCCTCCTTTTTTTTAAAAAAAGAAAAATTTACCCTTTTAAAAATACATTTTCCCTGTGATGCCGCCATCTTGGCTGCGGGGCTCAGCCATGCCCTGTGGTGGGTCAGTTGAAACCAGCTGTGTCTGTGTCTTAGGGCAGCCTAAGCCTCTCCTCACAGAGGCCACCCCTAAAACCCCCCTGCTATAGAAACCTTTGCACCTGCACCCAACACAGCATCACAATGTAATTTTAACCTGCTGTCCATTAAACAACACCAAAGTAAAAAATTCCTTTGACAAATGGAGCAGGCAGCATACATTCTAATTAGAAAATGTAAAAAAAAAATAAATAAAAAAGAGTCCTGTCACTTTCAGAGAGGAATGAGATATTTCCTTCACTTGTATTCCAGCTAAGGACAGTAATGACATTTGGTATTATATGAGTACATTTATAGAAAAAGCTACAATTCACATTTACAAGTGATATGATTGTTGACCCACGTTAAGGCAGGGTCACAAGGTGTTTGTAAATAAACCCTGTTCACACTGAGGATTTGTTCTGACTACAAAAATTGGGACAATTATTACAGTAGGCTTATACTTACACAGTTTGGGTGTTATTTAGTCTAAATTGTGTTTGAGTACTTAAAAGAAAGAAAAATGTACATGGCTGTCCCCCTGCTATCTTCTTTTCTTTTGTTGTTGTTGTTGGAGAAGGTGCTCAATAAGATTTTAAAATTGTGGAATGTCCTTGAGGATGTAGGACCTTATTCTAGTCCTGGAACTTGGTGAATGTTCTCAGTATGCCTAGGATAGGTGTTTTCTCCCATCTGCTCCCTTCGTTCTGTCTCTTATTTTAGTTTTTCTTATGTAGAAAATACTTGCTTCAACTTTTGCCCTTTCTAAGTGAATATGGTTTTGTTCTTGCTGTTGGCTCATTGTTCTTTCCAAAATGTAAGAATATCTGTGTAGTGTTTGCATTAAAAAATATCTACTGCTCTGATGATCTGTAAATGCGGTCAGTGAATTGTTGGATCTTTCTTTTTTTCCTACTCTTCACTATGGGTATGTTTATGTAGTAATCGAGGACTTGGCTTGACATATTTGTATGTTTGGTTTCAGTTTTTGTTAAATATCTGCTGTTTTTTGCCCTGTTGAAGAAAGCAAAGTCAAATTGTGCACATACTCAGGCTCAGAAGTGTTGTAGTCTGTGCTGATCCTTAACTCCTGTGGAAATGGATGTCCATTATGCACTGATGCCAGCTACCTGTCTTACATGACCTCAACCTCCTATCTGACATAAACATGAACTCGGCGCTCTCTGCTCAGTACAACTGAATGTACATTGTGAACACTTCAACGTGACCTGACTTTGCAGGCAAAGAACAAGTGTCTGTTATATTCATGGTTGTCAGGTTATGCACAGTAGCATAACAAATGAATTAAATTTTCCAGAAGGCTAAGGCCATAAAGAGGTAACTATGACTAATGCTAGTCATCATGCATTAGGATGCATCTGAATCTGTTTAGGCAGTTATATTATATAAAATATTTATCAAGCTGTTGCTATGTTACCTCATTTTATGTACTAGTATGGAATTCAGAAATATACTCAAATTGCAGATAATGTGTATTGTGTGAGGCTTTCTGCTAAAGGAAACTGTACCAGAGCTGTAACTTATTTTCACTGTTCCCTAGTCCAATTCATTTTCACTTGAATTAAGTATGAAAACCTACATTGCTTATTTTTTTCATTTTTCAAATTTCATAATGATGCAACTTCTGAGACACTTTATATCCTAAAGACACATAAAATTTTACTTTGTCTAGAGAAAGACTAGATTTTTAAGAAGCCTCACAAGGAAGTTTCTGTAGTAGAAATGTCTCCTATGTTTTTAGCCATGAACAATCCAGGAAAATGGAGAATGATTTATACTCCTGGTATCTCTGTCCCTTGCATGTCATGATCAGAAATGTCACGTGCTGCTAACATGCAAGAAAGAAGCTTACATATTTCCTGCCTTTAATCATTCATCGCTGCTACTCAATGTATTTCTATACAATGTAGAGATAGCATATTGAATAATAAGAAAAAAAAGTTTGAAAAAAATTTAAAGTAGGAGGAACTGGTATAAACAAATATTTTACAGTGAGGAAATAAAGTTGGAAACGCATCCAAACACAAGAAGGATTTTTCACCAAGTGTAGACAGCTGCACAGTAGACATTTACATCTGAGGTAGTGTATTGATTTTGGGTGGGATAGAGTTAATTTTCTTCATAGTAGCTAGTATGGGGTTATGTTTTGGATTTGTGATGAAAACAGTTTCGATAACACACTGACGTTTCAGCTATTGCAGAGCAGTCCTTACACAGCATCAAGGCCTTTTCTGCTCCTCTCACTTCCCCACCAGTGTGTAGTGTGGGAGTGCACAAGAAGTTAGGAGGGGACAGAGCTGAGACAGCTGACTCCAACTGACCAAAGGGATATTCCATACCATATGACTTCATGCTCAGCAATATAAAGCTGTGGGAAGAAGGAGGAAGTGGGGGACATTCAGAGTTATGTCATTTGTCTTCCCAAGTAACCGTTACGTGTGATGTAGCCCTGCTTTCCTGGAGATGGCTGAACATCTGCCTGCTGATGGGAAGTAGTGAATTAATACCTTGTTTTGCTTTGGTTGCTCACACAGCTTTTGCTTTACTTATTAAACTGTTTTTATCTTAACCCACAAGTTTTTCCTCAGTTTTCTCATTCTGATTCTCTCCTCCATCCCACTGCAGTGAGGGAGTGAGCAAGCAGCTGTGTGGTGTTTAGCTGCCTGCTGAGGTTAACCCCACAGGTTACGTACAGGTCAATATTGAGCAATAGGTCAATGTAATACACAATATAATGTCAGGTCAGCTCAATATTTCTCAGTTGTTCATAGAGGTTAATGAGAAATGAACAGAATATATTTTGTAATCAGTGCAAGTGATTAGTTCAATGCCACTCATTCTCAGTAATGAAGATGACAACAGTAACATTATATTGATGCTAAGAATACAGGAGGAAAATATCTCTTCTGAGGATCATTATGATTAAAGACTGGGTACACTAAATTCTGCGACAAGGTTGTTTGCTGGAGAGTAAAAGGAGGCCAGTTACAACTTCTGACTAACACAAGTACACTGATCTTAAATGGTGTAAGCTTCCCTACTTAGCTTGCTTTAAGTATGTGTTTATTAACATGGAATTTTGTTCATCATCCTCTATGTCACTCTTTCAAAAATTATAACCAATTACACCTTTCTATGTTTATATTTTTTGTCTTAGGCAAAAAGGAGATTTAATCTTTGCTTTTAATATCTTGCTTTGCAAGATTGAAGAATGATGGTAAGAGCATTAATCAGAAAAAGTACACAAAAAATCTCTGAGAATTCTGGCACTGTCAATAGCTTGATAGGATCAATGCAAGGGTAAGGCAGTAAAGTAAACAGATATTCTTCAGCTTTGAAACATTATTGTAGCTTCCTACAAAACTTTGAGAAACTTAGCTCCTCAAATAAACACATTAATGCCAGTAGGCTCTGAGTACTAGTGTTTTAGACTGAAGTTACAAGAAACTTTCAAAAGGGATTTGAACAAAGTTATTAGCTCAGGACTGCAGGAAGGTGATGACTATATGACCTCTGGAGATCCCTTACAAATTAAATTATTCAATGATCTTATGATGAATAGCATCAGTAGCATACCATGAAGGAGAATCATGACAAATACTGACAAAACACATCTATGCACAAGGTCTCATTCAGTTCATTTGGGCTGTTGAAAGAGTACAAAATTCTTGGTTTGCTCTCGATTCAGTAAAGATGACAAAAACAAAGGAAAGAACTAACGTTAATATCTAAGCACGCTTTTTCTTTTTTTCATATCAGTTTGACACCAGTTTTCATCCAACACACATAACAACCGAGCACCTACCTCTTCCATTCTGCCTTCTCTTGATGCTGAGGTCTGGAGGATCACAAAAGAGGAAGTCTCCAGCAGCACGCTGGTAGCCTGGACATTCATACTACTTCACAGTAACTGGTAGTGCGTTCTTTTCAGAATTTCACTCCACTGGCCTTTCAGAGAAATTGTCTGGAAGGAAAATGAGCTCATCCGATATACCCTCTGTCCTGAGGGAAACAAAAATAAGGCAATATTGGCAAGTCTTTTTATTGCTGTTCCCTCAGGGATCTTGTTCGCCCACTCACTGCTGTTTGTGTTGTTGGATGATTTGGCACTTCTTATCTCTTCCCCCGTCACAAAAATTCTAGGCTCTTTTTCCTGTTACATGTTTTTTTTCACTAAGTAATAGGTGATTTTGGCTTTCTCAGTAAATGAAGGTGTTTTTTTTTTTCTTATATGTTTGTGACACATTTCTGACTTAAATGCAGATTTTTTGCTGTTGTCCATTACCCTATGCCTTCTTAGTAGGTGTGTTTTCTGGAGTGATACAGAAGGGATCATGGACTGCAAAGCTTTCATGGCACCTCATGAGCTAGCAGTGTGCCTCAGAAAGACTGTCTTGCACTGGGAAGAGAAGGTGCAGATTTCCATTGTGCAGGGTGGGAAGGAGATTGTTGTTTTGTTTTTTTTTTTTTTAATGAATTTGGAGCAGAATATGTGAGCTATTAGAGGCTAGAAAAGTGTGGTCTTTTCGTCACAGGGCACTTCAGCCAGAAGCTGAGGCACATAACCAATGGATTATTTCTCACAAGAACTGCAATGGAAAGGGAATAAAAAGAGGACAGAAGTTTTTGTTTCATCAAGTGAGAAGCTTTGTTTTCTTTGGCAAAAATGCTAAAAACTTACTTTCTGATCTCCAGGGCCTAATTAGCTGGAACTTCTTCCTTAGGCATTACAAAATTTTTTAACCTTCCAGAGAGGGGACAGACAGACATCAGCATTTCCCTGCCATCTCCTTAGAGAACTGCAGAGCAAGCAGATCTTTCCTCATTCTCCCTCCTGCTTTCTCCGGCTTGGCATGATGCAGCCTTTTTACTAATACACTTCTACCCAGCTAACTGCTTGATCCTGTAAGAAAGCTGTCTCTTCCTGCTGAGACAGCATTCTCAGGTATGTGTCACTATGTAAAAAAAAGTGAAAAAAGACAAAGAGAACCAGGGAACACACAGTCAGAGTTACTATGTCGGTACAAAAGACTGGTAGATGTGATATAATCAGATTGTGAAGAAGAAATAGGAAGAGGAGGAACAAATTAGAGAGGCAGGTGTTGGCAGCCTCTGACCTTTTATTCACCCTATGACATTTGCCATCGATAAACATTTTTCCAGTCCATTTAGTCCAATCTTGGATATCCATCATTTCTGTGTACCCAGTTTGAAAGAGGGCATAGAAATTGTGGTAGATACAACTGTCTTAATTGCTTGTATGTATGGTCACTAAAAATAAAAATTGCTTTTTTATTCCTGTCGGGATAGATATTCTCACTTTTACCATAGAAGCATAAAATCGTAGAATCATAGAATGGTTTAGGTTGGAAGGGATCTTAATGATCATCATCTGGTTCCAACCCCCTGCCATGGGCAGGGACACCTTCCACTAGACTAGGTTGCTCAAAGCCCTATTGAACCTGGCCTTGAATACTTCCAGGGTTGCAGCATTCACAGCTTCCCTGGGCAACCAGTTCCAGTGCCTCACCACACTCAGAGTGAAAAACTTATTCCTAATATCTATTCTAAATCTACCCTCTTCTAGTTTAAAACCATTATGCCATGTCTTATCATTACAGGCGCCGGTAAAATGTCCCTCTCCAGCTTTCTTGTAGGCCCCCTTCAGATACTGGAAGGCTGCTATAAGGTGTCCCCAGAGCCTTCTCTTCTCCAGGCTGAACAACACCAACTCTCAGCCTGTCTTCATAGGAGAGGTGCTCCAGCCCTCTGATCATCTCTGTGGCCCTCCTCAGGAACTGCTCCAACAGGTCCATATAGTTCCTAATTTGGGGGCTCCAGAGCTGGAGGCAGTACTCCAGGTGCGGTCTCAGGAGAGCAAAGGAGCAGAATCACCTCCCCTGACCTGCTGGCTGCGCTTCTTTTGATGCAACCTAGGATACTGTTGGTTTTCTGTGCTGCAAGTGCACATTGCCAGCTCATGTTGAGCTTCTCATCAATCAGCACACCCCAAGTCCTTCTCCTCAGGGCTGCTCTCGATCCATTCTCCACCCAGCCTGTATTTATGCTTTGGCCCTTGCCCTTGGCCTTGTTGAACTTCATGAGGTTGGCATGGGCCCGCCTATCCAGGTCCCTCTGAATGGCATCCCTTCCCTCCAGCATGTTGACCACCCCACACAGCTTGATATCATCAGCAAACTTGCTGAGGGTGCACTTGATTCCACTGTCCATGTCACCAACAAAGATGTTAAACAGCACCGGTCCCAGTACCAGACCCTGATGAACACCACTTTTCACTGCTCACCATTTGAACATCAAGCTTTTGACGGCAACTCTTTGAGCACGGCCATCCTGACAATTCCTTATCCACTGAGTGATCCATCCATTAAATCTATGTCACTACAATTTAGAGACAAGGATGTCGTGTGGGGCAGTGTCAAATTCTTTGCACAAGTACAGGTAGATAATATCAGTTGCTCTTGCCCTATCCACCAACACTGTAACCCTGTCATAGAAGGCCACCAAATTTTTGAGGCACGATTTGCCCTTAGTGAAGCCATGTTGGCTGTCACAAATCACCACCTTTTTTTCCATGTACCTTCACATGGTTTCCAGGAGGATCTGCTCCATGGTCTTGCCAGGCACAGAGGTGGAACTGAGCATCACAATAACTAAGCAGAGAACAGCAGTACCTATAATTGAGACTGTTGGGAATACGGTTGTCTACCATGTTACACAAGCCATGTCACAGGATCATAGATTAATTTGGGTTGGGAGGCATCCTTACAGGTTGTCTGACCAAACATTCACTCATCAAGGGTGGAGAACCTACGATCTCTCTAGGCAGCCTCTCTAGTGTTTGACCATTGTCATGGTGAAAAAAATTCTCCTGCAATCTAATTGAAATTTCCACTGTTGCAATTGCCTCTTGTCCTTCTACTGTGCACCTCCAAAAAGAGACTAGCTCCATCTTCTCTGTACAACAGACAGAGAAGTATCTTCCATTATGCTTTTTTCTGAGGCTGAACAAAACCATTTCTCCAAGCTTCTCCTGGTACATCAAGTGCTTTACTATTCATGTTGGATCACCAAGCACATTGCTGGTCTCACTCTCATACTTGAAAGCTTTTATTTTAATAAGAAGCCCATACCTGGGCCCAGCTCTCCAGATATGGCCTCACCAATGCTTAGTAGAGGGGAAGAATCACCTCCCTCAACTTCACTATCAACACTTTTCCTAATTTAGTGCAGGAATCTCCTGGCGTTCTTTTATGCGAGGACATTGTCCTGACTCATGCTCAACTTGTTATCCACCAAGAAACCCAGGTGTTTTTTAAAAAAATGCTTTTGATGCAGTTGGTGCCAGCTTGTTATTCTGTCCCAGATGCAAGACTTTGTATTTTGCTTTTGTTATCCTTTGTTGACTTCATTTGCATTTGGATTTATTTATTACCTGTTGTCCAGCCAATCAAAAGCACATTTTGTGTCCATTCTGCATGTGGTCAGAGTTTGGCTAAATCAGACACAAATGGCACTGTTCTGCAGTTATGGCCTAATAACTCAGCAAAGTAAATTGTATGCAACATCTGTAATGATGAAAACAGGCACACGAATGCTGAAAGTGTACCTATGAGAATAAAGGTTCTGGCATTGTAAGGCCAAAGCTGGAATTTCAGAAATTTAAGCTTCAAGTGTCCTGCCTCTGAAGCTGCCACTAATTTGTATTAATCTACATTTTTTTTCCACTGTGGTGAGTGTACAAGTGATAGCATAACGTACTTAATCATACATATGATATGTACTCTGGTCCCCATCAACATTCCCCAAAGAGTAGGAATACCCAGAGAATAAAGGTAATAAAGATGTCATCAGCATTTAGTGCTCCAAGAACAAGGCTTGGAGGATGATGCAGAGACTGCGATCTCTGCTATGACTTCACTCATGGCAGTCCTGCTCATTCAAGACTGGTTTCTTGTTATGTTGTTGTTCACCTATATTACACATTGACAGTGTAAATCTGGGAAAAGCTTGTGATCCAAAGCCTAGCTGTGTATAGAAAGTTATTGCAAAATGAAACTTTTAAAGCGCTGACAAGTGATGACAATAAACCCATGTAACGTACTAGCAAAAACAGAAGGGGAAAACTTCTGCCTTAAAGTAAAAACTAATTGAACCCCATATATCTGGGATTCACTCACAGTTCTTCCTAGGGAGGAACTAATTTACATTCAGATTTCCTTGTTTATTTGAACATATTGTGATTACCTTTGATTAGTGTGTGCTGTGAAGGAATTCTGGAGAATGCCACTAAATTGATGGGCATGCTTAGCTCCAAAATCCATGCAAATTTTGAAGTCCATAAAGTAATCTTTAATTTCCCTTTGGTATTTGAATATAGAGAACAGTCTCTTTTAATTCATTTTTTCCACTTAAGCCTTAGAAACATACCACTCTAGCTGTATTTCATGGAGTTATGTAAAGAGGTTGGCTAGAAAATACTTCCTCAAATTTGTACTTTTTGCATTCCTAGTTTTCCTGGTCATATTTATTGGTTTCAGCTGGGATAGAGTTAATTCTCTTCATAACAGTTTGTATAGTGTTATGCTTTGGATTTGTGATGAAAAGAGTGTTGATAACACCCATGATTTAGTTACTACAGAGCAGCGCTTACACAGCGTCAAGGTCTTTTCTGTTCCTCAGACTGCCCTGCCAGTGACGAGGCTGGGGGTGGACACCACCTCATCCCCTGCATCTGAAAACCTGTTGTCATGGTTTAGGCTGAATCGGCTACTGGGGATGTGGGGCACCCCAGATGAGACTGACAGATGCTCCCCCCTACCCCTCTTCCAAGAGAGAAGTAGAGGAGGGAAAAAGAGACTTATAAGTTCAGAAGGATCTAAACCACTTCAATGAAATATTAGTAATAAAATTAAAAGGAAATAATGAAATATATATAAAAGTATACCAAGCTCCCAGGATGACAATCACGTCACCAGCTAGCACTGAGGAAGTCCTAGGCTGGACTCAGTGACAGATGGGAACTGCATTCTGGATCTGGATTCAGGATCAGGATCAAAGGCAGATGAAAAGACAGAGTCCTCCTCAGATGCTGGCCATTGAAGAAAAGAGGGCTGACCCTTTCATCCCTCAGCTTTTATACTGAGCATAAGGCAGATGGGATGGAATACCCTGTGGGTCAATTTTGGGTCACCTGTCCTGTCTGCTCCTCCCTGCAGGTGTGACCCCTCTACACTTTTCTGCTTCCGACCCTCCAACGGAGCAAATAACAAAGTGAGCTGGCCTTGGCTGTTATAGCAATAAGTATAAGCAAGACCCTCTCTGCATACCATGCCTTGGCATCAGCCATAAACATCGTTCTTATCACTCTGAGTGTGAATATTGTCTGTACAATATGCCATTAATTTCAGTAGTTCAAAGAGGCCCAGCTAAAAAACAAAACTACTGAACAAAATTGGTCCTGTTTTACCTCAAACCAGGATGCCTGTATAAAAAAAAGTTGGATTTCTTTCGTTCAAAACGTTTGCTCTAAGTTAAATACTGGTCGTTATTCCCTTTGAATAGTTGTATATGAATAACAAACAGAGGTATACAATTGAAGGTGTTGCTTCTATAAATATTGTAGTTGATGATAAAATTACATATTCTCTGACATTCTAAATATTCTCTTTTGAAAACACAATGCACAATTTTATTAAGCACTTAGAGAGGAAAAATAAAATGCATCAGAATAGCTATGCTTGAAATTAAAGATTTGATTGACTGTGTGCTTTTCAATGAAACATCCGTTTCAAATAGATATCAAAACTGCAGAATTATTACCCATGCTTCTATTTTATTTGTAACACATTAATTTGATATAGTCAATATTATCAGCTCCAAACACTCAAAACTCTGAGTCAACCTTCCCCAAAACAGAAGCTTGGCTTAGTATTCTTTACTTGAGACAGAGGACAAAACTCTGAGTACTGAGAAATAAAAGTTGGAAATAAATTGTTGTCTTAATCTTACTTAGAGTGGTTTTAGAGCTAAGAGAGTCCTCAGTGGCTGTCTTTGTTTCAAGTTCTACCTAGTCCTCAATATTAGTGACTGTGTGGTGGGTTGACCTTGGATGGCTGTCAGACCACCACGCAATCACTCTCTCACTCCCCCTCCTCAGCAGGACAGGGGGAGAAAATACAATGAGAAAGCTTGTGCGTCGAGGTCACTCAACCCAATTACCAGGGTCCAGTCCAGTCCAGAACAGAGATATCACTCACCAATTGTCATCACAAGACAATGAGACTTAACCTGGGGAAATTAATTTAATCTGTTGATAACAAAGTAAGATAGTGAGAAATTAAACCAAAACTACAAACACTTTCCCCTGACCCCCTTCTTCCCTCAGTTTTACTCCTGACTCTTCTGCCTCCTCCCCTTCCTCTGTGCAGTGCGGAGGGATGGGGAATGGGGATTGTGGTCAGTTCATAACACTTTGTCTTTGCTGCTCCTTCCTCCTCTGCTCTTCCCCTGCTCCAGCATGGGCTCCCTCCCAAGGTCTGCAGCATCCTTCAGGGCACATCCACCTGCTGCAGTGTGGGGTCCTCCATGGACAGCAGCATGGATATATCTGCTCCACCATGGTCCTCCATCGGTTGCAGGGGAACAACCGGCATCACCGTGATCTCCATGGGTTGCAGGGAAATATCTGCTCTGGTGCCTGGAATCATCTCCTTCTCCTCCTTCTTTACTGCAAGGCTGTTTCTCTCACATTTTCTTACTTCTCTCTCACACAGCTGCTGCACAGTGGTTTTTATCCTTTCTTAAATATGTTATCACAGGAGCTGCCACTATCATCACTGACAGGCTCAGCTTTGGCCAGTGGCGGGTCCATCTTGGAGATGGCTGAAACTGGCTCTGTCTCACGTGAGGGCAGTTTCTGGTGTCTTTTCACAGAAGCCACCCCTGCAGCCCCCCCACTCCCGCTACCAAACCTTGCCTGTAAACCCAATACAGAGTGGTATTTCTGTCCATGTGTTCCTGTATCACAGTATATGCAAGGCTGTGCACAAGAGATGACTCAGGCTGTTCTATAGCAAAGTAAGCCTCCCTTAGACAAGGTAAACAGTCTCAGACTTCTCAGATATTTTTACATTCTGTTCTTACAGAGGGCTGAAACAGTGGTGAGAGTCTTATATCATCTCATTTTTTTAACATTGAATTTTAAGCCTATTTTTTAATACATTTATGACGCAAGATGTCAGGAATTTCTGAAGAAGCACCAAAAAAAAAAAAAATAGAATTGAACAACAACATTATTTTATCACCATGACTGTTAGAACTGGTTATGGATAAGGTTGAATAGTTTCTATTCAGGTCTTCCAAACTAGTCTAACTCAGGAAGAAGAGGATAAGACAAAGCTATAGTATATAATGAAGTACAAAAAGTACTGCATTTTCATTAGATACGATTTTATTGTTATCTCACTTGAGAAGAAAAAAAAAAAACACCTCAGTTAAAATCTATAAGAATGCCCAGAGAATAAAATTATTTTCCCTTCTATAAAGCTTGCATCCACACTCTACAGATTCGGCACAATGAAATGATGCGAGACTATAGCAAGAATACCATCTCCGGCCAGAAAAAGCAGCTGACTCATAGTTCAAAGTGTCAGGTTTCTCTTGTATAAAGCAAAGTTACAGTTACTGGCTACAAATATATATCTAGTGCAAAGTAAAACATTTGACAAAATTGTCATCTTGAAATGTACTAATGAGGACTGCTCAAATAATTAATTTTAATCGATGTTAATAATCCACTTCAGATAGACAACTTCCACTAAGGTAAAACACTTTGAAGTAACAGTTAAATCACCCTTTGTTTATTCATGGTAAAGATGACTATTAACCACAAGAAATCCCCTTGTTTTCTTTCCTTCTCAGTTAGCATCACATTCTGGTACAGACTCCAACAATGAAAGATTATGCCAGTTTGACTTTATAATTTTTTTTTTTCTTCTAAAGACTAGTTATTAATAAAGCCTTAAGTACATAACAGCAAGGGTAGAATTGAAATATTTAACCTAAGGATTCCTTAAACTGAACAGTTTAATTTCTCATCTTTAATGTAAAGTATTTTAACTTTTATAAAAGCTACTATGAAGGTGTTATAGTACCTCTTATGCTTTATTATGGGAAGTCAATTTGTATTGTTTTATTCCAATTGGAATGGTTGGATCACGATGAATTTGAAAGGGGAGAGTAAGATTGTCTTAATTCTGAAATATTAAAAAGAGCAAGGGAATATTTATGTATTAAGTAATGTGAACAGGTATAATTTTTTAAATGTTAGATTTGTCAGATGAACTCATTAAACATGTTGTTGAATACTAGATATACGAACAAGAAACAACAGACAGTGTTGTATATATTTAAGAAAATAGTTAACTAGGACCATTATGGATGGTCGCACTCAAAGAGTTGTGGTTAATGGCTTGATATCCAAGTGGAGACCAGCAAATGTGACATTCCTCAGGGGTCGGTACTGGGATTGGTACTGTTGAACATCTTTGTTGGTGACATAGACAGTGAGATCAAGTGCACCCTCAGCAAGTTTGCTGATGATATCAAGCTGTGTGGAGCAGTCAACAAGCTGGAGGGAAGGGATGCCATCCAGAGAGACCTGGATAGGCTGAAGAGGTGGGCCCATGCCAACCTCATGAAGTTCAACAAGGCCAAGTGCAAGGTCCTACACCTGGGTCAGTGCAATCCAAAGCATAAATACAGGCTGGGTGGAGAATGGATCGAGAGCAGCCCTGAGGAGAAGGACTTCGGGTGTGCTGATTGATGAGAAGCTCAACATGAACTGGCAATGTGCACTTGCAGCACAGAAAACCAACAGTATCCTAGGTTGCATCAAAAGAAGCGCAGCCAGCAGGTCAGGGGAGGTGGTTCTTCCCCTCTGCTCTGCTCTGATGAGACCCCACCTGGAGTACTGCCTCCAGCTCTGGAGCCCCCAACAGAAGAAGGACATAAACCTGTTGTGGTGGTTCCAGGGGACGGCCACAAAGATGATCAGAGGGCTGGAGAACCTTTCCTATGAGAACAGGCTGAGAGTTGGTGTTGTTCAGCCTGGAGAAGAGAAGGCTCTGGGGACACCTTATAGCAGCCTTCCAGTACCTAAAGGGGGCATACAGGAGATCTGGGGAAGCACTTTTTACTAGAGCATGTAATGAAAGGATGAGGGGGAATCACTTTAAACTGGAAGAGGGTAGATTTAGAATAGATATCAGGAAGAAATTTTTCACTCTGAGGGTGGTAAGGCACTAGAAGAGATTGCCTGGATGGGGCTTTGAGCAACCTGGTCTAGTGGGAGGTGTCCTTGTCTATGGCAGGGGGGTTGAAACCAGATGATCATTAAGATCCCTTCCAAACTAAACCATTCTATGATCCTATGATTCTATGCTTATTAACAAATAAAGGTACTCCCCCCACCCCCCAAAAAAAAACCACAAACAACCCCCCCAAAACCAAACCCAAAACACATTTAGGCTTTTCTCACTCATTAAAATCCATAGAGAAATGTCTCCCTAGTTTCATTGAATGCAAATAGCTTAAGAGTGGTGTATTTAGGCTTGGTACTGAGCTGTGCCTGAGGGAATTTAAAAGATTTCAAACTATCAGGACCAGTTGCAGGTGTCTGTTTTGGTGTATGCTTTGTGGAGGGCAATTGGTATATTTAGTAGATAGGTAAAATCCTCCTGCTTTGTCAGATACTTACTAATTCACTAGCCTGCAGCAGGAAAATTTACTACCCCAAGTATCAGTACATGTGCTTAAACCATTCACCCATAAATAGTGAACCCTATCTTCCAGATCCTTTTCCAACAAACCCTTGGAAAAAATTCAGGTTCCTGAAAATAAATTCCATGTCTTTATTCTTCATTTACTCTTTACTAAATAAAAAATATGTAAAATACCTAAAGAACAGGAACTGGAATCCAGAATTCCTATACACATTATGCCCTAAACATTGAACTAGAGACTGAACCTACTTTTTCTACAAAGATTATTTCTCTCTCCCATGTATTTCTACTGAAAGAACAGCCATGTAGTCTAGTTTATATTACTCTCCTGGAAGAGATGTGAATGCATATTTTTGCAAATTAAAACAAAAAAAAATACAGTAAGATATTCTTTTTTTTTTTTGATAAAAAAATATGTCTTCTCCCTCCTCTAGTCTCTGCCTATGTAACTGTGACACGGAATGAATCTGAACACACAGATTAAGTCTACCACACTTAGGACTTAGATCAGTCTGGCTTTTGCAGCTTAATTTGTCATGTATTTTGTGAAAGTTGGTCTACCAGAGAGAATATAGCCTTCAAAAAAGGTCTTGGTCTGCCAAGACATATCCATGAACTGTCTGGCTATTTGGCAGAAAGAGGGCTCTGAACTGAAACTGCCTTTCTTACATAATCTCGAGTAATCTAGTCTTTACTTTGAGGATTGTGATTTTAGATGGAGATTCAATGTATCATCCAAAATTCTACAGATTTGTCTGCATTGGAGGACCACAGAGAAGGTGTGCTTTCTGCTGGAAGGAGATGTATACATCCACATCTCAAATGGGTGCTCTAGAAAGCAAGCTGTTGGGTGACTTCAGCTGTAGAGAAACCAAGAAAGAAATAGCTTTATGAGCATGAGTAGTGTAGAGTGTGGGCCCCAAGGTTCCAAATATAAGACCCGCTTTCACCTTCCAGATCACTAAATTGTTAACGGGGAAGTCCAAAAGGACTCAGAGGCCTAAAAATGGACTTGCCATAATTTTGAAATGGAATATTTTAATTTTAAACACAAAATTTTGATCATTTTATTTGTCTATAAACCTAGTTTCCTGCTATTCAGTATATCAACCATTACCAGCAATTTGGCAGAATTAAAGAGACCTAAACCCATCTGGGATTCACATACTTGACATTGTATTCAAGCTGTCTAACTCATGCCATTGGGAAATTAGGGATGGATTTCACATCATCTAAGTTTAGATCTTTACCCATGTGGATGTTTACATCTGAATGAATATTTTTTTTTTTGTTTAATCAATGGAGAGGAATAAAAATGTTTTAGTTTATGATATGTCTGACAGATAGACATCAGCATTAAGGGTGGCTAAATGAAAGCCATCAGGTGGGACTCAAAAATCCCCTGGAGGTTTGGGACTTCAGAGACTTCTTGAAGTGCTTGCTATCACCTAGTTTAGGCATCTTCTGGTTAGTGTGTTGATAGCTGTGAATACAACCCCATTTGAGTTCATAATTACTAGACACCACAGAGTGAATTAGAGCTGTGATTTCAAACCCCATATGCACAGAATTACAGAATCACAGAATGATAGGGGTTAGAAGGGGCCTTCGGAGTTCATCTAGTCCAACCCCCCTGCCAAAGCAGATCCTCCTAGAGCAAGCTGCACAGGAATGCATCAAGGCAGATTTTTAATATCTCCAGAGAAGGAGACTCCACAACCTCTCTGGGCAGACTGTTCCAGTGCTCTGGCACCCTCAAAGTAAAGAAGTTTTTCCTCATGTTGAGATGGAATTTCCTGTGTTCTAGTTTGTGCCCGTTGCCCCTTGTCCTGTCACCGGGCACCACTGAAAAGAGTCTGGCCCCTCTTGACATGCATCCTTTAAATATTTATAAGCATTGATGAGATTCCCTCTCAGTCTTCTCTTCTGGAGGCTAAACAGACCCAGGCCATTGAAACAGATATGATGCCATGGAGTGTCTCAGGCTCACGTCCTTTTGCGTATCCTGCCCTTATCATTGATGGTGCGACAGAATTTAACAGAAAACTGTCCTTCAGGAATTTTCCAGATCAAATTTTAGATAATAAAACACATAATAAAGTTGGCATGTGATTAAAGTAATTGTACTTCAGTTGAATTCTGTTCTCTGCTCCTCTAAAGAACAGTAGTCTCTGGCTAAGGAAACTTGTACGTAAATAGAAAGTTCTCAATCTGTCTCACATTTCTCATGACTGGTACTAGAACATCACATGACATTGACAATCAGCGAAGCATTTTCTTCTTCAGTGTTACTTTGCTAATACAGAATTCCATAACTTAGCTCATTTTTTAGCTTATGTTTCAGTTTGGTTTTGGTCCCTACAGACTGTTTAAAATGCAGTTTTAAAACATAGTTAAACTACAAAATTTACAGTCTGAGAAATATGACGGGTTTGGGTGGTTTTTTTTGATTTTTTTTTTTTTTTTAGTTCAGAAAGTTTATCTTGAAGATACTCTGCTGAAGTCTACACATGGAACAAAGCAACTTATTTAAGAGTATTTTTCACGACGGCAGCATCCATCTGATTTCAGAGTACTCTTTCACAGGACAACTGATATAAACTTTTACTGTATACAACAAATGATGAAACTTCATTAGCATATGTTAGGGGAAAAAAACAGTCAATTTCAAAGTCTCATTTGAAGAGGGATTCTTCATAATAGGTTAATTAGTTTGGGTTAATTAATTTCACTGGCAAGAATGTACACTTGGAGTTCGAATTAGTCTATTTCTAATTTTGAGTCATTGGATCTTGTAACATTTTTTTTTTCTCTTCAGTTAAACTGAAGATGTATTTTTTTATCAAATTTCCCTGTCACTATTCATAAAGATACGATAATTTCAAATTCCTGCTGATCTGTTTTAATCCTTTCTTTCATAACTAAATATTGTAAACTTTTATAAGCCATGAATGGTCATGAATAAATTAGTAGCCTTTTCAAGAAGCAAGAAGCAAAATTATGATTCTGGACAGATGGAGTGAGCCTAGAAGAGCTTGTTGGTGCTCATTCCTAGGAAGGTGTTAAAGGAAAGCGACAGGGTGGCTTGTTACTGTGACTGATTACAAGTGTTGGCAGATGCTGGAAATCAGTCGGCAGGCATTTCAAGTGGGTCACGGGTACAGTAATAACAAGATAAAACTGGATCAGAGAGGGTATAACAACATGTCTCCACATGGCCACTGATATAAGGTGAGGAGAGTGGGAAGAGTTCTGTGAGAAGAGTGAGAGGATACCTCTCCTGGTGAGAAGAGTGGAGAAACCTGTAGAGTCAAAGCATTTCTTACCTGTCAGTGGTCTAGGGACTTTGTAATTGAAATTGTTCAATTTTGCAAAAACAATAAAAATATTTCCTGGCTAGAAAACACAGAGAGAGAGAGACGTAGTAATATATAGCACTGTCCAAATAGAGAATATTTTGCTCTAATAAAAAACAGAATTATACTTCATATAAAGGAGAAGAGTTTCAGCCAAACAAAAAAAAAAGAAGTTGAAGAAAGATTCTTCAGGAATATGTTGTAATCTGTGATTTAGAAGACCTGGAATTAAATGCCTGAACTAGTCAATAAAACTGGGGTCTTGAAATAGGACGGGTTTTTTAACATATATATTCCTCTGAGTGCTCTCCTAAGAGAAATACTGCATATAAAGAAAAGGGATATCAGCTTTAATGTGTAACCTAAGTTGATAGACATATTTAAACATTAACAATCACAATCCAGATTTGAGAGCTGCCACAATTAAGGGCCACATTAATCATTCCTGTCTGAACTTGTGTATCCATACATAGGACACACAAGAAGAAATTTATATACATGCAGAAAAGATGTAAATTTGATTCATTGTTGCTTATGAATAGTTCTGTTTCTTAAATTGAGATGGACATATTAGATGTTAAAAAACTGAAACAACAAAATTCCTTTTTTTTTTCATTAAAAATATCACACTAGTTTGGTTAGAGTTATTTCCTAGAGACACAAGTTTATTAATGATTTATTATGTTTACTTGCTGAGTTCTGAGTTAGCCACTGTCATATTTTGCTTGAAATAAATATCAAGCTGACCGTTCTAAAACTACCTGGTCATATTTTTTTTGCAAGTTTTTAATATTTAAAAAAAAAAAAAAAGTGTTTCTTCAGACCCTCAGTATTCTTCCAGGCTCATTAAAAATATATGCTGATACTTTAAAGAGTACATACTATTTACATATGTATGTACAGGAAACGACACCTGCTGATTTAAAAAACAAACAAACAAACAAACGAACAAACAAAGCCAAACCAAGCTTCATTTTCTTCTCCTTTAAACATTCTCCTGCTTGAATCGATTTATTTTCATTACATGGGTTGACATAGTAGAGAAAAAAACCACATGTGAAACTATAATTATTAATGAGGACATAATAAAAGAGATTGTAAAGATAATCTGGCCCATAAATACAGAGAAATGACTTGTTAGTAAAAGAAATATAATTTGGAAAAGTACTGACAGCACTCATTGATAGCTTCCTGTAGAGGACATGGAGCAGTAATGAGAGAAAGACAGATCCCACACCTCAAGCTTAATGGATGAAAAAGTTGATGGTAGAATCAAGGATTAGGTAAACAAAAGCTCTGATGTAAGAATAAAATAAAAGTTCTGCTTTCGTCTGTCTGGATGAGTGCAACTCATTAAAGTTGAGTTGCTTGTAAAGCCTTGAAAATGAGAGATATGTCTAAAGAAAATATTAATTGAGTCCTCAATGACCAAGTGATAGGTAGACTCACTGCAGTAGAGAAGGCACCACAGGCAAGGAGAAGAGACTGCTAAATATACAATGTAGATAACACGCACTATTTCCACTACAGGAGAACTTTGATCTAAGGATACTGAGATGTATCCAAGTAAACTTTCTGCTTAATATTATATGTTTGTTAACGTCTAAGTGCTTTAAACTGTATCAATTTAAAGGACTTGGAAGGATTTCTGTTTCTTTCTTGCATTTCTAAAGATCAAAAATGCTTTCTATCCTTTTCACTGACACACACAGAGATAATTCTGGCAGTGAAAGGAAACTATGCGAATCATGTGGCCTAGTGTGCTTTGAGTCCTCAGGAAGCCTTCAGAAAAATCACTTTAATGATCCATTGCTCACATACCAGTTCAGCTGAGTGACACATACTTCTTAGGTGTTTTGTAATACGAAAAATCAGTGTTCTCAAGTTACAAAATATTTAACCCCCAAAGTTACATGTGTTCATATATTTTATTCAGGTGATCACTTTGTAACCACAGACTGCCCCAAACAATACTATGCTACTTTTTTGGGGGGGCTTCTTTGGTAGCTTCTCAGTAAAACAAAGCCCATATTTATTTATCAAAGAATCAGGAAGCCCCTCACCATTAAACTGCTTTTACTTCTAGATAATCTATAGTGAGTTATGGTATTGTCATTTGCTGTACTTAACTCTGTTATTGATAACATATCTTATAGCTATATAATAAAATCAATATGTGTCATAACTAAAATTGATAAGTAAGGCATCACTGTACCAATTTGAATTAAGTAACTTCTGTGCAAAATAGTCAACAAGTTGCATATGCGATATTGAAATGCATTTTCGGAAACTGAAAAAAAAAGGGGGGGAAGAAAAAAAGTAACATTCCATTTGCTCTCTCTGGGCCAGTTAAAAGGCTATGGTTTTATATCACTAGATTTTCAAAGCAGCAAAGAGACTACATAAACTACAATCTGATAAGAGAATGTCTATATGTGTGTAATGCATGTTTGCATGTATACATATGTAACAGATAGCAAAGTGACAAGTTTGGCAAGAGTTTTTCTAAAGACTTAAATTCATATAAAGACTTATATTCATATAAAGTCTTTCCCTGTTTTGCTTATGTGTGTTAATGAGGTGATTTGAGCAATGATATTGGCAACTTTTTGAAATGTTGCACTACAGTGAATTTTTCAGTCTTGCAAAAGAGAAACCAGTAATGACAGAAGCTTATCAGGACTTGGGACCTCTTGAAGAGACATTATAGTCAGCAACCTGACACTGACACTGCCTTTTTCCTAAGTTTTGTCTTTCAGACCTTTTAGAGTTTGCACCTGAGAAGGATTTGAACTGTTAATGATCTTCAGTCCCTAGATCTGTTCTAGTTTTGCTCAAGAGTGTACAAAAGCTACCTGTATACCATCTTTGCCATTCATGTGCTAGCTTGCTTGTTGTTTAAATTTCTAAAGTGAGATTTTTCACAATTTCTTTTTGTGTATGTGCAGTACCTTAGCCATCTGTGTTCTTCACCATTTTCTGCTCTATTAGCTTCACCTTTAGTTTAATGCTATGCTTGGAGAGCTCTGTGCTAGAAGGCAACCTAATGCTAACAGGGCACACGTGTTAGGAAAGTGTCATGATGACATGGTGTCTTAATGTCTTTTCCATATCTGTTTTTCAATTCGTGAAAAAAATGTTCCAAACAATATGCAAATATGCAAAAAATTTTCAGAACCAAGCTGAGTTGCAAAATTTTCTGCAATTACTGACTGTGAAATGCTGAAGACTGTGTTGAAGTGCTGAAGACAATGAAACAGAGATTTGATATAAAAATACGTTTTCCTATTCCTTTGATGCACAAAAATTTACACAGGTTGCAGTGCTTTCCCAAAACGATTTTTGTAACTAGCTTTTCAGTTTTCTGGAGCAATTAGAATGACTACTATGGAAAACATGCTCATAAGTAGTCAAAAAGAAATGCTACTAGATTGTCAACAGAAATGTTATTAGATTATGTTGTTTGTTCATTTCATCCTTATCTTGTACTGGCTTTGATGAGCTTAATTAAAGTGCAAGGTATTTATGCTAATATGACACTTTGATACCTATCAAATTAATTTTAATAGCTAGTAATTCATTATTGTATTAGGTTCCTTATGAAGTCAGTGTTACATTAATGATGAAAACAATTTGCAATTAACATTTTATTCTTCTGTTTGGAAGTGTTGGTGAGTATAGAAGATTTGCGTATGTAAGTGATTTTTTTTTTTTTTTTATGATGCTGGATTGTGGAAACATACATCGTTGTTTTTTATAAATAGAAACATTTAAAAGATTGAGGGTGGTTTGGGTTTTTTGGGGGAGGGTGAATTTTTTTTCTCATTATCATCATGCCAGTAGTCTTGTACCATTCAATTTCTAGAAACGGTCTCGCTGGTACATATTATCCACTGGGGGGGGAAAAAAAACCAAAACCCCAACAAAAACCCAATAATCCAATACACCAAGTTTTACCAAAATATCAAGTTTAAAATTCAGCTACTCTCTCTCAATTTGTATGGATTACTTGGCCAGCTGAAAAAATCCATGTAATGAATGACTAGTCTGTCAGTCAAAATATCCTGATAAAGTAGATAAATAGGCACTGCAGTCAAAATGCTTTTGATAAGAAGTTTAGAATTGGGTTCAGATATTTTTGTTTTGGAGTCTTTCATTCTGCTATTTCATAAAAACAGGTTTCTTAGGCTCATATAATCAATTCATTTTTTGTTTTCAATTTTATCTTTACATCCCTAATCTCTGGTCTATATTTACTTCCTTTTTCTCTCTCTCTTTTTTAAAATGAATTATGTGTTTTTTATAGTTTTTCTAATTAAAAATATGAAACTGACCAATGAACAGAATTAAATATTTATGTCTCATTATCTAATTCTTTAAGTTAACCGTATCTTCTATCTTCTTTATGAAATGTGCCCATTGAGATAAATATTCTGATGAAGTAAAAACATAGAAATGTAAGCTCCAGCATGTTAATAAACACTGTCTACATGACAATTTTCTTATTTTCTCTCCCCTCCCTCCCAAAGAACATTATTTGAAGTCCTGTATCCAATCTGTGACTGCACTCCTATGGAACACAATTTCCTTAGAATCATAGAATGGTTTAGGTTGGAAGAGACTTTAAAGATCATCTCGTTGCACCGCCCCTGACATGGGCAGGGACACCTTCTACTCAAAGCCCCATCCAGCCTGGTTTTAAACACCTCGAGGGATGGGGCATCTACAACTTCCCTGGGCAACCTGTTCCAGCGCCTCACCACCCTCATAGCGAAAAATTTCTTCCTGATATCTAATCTCAATCTACCCTCTTCCAGTCTGAAACCATTCCCCCTCGGCCTATCACCACATGCCCTTGTACAAAGTCCCTCTCTAGCATTCTTGTAGGCACCCTTCAGATACTTTAAGGCTGCTATAAGGTCTCCCTGGAGTGTTCTCTTCTCCAGGCTGACCAACCCCAACTCTCTCAGCCTGTCTTCACAGGAGAGGTGCTCCAGCCCTCTGGTAACTTTTGTGGCCCTCCTCTGGAACCGCTCTAATAGGTCCATGTCCTTCTTGTCCTGAAGACTCCAAAGATGGACACAGTTCTGCAGGTGGGGGCTCAACAGAGCGGAGTAGAGGAGTAGAATCACCTCCCTCAGCCTCCTGGGCACACTTCTTTTGATGCAGCCCAGGATAGAAACATACCCCCAAGAGTACTTAAAATTTCCTTGTATTGTGGTGAGCTCAATACTAAATTCATATTTCACATTTAGATACTATTTGCAGATTTTTCATATATTATTTTTGTTTCTTTTGAAGCATCAAGTTTCACTGTAAAAGATTAAATTGCCTATTCATTTCTTTTCTCAAGGCTGTGAGTGTTCTCCAAGGTTCCTGGAAACCAAAACATTAAAAAAAAAAAAAAAATTTTAGAAGCACATTTATATCTAATATAACATACTGTAAATTTAGTCTTTGTGTCAAGAAGCACCATCACACTTTAGAAGCCCCTTGGGTCTTCCACCATAAAGCTTTTGGTGGGAAACCAAATTCCTTGCTAAACCTCTCCTGCTCTCCAGTACTAAAACTTGTTGTTCTTCACCTTTTTTATTACTTACAAACAACTTACCTTATGTAATCATTTTATTTTCCTTTTTAAATTGCTTTATATTCTTGTTATGGTGGTGACTGCAATCACCAGCATTTGTGTTTCTTTCCCTGACCATGGTACAGTTTCAAGGCAATAGCATAAGGCATTTACACATTCTCTTTTATTGCTATATCATGCCTTCATCATAAAATGTCTATTTATGAGTTAATTCATTATATTGAACTAATGCAAGGGAAAAATAGGTACCCCAATTTCAATTACAAGACCCTTCTGAATGCCCCATTTTATATATATATAATAATTGATCAATATAATAAGTTTATTCCTCTATCAACAAAACTTTAAAAATTCATTTGTATTTCATCTGAAGTAATGAGGATGTTTAGCTAAGTCGTAATAGTTGAGAACTACTATACTATTATCAAAAACGAAGTAAGAGAGTCTGTTGTTTGAAAGCAAACCTATAGAGCTCGTGAAGGTGCTATTCTAGTAGTAAATTAGAAAAACAATTAGACCAAGACATTGAGGTTTTCTCCAGTTTCTGCTTATAACATAATCCACTTTTCCACTTTCTTTATAACTTATAAAAGATTATTTCTAATTGTTCTTATTTTAATTTTACTTATTATAATTACTGTTGATTCCATTAATGTTTTTTATTATTTTTTATGCAACATTGTAAAGTATTTTATTTTCTAGTTGAGTTAGAGTATACGTAATACAATAGCTAACACTACAAAATAATGTAGTAGATGGAAAACAAAATGCAGGTGCAAAATATCACCAAGGGTTGTATTTGTAGTATGTCCATTCTAATAAACATAAGAGGTCCAGGAGCGAGCTGAAACACCAGGCCTTTGATGGGCTACCCTGCTTCAATACTAGTTCAGTCTTTGGCTCTGTTTCAGATCCCTCCAAATGGCTTCTCCCCATCTGCTCTAGGGCAAGCTAATCCTAAACAGGTGAATCTGACTTGGTCTATATATGAGGATCCCCACAATCCTTCTCTTGTATAGTGGCATGGGCACTTTTTATCAGGTTTAATATTTCTGACAGTCTTTCAAGACATAATTAGAAAAATGTTTTGCTAATGTGTTTAAAAAAAAAAAAAAAGATGTTCCATTGAAATTGGAGATAAAATATAAAAGCTAAATATTAACTAGAACCTTAAAATCACATATTTTCTTCTATTTGACTACTTTTGGTGCCGTCCACTAAAGAGTTCACCTCATTTCTCCTTGCTCTTGTCATCATAATCCTGACAAACAGAACTTGAGGCAGATATATCCACATTTATTATCATCTCAAGAGTTATGTTCAGTTTTACTTGCTCACAAAGAATTAGTGTTATGCTGTGCTTTAACAACAGTTATAAAGTATTAGAAAATACTATTACTAATTTGTGTTTGTATAGAATGTAAAGGCCACAGTGTGGAAAACCTCACTTAGGAATTCCAGCTAGCAGGACAAGATGTCCTGCCTTACAATATATTTAGGACTTAGCCAAGCACCAAGAGAACTTCAAACTCACCTCTTACTGAATAGGAATGCAATAAGGGCATATCCATGATAGGATATATATAATTCTTAAAGATAGGTTTCAGTTCAAAATAAAAAGGAATTTTCCAAGTTCCAATAGTATTCCATGAAAGTAACTCTGTGGGACTACATAGGACCTGGATCTGAATGCAGGAAACTATGGAAGTCTTTCACCTCTTTAAACTATGCAAGATGAGAGAATATCTCCGGAGCTAATGTAAATACCAGATAAGTATTAACATATTTTCATTCTCATTTATGAATTTTCCAACTGGAAAACTTTCTGTTATAAAGTTTCAAATATTAACAAGAAAACACTGATAATTTAATACTAAATATTTTTGCAGCCACAGGTAGAAAAAAATCTGTTTTGGTTAAACTAACTTTGAGGGTTGACATTTGTTTTGTCTTATATGGGCACAAAACAAACAAACAAACAAAAAAACAAACAAAAAACCCAACCAAACAAAAAAGTTTTCAAAGATTTTTTTTTTGTTGTGTTGGGTTTTTTAGGTGAAAATGAACTTTTTACCATCTCTGGTTTTGCATAGAAATCTGACACTACTTTCAGACAGGTGAAGGTGTTTCCAGGAAGTGGAACACTATTCAGTACACAAAACTAGGTACTAACTTTGAATACAGAACAACAAGTTGAAGCTCTTCTGAAAAATATGGAACAGCAATTTTCATCTCAGACTGCTCTGACTTGAATGTGCAAGGATTCCCATGTATCCCTGTATTTTAACTAATATAACAACTATTCTTCTCTGAAATTAAACACTCCATGCCAAATATTTCTTGGCAAAATTAACTTGTCTCCATAAAATATTTTAATCTGAAAAAAGTAGGTAATTAATAGACCAAATAAAATTGAGCAATGTCAAAATATTTAACTCCCTTTTCAGTTTCATTGTAATTTTTTAATTCCATATTGTCTTGAATGCTCAATATTTTCCAAATATTTTTTCCTAAATACTGAACACAAGCAGTCATTTTGTGATTTATTTTATGATATTTTGGGCATTGATGAAGTAAATGTTTCAACTCAATAATGACAAAATACAAACTTTTGTATATTCACATGTTTTTTTTGTAAATAAATCAACTTCCTTGTGTCCTTAAAACTTTCACCATGTCACTGTGCTATGAAAGAACTTAACGAAATGAGACTCTGACAATGAAATTACAGCATTTTTTACTAATTCTACTGCTCATGTAAAACTACAAATAAAGTCATAGAATAATTTTGAAACTTCTGGAAGTCTTGAGGTCCAACCCCCTGTTCCAGCAGGCTCACCTACAGCCAGTTGCCCTGGACTACTTCCAGAAAAAAACAAAAGGAAGAAACATCCACAAAAGTTCACAGGAAACACTTCCCTCTTTCTCAGTGAAAAATGTTATCTTATATTTTTGCTTATTGGATAAAGTACAGGGTTTTAAATCTTTCAGCACAAGATAAAGTCTTTATAAAACTAGAAGTAAGAGTTCTGCTATGTATTTCAGGCAAACAGGAGAGAAAGTTTTTGTTTGTTTCGGGGTTTTTTTTTCAATTGTTTATTTCCCATGATTGAAGTTCTCAATATATATAAACTTTATATGGTTTTTACCTGCTTAGTTTGTTCCATATTTGTATTCTAACATGAATATTCTCCAGATGCAATGACTTTACTTATTAGCACTGACTGCATTAGCTGATATAGCAAAAATATATACATTACTCATCGAACTGCCTCAAAACTAAACTCAGCAATGTCTTTGGGAACAACAGAACCACTTGAAAAATAAGAAAACTTGAATTCATTTTAGCAGTTGAACAAGACAAAATTGGTTATCAGGGACTTGATTCATCCCATGTAACAGAAGACAATTAATTGAGATGCTTAAATTGACAATAAGTGAAGTCTGAAAAAGTCCCTAAGCTTCTTCTGTAGTCAATGAAGGCAGTGAATTATCTTAAGAGAGCAATCAAATTCTTTTATTGGCTGAATTATTCTTTCTCTTTTTTTTTTTTTTTTTCTTCTTTCTCTTGACTGAACAGTAAAGGAGCTCAGGGAGTCATTAACCTAATTTAGGTTAGCTTTATCTAATCTGAAAATTAACTTTATAAACAGGGTATAAACAAACCATACCTCAATTAGATATACACAGCAATATAAAATCACTTTGTCTATGTGGATACTCTACCTATACTAGCAAATTAAATAGGACCAAGGCCTATTCTCAGGACCTGGGGGAAGTGGCATAGCACTCTTCATACCCATTTCACTGAACTTTCTTTTCCTCAGAAAGAAGACTTGTCTATCGAAAGTGACCTTTAACTCGTCATAACTGTGAAACAATGACCAGGAATTACCAGGGAATAAGTGATCCCCAGAGCGACCACATCTGTGTTACAGGCCATACTAGCAATTTACAGCTTGGATGCTCATGCCTGAGGAGTGGCTTGCTATTTTGGCTTCCAGGTCTGATTTCCTAAGTGTTAATCTGGTACTATGTATGATGCAAATTTTCTCAGTGCAAGTCTGTGATTTGCAAACTTGAAATCTTTTTCAACATTTTTCTTTGTAAAATCAAATTCAATTCCTCACCTAAAATATAAAAGTTTTTGACATGGTGTGAACAGTTGGGCCCTGAGACAGAGATATACAAACTGAAGTCAATGTCTCTTTATTTTTCCTTTATCCACCACCCGGGCATGAACATCTAGAAATGCCCTTCTAGGAAAATGCATTAACAGTTCTAATTTTGATGGATATTAATTAGGATGTTCCTCTTGTAGCTTTTTTATTATAATGTGACAATTTAATAGGCCGGAGAGATTTGAATAGACAAACAATTATACAAGGATAATTTCAGTTACATTGTGCAGGGATATCTTTGGTACCCTTGAGGATTTGGTTTTGCAACTACAAGCAAGCCCTAATTACAGGTTTTGTAAGTGAAAATTTTGCTAGTTGTTTCTTTCTGTACTGCAATTTTGGTAAAAAAAATTTCCTTTCAGCTATAACTCACTGTGTGTTGAGTGGCTTCCTACATATTCATGAATTTAAATATCCAAATTTCCATTATTTATCATAATTGTCGTTAAGTTATTATATGGGAAAACCAAAGATTTGTGGTGTAGCTTTACTATCATAACTCAAAAAATACCTAAGAAAAAAATATGGTTTGAACAAGAACATACAGTTTTGGGAATAATTTATATATATTTCAGTGCAGTGGTACTTGTAACTAGTCGGTTCTGATGTTATATTTCCCTTAGCTTCCTTTCTCTCAGTAAGCAATATTCCAGGTTTAATTTTTTTCCACCTGTGTGCCTTTAAGAGTATAGAATTGTGGATTTAACCCGCTGCAAAGAAAAAAAGTTCTTTATTCTTTGTATCATTAATCCCTGTAGTTTATCCAGCAGTGATTGCAAAAAGTAAAATTCAGTTGAAAATCCTCAGACCTATCCTCAAAGCTCTTTGCCATCTATAATTCTCTTCTTCCCTCTTCCTCTTTCTGCCTTTACCTCCTCCTGACTTTTGTCCTGTGTCTCTCAACATGCTTTGTTCTACCAATTAATCTACTCCCACTTTCCTGACTTTTGCATAACACACACGCCACTGTCCTTCAAACTATTGTGAAGACAGATTTAAAAGTTTCTAAATCTCTCATAAATGGTTTTTCATAACAGTGGCACTAACTTATGCTTCTAGTAAGAATGAAAATATCAAATTTACAAAAATGTTGTAAAGTAGAACTAGGTTTGCTAAGAAACAAAGTTCATAATCTAACTTTCTGATAGCAGTAGAGTGGAATTAGATACTAAGGAGCTTTGAGTCCTTGGTTTGATACCCTGTAATCCCACATTTTTACTACCCATTAGAATTATCCTAGTTAATGAACAACAAATTTACACTGTAAATCTTGATGTTATAAGAAATGTTTTCATTATCTTGGCGTAGAAACATTGCCTTTCTTGAGATTTCTGGCAATCAATTTAACCTGCCTTTGCAACACATTTTTCGGAAACATTTTATTTCCTCATTTTATAGGCAGTGAAGATTTAGAGGAGGAAGGAGGGAAGGAAAATGGAAACTATTTTTTTTTGTGTGATAAAATTAATTACAGTTAGTTGACGAATCATCATCAAGGTTAAAAAAAATATTTGTTGACTTGTCTCTTCTATGCAATGTTTCCTCTTATCTTGGCCAATTAATTCAGTAGATTAGTTTACTTCAAAATAGGCATTACAGGATGAGGTAATGAGATAAATTGCTGAAAGACCTCCCAGAACTCCATTACAGCTTTCTCTAAGGGTGTGAGTGTTTGTGTGCCTGTCTGGGTATCTGATGACCTTGATAACTCATTGTTAAAATTAATTTAAAATATTTCATGACCTGTTTCATCAAGAAGAAAGACTACTCCTTCTCTAGAATTAATAAGAAAATAAACTAGGAAACATTACATCTCCCAAAGAGAACCACCTGTGAAAACTACTGAATAATCCACTGAATTTAAACTTGCTCCTTAAGGTGTGTAAGATAATATAGGTATTATAAGTTTCCCAATAATAATAAATAAAAAACCAAAAAACCAAAACAAAACCCAAAAATAAAGAATCCAGAAACACAGAAAAGTTAGCATAGGCTTGGTAACAGTCACGGAGCACAAAATCATTTATGTGAGGATGATGTATGAATTAACAAAGACAGCCTTTCTAACATGTACTATAGAACCAGGATTTATCTGCCAAACATCTATAGTAACCACAACTACATCTCAGGTACTGTAGAATCACTTCACACTCAGTGGAGACATGCAGTTTCTTTAGGGCTGTCTGCATTAGTAACTTAAACTGTACTGGAATGTGAAAAGGGCCTTTGGCATGCTCTTTTTCTCTATATTGAGCACTCAGGCTGTTCTCATGTAGGTTCAGAACATCCCCAGGACATCCCCTAAAAGCAGTCTAAAGAAGGCCATGCAGCTTTGGAAGGAAAGAGATTTTAAGGGATGTTATAAGTGGCTACTGCCTCCAGCAGCTCCAAGGATAGGGGGCTCCTCCTGCCTGGCCACTGGAGCCCACACCCCTGGTCTGACTCCAGTAGTTGGCATCACTCCCACTGGTCCACTTACCAGCTGGCACTTAGTCTCTGCAGCATGCACACGTAAGAGATAGAGGGTGAGATTACACAGAGAGACAGTTGAGAAAAGATTTAATAAGAAGACACAAGAAGACATGACAGACTACAGCCATCAGCTGCAGGGCTTCATCAGACAAGTGTACTAAGGAGCCATGGTTTACACATAACTGGCTCCTTTATACCCTTTTTTGTCTGATCCCTGCTCTGCTCCTCCCCGTCCACTTGCCCTAGATATTCCTTTGTAAATTTTGCATAATCCCACAGGCTTCCCTTGAATATCTCAAATCTTCAAGTCCCTCTTATCAGTTACAAAGTCCAGGTGGCCCTCTCTAAAACTGTGCCTGGAATTTTTTAGTGGTCCATCAGTTAGTAAATGGAGACATTTGATTTTTCCAGTGTAACTATCGACTTTTTTTCACCAAGTTTTTGTCTCTCTGTGTTCTTATTTATTGTTTCATCCCTTTACTTACCCCATTTGCATTGTAAAGGTTTGGTTTTTTTTTATCAGATAATCTGAAGGGAACAGAAGTTCTCACCTTCCACACACCAAAAGAATTTACTAGAATAAGCCCAGGTCTTGTATGCCAGTTGACCTTCATGCCTGCACATGTTTCTGGACACATGTAATTTACTATTAATTTACTATCCTATGAGTGCTATTCATGAGAGAATGAAGATATTCAAACAATAGGTATGTCTAATAGATATCTAATAGATTATTGAAGATATATATTTAGAAACCTCATACAAATAATAATTCAGACTGTTTTTATGCTAAAGATAATTATTTCTCTCCATTGATGATAAAAGGAGCCTACAGGATATCTAATTCAGAATTGTACTTCTACAGTATAAACATCTAAATTTAATCAAGATTTATTATACCCTGAAGTTACGGAGGTTACCTGTCACTGGATGGCCCATTTCTTATGTACTCTCAGTCTCCAAGGCAAGATTGGCCATGAACTGCCTATGATGTGTTGTCTCAGAAGTGCTCCAGTCCCTGGAATCACCCTGGAAATGCACCAGGGAGTAGCAGTTGCAAGAAGAACCATCCTTAACAATAAAAACAGCTTACTCCAGTATTTGGAAAGGCTCCTGACACGTCACTTTGCCAGTACAGCCAGCCTGAGACATCATACAATAATGAAGACTGAGTCAATACTTTGTCTCCTTCTTTCCTTAATAGAATAATAATAATTTTAAAAACTATTAAATCTCTAAATTCACCAATTCTTTTAACATTACAGACTTCCTTCAAAGACTTCTTTTTTAACAGTCTGCATTGCATTCTGAAGATGCATATAGCAAAGGCTAATTCTTAGGATAACTTATTAGCTTTATAATATCAGCATTCTGCAAGCTTTGCATAGAATTAAAATATGGTAACACAGAGAGTGAAACTGTGAATGGAATACTTACATTAGCACCTTTCTATGCTAATGTGGTTTTTTTAGGGAAACTTCTTTCAAAGTGTCACAGTATTACTGTCCTCAGTTTTTCTTCTGTGTAGCTGCCAATGAAATCTTTAGTGTATTACCAATTTGAAGCATCAGATTCCGGTGTGTAACCTATCATTTATGTTTATATTCCAAAAATGCTTCTGCATAGTCCAAAATAGGATATTAAAAGCAAAAAAAAAAAAATATTCTGCCCAATAAATCCCTGTTTGCCCTCTTATGTAAAGAATGAAATTCTGACAACCCTGAATAGTTAGAATAGTTTCTACTAAAGGTCACATTTTGAAAGTTACTCTCTTTGAGTACTTCCATGGATGTCTCTGGAGCTATTTGCAGAGTAGACACTAGTCTAAGTTAGCAAGGAAAAAGAATATGGACTAAGCATGTGTTTAGTCATTTATACAATACATTCCGTACCTTGCCTAAAAAGACAATTAGGAAAAATTAATAAAAATATGTTAAAATATGAAAGTGTTATGAGAAAAAGCTGATGTTTTGTAATCAAACAAGTCCACCAATACACAACAGACTGTAGATATTGTAGTCTTCTACTCAAACTGTAGATATTGTAGTCATCTATTCAGACTGCATCTGTTGTAAGTCTTCACCAGAGAATCAACCATCTTGTATGATATATTTCATTCCTGTAAGTTCAAAAATAAATTATTGATAAAGTGGAGCAAGATTTTTGCTACATCCTATTGAACTCATTTTATGAGAAAGCACCATAAATTAGTTACATTTATTGAGCTGATATCATGTTTTACTGTGTCTTTCAGTTTTGCTGCTGAGCTTGCACAGTGCAGTGAGCAAGGATTTGTTTGTCACTATCATCACCTGTAAATAAATGACACCTTAAATTCTATCTGATCTGCTTTGATGGATATAAATGCTCAGTGGTAGAGTAGAAGCAAGTATGATCCTAAGTATGTTACAGTTTCTTGTCCAGTGATTTATAACAGCCATACCAATTGAAGTTTATACCCTCTAAATTCCAAAACATGTTTATCTTCCCAAACTCATTTAGCATCTATGACATGCCAAAACAATCTATCTCTTCTACTGTGTTACATTAAAATTGGAATTTATTGTTCATTTCTTCTTTTCTGTTTTGCAGACAATGCAGTAAGCTCCAAAGATCAAGTGCAGAATAATGTAAGGATGATACGGTTATAGCTCTCAAATCCAAGAAGCTCAGCAAAAATTTTGATGCATTTAAGGTAATAATGGGAAACCATAATTAAAAGTATTGCTGTTGCGCTTGAAAATTTAGTAATCAAAGCTTACAAAATGACTGGTTCAAATTCAACCACTGTTCCTTAACATTAACTCCATACAGCTAAGATCATAATGTATACAGGACAGAAAAAGTAGAAATGTCAGCCACAGTTTGGCTGTAATACATTACAGAATGTGCTATACTCTTCTATACAGATAGTATACTAAGTCTAGCATAAAGATAATGGTTCAGTGGTAAATGACATTTACTTGTATTTTTAGTAGAGGTTGTTTTGACCATGGTATTCTGAAAGATTTGATTATCTTTTGTAACCATGGCTCCCATTAATAGCCCATACACAGCTAAATCCAGGATTAGGTATGGTGGACAGTGGTAGCTCTACATTCTGAGGCACTTTTCATATGTTTATAGTGTTCAATTTTACAAATTAATAATTTTTGCAAAGTAATAAATTTAGTACTCAAAAAATCTGATTATTTAAAAAAACAGGCAACTAACCATAGCTTATATTTAAATGAATACTGTCCACTCTCATAGGTAGAAAAGAATGTCAGTAGTTGACCAGTTAAAATTTCATCTGACATTGTTTAATAGTGGGATGCTGTGGCAGGTTGACTCTGACCAGCAGCTAAGCACCCATCCAGATGCTCACTCTTTCTCAGAAGGGTGGGGGAAAGAATCAGACAGGCATAAACTGAAGACTCATGGATCAAGATAATCATAGTTTAATAGATTAAACAAAGCTGCACATGCAAGCAAAGCGAAATGAAGAATTTATTGACTAGTTCCCATAGCAAGTAGATGTTTAGTCACAGCCTAAGAAGCATGGTCTCATTACATGTAACTTACCCAAGAAAATAAATGGCATAACCACAAACATCTTAACTTACTACTCCTTTCCTTAAGCTTTTATTGCTGAGCATAATGTCATATGATATGGAATACCGTTTTGGACTGCTTGGGTTGGCTGTCCTGTCTGTGTCCCCTCCCAGCTTCTTGTGCACTCCCAGTCTACTCGCTGGACAGATAAAGTGAGAAAAATAAACCCTTGATACCGTTCAAGCACTGCCCAGGAATAGCCAAAACATCAGTGTGTTATCAAAAAAAAAAATTAAACAATTACTTCCTATTTTTCATGTTTCTTTTTTCTCCCTTGCCAATCATTTTTTTCCAGGCTTAAGTGTGCTATTTTGTTTAGTTTCTCCCTGTACAGAAGTCTGCTCTCATTCTTATTTATTTATTTATTTATTTATTGCTTCTGTTGTATCTCTTGTGTGTTGGAAGTACTGCAGACTCTATTCCAGGATTTGTTGTCTCTGCAGAAGACTGCAGAACATTAAAAATCTGTGTGTGAATAAAATTACGTATGAGATAACTAAAGACTGTGTTATAGTGCAAGCAACTAGGCAAATTTAAAGGTGTATATGAAATACTAACTTTGATTATTTGTGACCATCTAATGCAGGAGATTGTAACATCTAAAAGCAAATCTCCTTTTCTTACAAAAAAGAACAGTTAAAAAACAAATGAACGGCCTTTTTTTTTTCCTTGGTATTTGGTCAACATAATTGAGAATTGCATACTTCTATTACTTTGTCTTAATATTTAAATCTATTTAATGTCCCCTGTATTTTTAAGTGTTCACTGTGTTAACTGTCAGCTATGTGACATAACTTTAGCTTTTTGTTACAGTCTGGGAGGAGAAGCAGTATTCTTGCATTCCCTGTTATGGCAGTTGAGGTTCTAGATAGTGCACATTTCTGAGTTCCAATTGAGCTTACTCCCTTAAATTGGTCCTCGATGATAGTGCACTTTCATCTATAAGTAGAAAAGTTTCAGTTTCTGTTTCTTCTATTCAGCATGGAATATAAAATTCTCCATACCTTCTGAGTTCTTGAGAAAAGGGAAACCTCATATCAAAGTCTGTGCCCAAAGAAGATGAAAGATATTAGTTTTAACTAGAAGCAGAGCTGATTTTAAGACATTTTTAAAGTAGAAAGAATCATAGAATAGTTTGGTTGGAAGGGAGCTTTAAAGATCATCTAGTCCAAACCCCCCCGCCATAGGCAGGGACATCTTTCACTAGATCAGGTTGCTTAGAATCCCATCCAACCTGACCTTGAATGTTTCCAGTGATTAGGCATCGACAACTTCTCTGGGTAACCTCACACTGGAATTGTCTCACCACCTTCATAAAAAAAAAAAACAAACAACAAAACTTCCTAATAACCAATCTAAATCCACCCTCTTTCAGTTTAAAACCATTACTACTCCTTCTGTCATTACAGATCTTGGTATAAAGTCTTCATCTTTCTTACAAGCCCCATTAAGTATTGAAAAGCTGCAGTCAGGTCTCCCCAGAGCCTTCTTTTCTCCAGGCTGAAGCCCAACTCTCTCAGTCTTTCTTCACAGGAGAGAAGTTCCATCCCTTTGACCATTTTTGTGGTCCTCCCCTGGACCCTCTTTAACAGGTCCATGTCTTGTACTGGGGACCTCAGAGCTGGATGTAGTACTCATCATATCTTATTTCATACTAAATGGATTTTAATTCTTTCATTACAAATGGATGTAATATAAAAGGTTTTAATAAAGAGATATTTCTTGTAAGGTAAAAATATAAAGTAAAACAGCCCTCCAAATTTCTTTGGGTTGATTTTACTACTGACCCTGTAAATAGCCACAAAACCTAAGCTAACTGCATTGATGTAAATACTTATCATACTGTAATTCACACCTAAACAAAAATATAGATTCCTGCTTAAATGTTAAAGCTAAGTTCTCTAAACTTTTAATTTTTACCCCAGTTTTATAATTGGGTCTCATTTATATTACAAAAAGCTATTTCAGTTATTAGATTCCACTGACATAAAATTTTCTGTGCTTCCTTCTTCTTGGACAAAAGATACAGTTATGGGTGCTATAGCACTAAGAGCCCTTTGAGATATTTACTACGATCTATTTAAACAAGAAGTTTGGAAAAGCATATAAAATCACATAGTATAAACATCAACAGTCCACTACACTTTTTTTTTTTTCACTTTCATAATTATTTAAAAACATTTGACTTACGATGAGAAGATTAGGCAACTGCATTCTTAAAAATGAAATATGAACATGGATTTACTTCACAGTATACTCTTAGAACTTCTCTGTCTGAATTAACCTACACAAGACAGGTGAAATGAGACAGTATTTACTTTCCTCTTTGCCATGAACTGAAAAGACTTAAGGAAAATTAAAGTCTTTCTGAGCATGCTCACACTGCAAGGACATCTTTTGTTATTGCTTTTTAAACCTTACGAACTTTGCTTTCAATCCGGCATATTAATCAGACTTCAGACCACAATTTTAAATGTTGTTATGCAAAGACAGAAAGTCCTAAAGACTGAGATGTCACAAATATTTTGAATAAACTGCAAAAGTTTTCTTGACTGAAGTCAAGAAAAGGAGTGTAATGCCAGCATCATGACAGAAAGTAGTGCACATCATTGTGTGCTTCTTTTAAGAATTATTGAGCACCTTTGATAGCAGTCTTCAGATCAAATTTATCTACTTGACAACCATTGTACTTAGTAAGATGTCAGAAACATTAGACACAACTCTTTGAAAAATGCAGTTACCATTTAAGATATAAACCATGTGAAGATACTACTTTTCTTTGTAAACCAAGGAACAAAACAGTGTCCTAGTGTCACAGGAAAATAACTGAAAACATGAAGGTCAATCTTAAAGTCCTCTGACAAGGCTTTTCATTAATCTTATCTTGTCTAAGCACCAAAGAAGTCTCAGGTCAGAAAATCACTGCTTCTTATGGCAGAATTCAAATACTAAATTCTAAGGTTGCAGAGGAAGCCTCAGGATTGACATGAGGTTGATTTACATGGTTTAAATCAATCCCATTGAGCTTTAATTTTTTAAGTTTGGTGTCTAGTTTAAAATGCTTGCCTAGTATATGTTACAAGTCAATGAAGAGACAGTTGTACCTACAGGTCAGAGCTCATGCCTTCCTTTTATACATAAGACATAGAGAATGAATAACAGTTTTGAGAGGCAAACTATAAAACTTACACTAGATGCCTAATTTTTTCAGTGCTAGATGTAGACTAAACAAATCCTACTGCTAAAGCATAGGAATCCACAGACATGTGTTACATCCCTAAGGTTGCTATGTGAGATACAGAGGAAAAGATGAACTCAGAAGTCTATCATACAACTTACCAAGTCAGGATGGGGATGTCCAAAAGCACCTGAAAAAAGTTTCAAGGACAGGGCCAAAGATTTTTATGCCCACCACAGACACACACAAAGAAATACTAAAAGATTGGTTTTCTGAATGGCATGAGAAGAAAATCATAAAACAAATGATGTGGTAGTGATGTGCTTTTACTCCCTGGCATGAAAACTCTATCAATGCTTTTCCCAGAGTGTCCATTTTGCTATTCTGGATCTAGTTCTAGTATTGCATACCTGTGTATGACTTTGAGAAGAATGCTAAATTCTGAAAAAATTATATGAGGAAGTACATCTAATAGAGCTGTGCAAGACAGAATTGAAAAACCCAAATTACAGGCAGAAGTAAGATTGTTGAGCTGTGCATAGCCAGTAAGTGAAGAATTTAAGAGCAAAAATACTGACATGAAAAGGTATAAAACCATTTCAAAAACCCAAACAAAACAGGGAATGAACAGCTTGGCAACACTGAGCATCAGGCCATTTGAAATGACAACAGAGTGCAAACCTTCTACACTATACCAGCAAGTGTCTAGTCAACTCCTAAGGTGTCCTATTGGAGGTGATCACAATATTAAAGCCCAGGTTTACAGCTCATTTGCTTTACCTGTTGTAGGAGACAAATAAGATGTCTCAAAATTCACTTATCACAAGCAAAATTGGCAATAGAGTACCAGTAGCCCAGATGGCTCTTATCACAAGCAGACCAACCATGTTCTGTTTGTCACAGAGGCCAGAGGCACCCAGAACTTGCCAAACTAAGTGGGCACCTGAAACTTGCTGAACTAAGCTACAAGATGTGCTAAAGTTGTCCGCCAACATGGTGTACATGACCAGCAAGGGGTACATCAGGGGCAACCGTCTTCCAAGATATTTGTTATGCAAAGATTGGCCAAGCAAAAGTGACCTCTGTACTGATCAGTCAACTATCAAGCAGATTTTAACTATAAATTAGTACCGTGTCCCTCCACAACTGGGATTCCGGGACACCCGCCATCTTATGATAAGAGGATCATGAGTCAACAGGATGCTGCTGATTCCAAGAGGACTGTCGAGGTGCCAAAAAGGGCCTATGGTGGTGACTGTACTCTTGCTTTTCTCTGTAATACTGCTTCTCTCTTCTGCCTTTCCTCTACTTCCTCCTTTGCTCTAGTGCTTGTTTCAGTAATCAACACTAGGAGATAACAATAGAGCTTTATCAGATGGCATCTGACCTCATTTGTGTCTTAATCTCACGCATGTAGTTGTTACGGGTCCTCCTGGACCACCCCACCATGCCCTGGATCGCGACATGACACGACACCTGTCTAATACGTAAGCGTATCCAGTAGATACTGCCTTGTATTTTTGTGTTTAATCTGCTTAAACATGATAAAATTTGACCAAGCTCAGTGCCTCAGAGAGGCACCAAGGCATGAGTGTCTAAAGGGATTTTGAACCTCATATGAAATATCCATTAATTCACATCTGTTAGAAGTGTTTTATTTAGTATAAGATAATTATTAACTGGGTACCAAATATCCTGCATTCTTACCAGATTTCCAAAAGAACACATGACTTTTTGGCTTGTCCATGGAATGCACAAGAAGCAGTTTGGCATAAGCCATTTTCATAGAATCATAGAATCATAGGATCAAAAAATTATAGAACCATCTAGGTTGGAAAATACCTTTATGATCATCGTGTCCAACCATTAACCTAGCACTGCCAAAACCACCACTAAACCATGTTCCTTAGCACCACATCTACACGTCTTTTAAATACCTCCAGGGATGATGACTCCACCACTTCCCTGGGCAGCCTGTTCCAATGCTTGATAACCTTTTCGGTGAAGAATTTTTTCCTAATATCCAATCTAAGCCCCCCCTGGTGCAACTCAAGGCCATTTCCTCTTGTCCTATCACTTGTTACCTTGGAGAAGAGATCGACTGCCACCTCACTACAACCTCCTTTCAGGTAGTTGTAGGGAGCAAAAAGGTCTCACCTCAGCCTCCTGTTCTCCAAACTAAACTATCCCAGTTCCCTCAGCCACTCCTCATAAGACTTGCTCTCTAGACCCTTAACCAGCATTGTTACCCTTCTCCGAACACACTCCAGTATCTCAATGTATTTCTTGTAGTGGGGGGCCCAAAACTGAACACAGTACTCGAGGTGCTGCCTCACCAGTGCCAAGTACAGGGGGACAATCACTGCCCTAGTTCTGCTGGCCACTCTCTTTCTAATACAAGCCAGGTTACTATTGGCCTTCTTGGCCACCTGGGAACACTGCTGGCTCATATTCAGCTGGCTGTTGACCAATACCCCCAGGTCATTTTCCTCTCAGCAGCTTTCCAGACACACTTCCCCAAGGCTCTAGTGTTGCATGGGGTTGTTGCTACCCAAGTGCAGGGCCTGGCCTTATACTATTGGCCTTGGCCCATCGATCCAACCTGTCCAGATTCCTCTGTAGAGCCATCCTACCCTCAAGCAGATCTACACTCCCCCCAACTTGGTGTCATCTGCAAATGTCTAAATCATTGATAAAGATATTAAACTGAACTCACCGCAATACCAAGCCTGGGGAACACCACTTTTTTCTCCTCCCTCCCAGGCTCCTCTGCCAAAACAAAGGGGAAAACAAAGTCATTAAAAATAACAAAGACATTGTCGGGAGAGAAAAACGCACTGATGTCTGTGGTTCAAGATGACTGCTACAAGCATGAAAGCCAGAAAGGTACATTAGTGAGGTGTTAGGTCAGAGTTGACATGCTCTGCAGGTAAATACATATTCACAAACATCTGCAGGACTAAATATATAAATATTGTGAAAACTCTCATCGGAATTAGAGATATAAATGGTTCTTTCATTGCTTCCACTGACTGAGTATGACTAAGTAATTTATCTGTGCAAGTCAGAATGATTCTGAAACATGGAAGGAATTCAGAGGAGTGATGGTGTGCTTTACATGACAGGTTAAATGCAAGTAATGGACCTGATAAACTGGTAAATGATTTGTCCAGAAACAAAGAAGAAACAAATCATGTTAATTTCATCCAACACAGTATGCTGTTAAACCACCATCGTTTCTTTAAAATCACTCCAAATTTTCCATGTTATTTTTATTTTAGTTATCATGCAGAGGAACGAAAAGTAATTCAAACTCTTAACAGGAATCATAACAGAAATCTTAACTAGGAGCCTCAGCTGTGTCTGTGCCTGAAGTTAGGTGAGATGAATATAATACATCTCATGTTTGACATACTTTGAAGATTAAATACAAAAATGCACGTGAGCTCATTCTTTTTATTTCTGATCTTGAAACTTTAATGTAATCATTGCATATTTACTGTTTTTTAATGAAGGAGTATAAGTGATTCTTTCATTTGTAATTTTACACTAATCTCAATTTAAAATACATGCCAGAACTTAAAACAGTCTTTTGGTATGTCTGAATCTTATACATGCCTGTCCAAATATCTTAATCTGCTATTGATTTTTTTTTTTTTTCAAAAGCAAAAGGAAAATCAGTGACTTGGTTTGATCCTATTACTTGTCAAATGAGATTAAATCACATGCAGACTCTGAACATCATTAAAGTCAGAACCTTAGAATTATCTTATCAAAATTCTTAGGATCAAACCAGCTTAACCATAACAGTAGTTCTTATATATATATTAAAAAAAAAAGCAATGGGATCACCCAGCTAATTTGTTATAAAGGGTGCTACACTATATCAAAGTGGATAACAAAAATTCTGTGCTGACTGTGCACCATAGGAAAGAAAACTTACTATTTTAAAACAATTAAATCTATTTTCCATAATTAGTATAGTATCCAAACTCAGCACAAATAGTCACAGTTTAAATATGTACTTTTAAGAGTAGACATTTTTGTTACATTTTTGCAATATCTTGGCTTCTGTTACTCTCAGGTACTATTGTTACAGTGATGGTGATAAAAAAAGGACAAATATGATGCCAAGAAAATATTAATATTGTAAATATCGTGTATTAACAGCATTAGTAGAAGGTAACAAGTCTCATAATATAATAATATAATCTGGCAGGTCATTCATTAAAAGAATATGTTTTTGTGATGAATCCAAGTAATATTAGGTGAAGGTTTGGAACTGCTGAGGAGAAAAGACAACCTGTCCTTCACGTGCTAAAAGCATTCTAAATCACAAAGCATTAGATGAAAAAAGAGAAGAGGTGGGTTTAAAATACATATGACTCCGTTCAGTTGTCTAAACGTAGATGTCTCAATCAACTTGAGATTTCCTAGTATAAACCCAACTGGCTTCAATCTGCTACTTCAGGAAGACCTTGGTGTGTCATAGGTATTGTGCCATAACTTTCAGATTCATGCAAATGTTTAAACACTCTGACATGTTTCAGTAGCATTAGTTACCCAGATTTAGACTGAGTCCCAGGTGTCTGTCACAAAGGACCCAGTCAGTACTTCCAACAGTCTCCTATACAACTGGACATAGAGAATATAGCAAAGGTAGGATTCAAATACTTAACTACAGGTTTTTATACTGTCTGGGATAACCAAAGGTATCGCCCAGATCTTCACCTGCAAGTTCCCAGAAACATAGTTCCTAGGTCATTTCTGCTAACTCCATATTGTGAAAAACAGTAGGGTGAATCAAAGTGGATGGTTGCCACTATTTGGCCACAATATTCCTCCATATATTTTTGTGTGTAACTTGGAGTAAATCAATCCAATTTGATTTTTTTTTAAAGGGGTCTTTTAGACCATGATACATCTTACCTATTTGATATACCTGCAGTAGAAAGCAAACATTGTTTTTCCAAATATGTCAGTTTCTTTCTTTTTCTGTTTCCTTACAAAGGAAGGTTAAGCTATGTGTCTCAGAGAAGTCTAAGTAATAGATCCAAAATAGCGATCAAAGGAAATTGTTCACCTTCTCTAATTTTTAAGGTTTCCTAGAATTTGCTATGTAAGTTCCATAGCCCTGGCTGTTTAGCTTCTGAGACACTGTCTCAACATGTCTGGGCACACTGGCGACTAGCTCAAATCTGAACTACAGTGTTCAGATATGTTGTTCCTCTACAGGTTAATCATCCGAAGCTTGTCCCAGTGAACATTTTTAGAGCACACCTTATCAACTAGGCTCCACAAATGCGAACTGACAGTACCTGTCTTCTAAATGTAGCCAAAGGAATCTTGCATATATTAGCCCCATTCTGTCGATGAGTTGCTCGGGGTTTGGGAATCTGAGGGCATTCCGATGGGATACCATGACCTTTTCATGTTGAGGAAACACAAACCTACAAAGTCTTCTTAATCAAAGAATGTTTGAGCTATGAAACTAACATGGAGGTCATGCTCCTTCTGCTTCAATACCAAAACAGTATTTCAAGGTTTTTTGACCCAACAGAAGGAAAGCAAAAGGTTGAATGTAGCCAGATGGCTGTAAAACTCACATAGCAGTAAGACGTCTTCTTCAAATTAATCTTTTAAATTTACTTATTTTTTACAAATTGAAGAATTTCAAGGGAAAAGAAAGGAACAGATTTATGTCTTCCCTCTGCTTTCAGTTATTTATAGCTTAGGGCTGGAGTATAGTTGTTATCAAAGTAATTTTTTAATAATATAAAAAATAAAGTGCTAGAAGGTATACAAGAAAACTGAGTAGTACACTCCTTGTGAGAAGATACAAAGAAAGGGCCCCTCACTACAAGAAAGACATGAGGTGCTGGAGCGTGTCCAGAGAAGGGCAATGAAGCTGGTGAGGGGTCTGGAGGATAAGTCTTATGAGGAACGACTGAGGGAACTGGGGCTGTTTAGCCTGAAGAAGAGGATGCTGAGGGGAGACCTTGTCAATCTTTACAACTACCTGAAAGCAGGTTGTAGAGAGGTGGGGACTGACCTCTTCTCCCTTGTGACAAGTAAGAGGACGAGAGGAAATGGGTTCAAGTTAAGCCAGGCGAGGTTTAGGTTGGATATTAGGAAAAATTTTTCACTGAAAGGTTTATCCAGCATTGGAATAGGCTGCCCATGGAGGTGGTGGATTCGCCATCCCAGGAGGTGTTTAAAAAAAGGGTAGACGTGGTACTTGGGGATATGGTTTAGAAGGGTTTTGTCAGGTTAGGTTAATGGTTGGACTCGATGATCTTAAAGGTCCCTTCCAGCCTCAATAATTCTATGATTCTATGATTCTATTTTATAACTTTTCACTTTTAGCAGTTTATTAAAAAAAAAAAAAATTGCCACTTTTTACCCCATTATTTTCTGCCTTTTTTGCTCCTTTCCTCCTTTTATATATCCTGCCCAACAAGATAAATTTCATCAACGATTCATCATGAATGTGGCTTTCTAAACTTCCGATGATTCATTTCTCCTTAGGACTCAACATTTTACGAGGATCTCTTTACAATGTAGACCTGAAATTCCATATAATATTGCAGCTAAGTCTATATTGATATCATGTAAATATTTCACTATTAAACTTTATATTTGGTGTGACAATTAATGTTAAAATAAGATTATTTATTCTATTTTGCATTGACGTTACATTCTTGACTTTCAATCTGAGGTCTACTAGCATGCAGAAAAGTCTTTTGGTCACCATGATTTTTATATATGCATTTTCTTATCAAATATAATATTATTTTTTCTCTGTTCATTTCATTTTTGACACTTTCTTGAGTTATGATCCTATCTCTTTGAAGTACTTTCGATTTCTTCCAATTTTTTCTCATAATTTGTCATCATTGAATCTTCTCTCATTCTTATATGAAAAGTATTTAGTGAAAGTGTGTTAGAGAACTAGGCCTTGTTCCCATTGTTTAAACCTAATTGACTAATTTAAATATAAACACATACAATGCCATGTGCTTCTAGAAGTTCCTTTTCTGAGCAGACAAGGTGAAGGTAGAGACAAGAGAGTCTAAATAGCATATAATAGCAAGGGTTATTCTCACACAGAGAGAAGAGTTCTTTGAAAAACTCAGTAAATGAGAATAGGATAGCCTAATAAATTACGTAGACAACTAAAATATATTATTGTGCCTGATTACATTATGCACATCAGACATTAGTACTGGTGATATTTAACAGTGTGACTTCAAATAGGATTTATCTCCTCATAGAAGAAATAACATGGTCAGTGTCTATGAGTAGTTCTTTAAGTCATTCAATTAATTTCAAAGTCGTTCATGCATACTTTTAAAAATTATCTGTTAATTCCTTGAATTCACATCTCAGGTTTCAAACAAAACAGATATTTAGTTGCTAAAAATAAAATGGAGGCTGAAAAATTAATATTTAAAGAAGAATACCAGCAAAATTTTGTTCTCTCTGTCCTTCCTGTTCATCTACTTTTAAATTATTCATTTATCTTTCACTTCTATAAATGTATTATTAATCACCTTGAAAATGTAGAAATTTTATAATATTACAGCTTAATCATAGGAATAATGTTAATTTAGTGTTTGCATGAGAAAAATATGAAGACAGCAAAAATATTTTTAAAATACCCCAGGCTTCCAAAAAGGCATAATTATTTTTTCAACAATAAAAAGAAGAAACATGATACTGATTTAACTTGTTACGTCAAATACTGGAAATTTGCTTATTGAAGTTTATTAAATTCACTTGAATTGGTCTCACAATAATTAAAACTGGTGGGGTTTTTTATTCCATTTTGCTGTGATTTCATAAGAATTCAAAATTAAACTTGGTCCTAACCTAATGTATCTATTTTTTAGGAAGTTTTCAGGATGAAAATGTATTTATATTTTGTCTTCCTTTTTGAAGGTTAATGGGAGGGGGAGAAACACTACTGCTACCCATAATAAACAAACTATTATGGGTGGTGAATTATTTACTCTCTTTGTAATTAGCATACTATTTTTGCTAATGGATGTGATCCAATATGTAAGCACATGACTAACATTAAGACCTGAATGCAACAAAATGCTATCAGTGGATTATTTTAAGTACTTTTTCATGTCGATATTTTGTGAGTGGCTCCATAGAATATTTCAGAAATAAATATTCTGATACTACTTACTCTGAAATCCTATAAAATATGCATTTATTGCATCCCACAACTAGTGTCCTGTTTTCTGTTGTTTTGTTTCTACTTTGTTAAGTTTCACACAGTGATTTGAAAATTGCCAAAAGCATGATAATGCAAGGCACCCACTTCGTGCAGCCATGGGTAAATGGCTCAGGAGATGGTAAATGGTCAGGATATAGTAAGTTTTATACAGTATTTTCTTGTGTATGTATAATTATTTATGATTTAAAGACCCCACTGATAAACTCTTGTCTAACAAAATAATATGACAAGACGCTGTAGTGCTTCGCAACCTTTGATAGGCCTTAGCAAAAACTCTTAGCTAAGCACTACAGAACAATTTTCAGTGTGAAGTTTGCAACATAATCCAAGTATATAATAGATAGCACCAATGGATATTGATTGGACAAGTTAGATTTTGTAAACAATCATTAAGTTTTGCTTGATGGGCAAGTTCTGGGGAGTAAGATTCAGTCTTGTTATGTATTCAAAACTAATGAATCCTGAATATAAACTGCCCTAACTCAGACACAGAGTTCAGTGCAGCTGTATAAACATAAAAAACTAGTGCTAGGGAAGAAGTCCAGCAGTCTCTGTCCAGGCACCCTGCTGTCAGACCAGGACTTTGGTCCACTACAGGTCCACTGTCCCCACAGAAATGTAATGGGTATTCCAGGGTATCTCAGAAAGTATCTTTTTTAGTCAACTTATTCCCTACACATAAACACTTAATATAAAGACAAACTACGGTGTCTGAGATATTTATATGAGTCAAGCAGATATCACACAGGACCTAAGGGAGATCCAGACCCTACAAAATGACAGATGGAGGCCAGAGACATACCATAAGACATTTCAGATGACACTAGATGCCTAAGTGTGGGTAACTGGATTAGGTCCACAGAAAAACAGGAAGGTTAGGGCATGATTACAGTTGGACTCAGTCATCTTAAAGGTCTTTCTCAACCTAAATGATTCTATGATTCACCTGACTTGTTTGAGACACCTACATTAAGAAGAGGTGAATCTTACTGTCTGCCTCTTGGCAAAGCCCTCAGGTCTGAGTCTAGTCCATCAGTTTCCCATAGAGAATGTGGACAGAGTTAAAAAGTCACAGCAATGTGTTCAAAAGTGGGGAGCACAACTTGTAAGATGGTACAAGGGATATACTCAGCCAAGCCACAATCAAGTACCGTGAACTAAAATATAAGGTTTACTGTAGGGCTATCCCTAAATTGGGAAGACAGTGATGAAAGTGATTGAGAAAATTTCAACAGCTCAAGATGTAGTTAAACTGTGGTTTAAAATTATACCTGCACTGTAATAATTGCAACTAATGTAGACATAAATTTAGCACAGATACTGACAGTAATGCAGCTAAAACAATACAGGGCTCAGGATGTTCTTACAGCCAAAGTACCTGTTTCCATCCCTTTTTGAGGGAGTTCTATGGGCCATGAAAAGGTCTTTTTTGCTCTGCTGTCGGTATGTGATGTCCTAGTGTTACCTTCCTAAAAATCAGTTGCCTTAGAAATCACTAAATGCATAGGAAGATGCTTTTGGTTGTACACAGTGAAGTTGTTACTGTAAATTGGCAGAAACAAAACTTTCTAAGACTTAATTTAATTTTAGAAAGCAGGAACTTCTTTATTATGGCACCGGAAGCACAGAGGATCACTTCACCTAGTGTGCGTACCGAGTCGCTCCACTACAAAAATTATATACAATCAAAATATACATATTCATCACATTTCCAAGAAACAATTAACATATTCATACAGTTTCAAATAACTCATTAATATATGTAAATGTCCATGACGCATGCGCTTTCAGGTACACTGGTTGTTGTCCAGGGTCCTCTGGTGGTCGTCTGTAGTCTTCCTCATTGTGTCCCCTGGTTGAACCTGAACCTTGCACGTGCTCAGCTTGGTCACAGATTTCCACACACCCCCCCTTTAATCTTGGAACCTCCAGAAGATTTTCTCAGTTTACTAACCAGGCCTACAACTTATCAGTTTCTTTACAGGTGTATCAAAGCTACATTGTTCAACAGTTAGTTTAGATCATATCTAGTTACCATTAGACAAATTATTTATCACCAAATACATACTATAGTTTTGACTTTCATTGATTGGTCTCTTGATTATACATTATCTAAATAATCAATGGCTATTTCTATTAATATCTATTAATTTGTTTCTTGATATTTAAATCAAGATGGGAAGGGTAAGGGGGTAAGGGTAAGGGTAAGGGTAAGGGTAAGGGCAAGGGTAAGCAGTATCACTGGTGCATAACAAGTTTCTATAGTTACTGGACTCAAACAAAACTTCTCTATTCTATTCTTCATTGTTTCATCTGGTTTCTACTAGTTTCTTCATACAAAACAATAATTACCTGGTGAGGGTTCTATGGTTACAAGTTTCAGAACACACAGCACTAACATTTTATTTCTACTATAACCAAAATCTGGCAATTTTTACAACAAAGTTAGTTATGTGCTTCATTCTGAACTAGAGCTAAATATATTTTTTTTTTATTCAAGATTCTTAGCTACAGCTCCCCTGAAAAAGCCAGACATCACAGTCATACTGGCCTTTCCAGAAAAAAAAGTAAAGAAACAAGACAGTAATGGAGATCAACAACCTTCAGATGTTTCCAAGAAGAGAGGCTTGGAGAAATAAAGCAACATTCACATTAATGTAGCCAGGTAGTCTCTAAGAATCTTTAGTTCCTGGAGACAGCTGCTCATCAGGAAGACACAGTGGTCTATTCAAGATAACAATGTTTTCAGAATTCTGTGGCTTACCAGAGTCATTTTGGAAACAGCAGTTGGAACAGAGAGGGTAAATATACAACATCCTGTAAAGCTTCTTAATGTATTGTATGCTTGAATAGAAAACCATAGAACACCGAAAATATTTCATAAATGGAATAAAAATGGAGTTTAAAAAGTTTCAAAGCTGCAAAACTGTCATTACACTTTCATAATTCTCTTTATATGCCATGAAAATAACTCTTAAAATAGTAGAATCTATTGTAGTCAGTGCTTTCCCTCTGGAACGGCATATTTATCATTAGTTATAGCCCGCTGGTTTGTATTACAGAACAATTGTCCTTTCCTGTAATAGGTAATATGTTGACTATCAAACAGAAGAAATAAAACTATCAAACAGAATATGATTCATTGTAAAAATATTGTACATACATCATAGCTTTACTAGCCAATATTGATTACAAAACAGTAGGTGCAATTAAAGTAAATGCCAAATCTTCTAGCCTCCTCTTGTTCATAGACAATATTCTGTATTAAGTCAATGAAAGTGAATCATTATACCAACTACTATGGTAAAGTTGTAAGCCTTGAAAACCATGCTTTTCTTTGCCTTAAACAGACCACTTCACTAATTATAGTATGGTTAGAAGATGCCTGAGTATATCACTAATTTCTACCTGGCGTTACATCATCTATTTCATTCAGGAATTTGCTTGATAGAATTAAAGCAGCTGCTTTACATAGGGGTAGTATTCATCACACCCAGATTTAGCACTATGAAAATGTATGCATGTAATCTAACCTAGGTGCCTCAACTGCTTACCTGGTCAAAGGTCAATGAATGATTGCTCCAGAGGGAGAGGCAAACCACTTTTTTTAAACAACTATCTTAACAGAGGATGAAAAGTGTCATCTGGATAGGACAAACTGCTATTTTTACTCAGAAGTCCACGCAACCATATACCTAAATTTCAAATATTTGAGTAAAAAGCCTTCCACCCATGATATCAAAATATTCCAAACCTAATAGCCCTGCTGTCTTCAACTTTTACCAGCTTGTGCAGATGACAAATAACCTTTCCAGCTTAGGTATTGAAATTTTCACACATACTAAGCTTGCATTATACAAGCAGTAAAACGGTCTTAGNAGAAAAAAATAATTTTTATTCATCTTATACAACTACCTATGTCTGTATATAAAAGTTTTAAGGTAAAATAGTACTAAAATAATGAAATAAACTTAGTCACCAAAGTCAAATAATAATTTCAAAACATGAAGCAGCTTAGTAACTGCTCTACAGAATAACAGCTTTTTATCCCAATAGACATTTGTCACTTGTATTTTACCTGTCTGACTATAACAAAAGATGAAAATGTAAAGTTTGTGAGTTTGCCAGGCAACTGATAGCAATTAACATAATTAGCTCCAGATGGATACATATAAAAAAACAAACCCTCTGTTTAATTTTTTTTATTAAAATTGCCAAAAATCCTTCAAAATCTGAAACCCAAAATTTTCAAATATCATAATTTAATCAAATTTGTGTGTCTCCAGATGTTTTCCAGATGGGTTTTGCAGAAGTCATTAGGGTAACAGTTATGCTATGACACATGAAGCTGTCTTGTTACTGATTACTTAAGGACCATGAACTGCAGTGTTGACAAGCCATTTTGTTTATACAAACAAGAAAAGTAAAAGGAATAAAACAAAAACCTTAGACTTTACAAATTCATTTTTTTTCAATATTCTTAGAAAGTATTTACCCTGTCTACATTCTTTCTCTTCTTTTTTTTTTTTCCTTTTGAAATGAAACTCAACACATCTTCAAATTAAAAGCGTGCAGAACAGTTGGTATTATAGTAATTCTGGAGTTTTTCCAAATAAGCTTCCTGCATGTTGGAAATAGTCTTTTTTCTGCTTAAATGTTGAGCAGAAAATTAGAAAATATACAATTAATAATGAGATTTTCAGTACATTGAAAGATCCTCAGAATGCTTTTAGCTTAATCTGTTGCATCCTATTAATTTAATCCCCTCAAATTTAAGACAGTCAGACAATTCCTGGAAAATCTGCATTCATTAATACTACCATTTATACACAGGGCATTTTTGCTTTGTGCTTATAGAAGAAATATTTCTTCATCATGTTGTGCAATGGTACCATGTTATCCATATACTTCTTTTTTTTAAGTGAAAACTTCAACCTGACTGTAAATTATTTATGCATAAAAAGATACCAGAAAGCTCTGCCTATTGCAATTCAGTAATGCTGTGGTATGAATGTTAAAATGTATTACTTTAATAGCTGTAAACATACTCCATTAGTGTTTCAGGATAATCTACATCTTCTGTCTTGCTTTCAATTTTATAAGGATAGAATATTTTAGGCTTTTTATTGCTCTGAGAATATGAACTCCCTCTATCAGGGAGAATGAAATCAGTGTACAAAATGTGACACCAATGTTTATTACAGCTGTATTAGTTAACTCTTCTGTAGGGTGTGCCCTACTCTTAATCCAGTACCAGGCCCTACTCTTAATCCAGTACCAGATTGCAGTTGTGAGCACACCTGTGAGAGGTGTGCATAGGTAAAGGAACTGCTCCACTTAGTGACAGACCTCCAGGAGGAGGTGAATAGGTTGAGGAGTATCAGGGAGTCTGAGAGAGGCTGAATACTGCAATCACACCCTACCTTCCCAGGGACAGGCCCAACAGGCTGACAGGACGCATGGCACAGAGGATTCCCTATCCTCTCTCCACCTGGCTGAACACAGTGACGTAAGGGATAGGTGGCAATGGCAACAAGTTCCTGCCCAGCGCAGCAGGCACATCTCCTCTGTGACTACCCCACCTTCCCAGCTGTCCTTGCATAATGGGTACAAAGCTCTGCAAGTGGAACCAAACAATAATGAGAACAATTGTCCATCTATCTTGGAGGTGTTACCAGGATTAAGTCAGCCTACACCCTGCATCAAAAATGCTTCCACAAAGAAAAAAGATAGGTCACTGTCATAGGAGACTCTCTCCTGAGGGAAACAGAAGACCCCATACGCAACTGGACCTACTTCTTAGGGAAGTCTGCTGCTTCCCTGAGACCCAGCTTAAAGATGTGAAGAGAAAGCTTCCTACCCTGGTGCCGCCCTCAGATTATTATCCATCATTGATCTTTTGAGTAAGCAGTAGTGAGGTTGCAACAAGAAGCCCAAAGGTAATCGAGAGAGACTTCAGGGCCTTGGGACAACTGGTTAAGGGCTCAGGACCATAAATAGTGTTCTCCAGTTTTAAGGAATGATGAGGGAAGAAACAAGAAGAGCTGGCAGATCAATACCTTGTAGGACTTAGGGTTTTTTGATCATGGGTTGGTTTAAATGACACCAGGCCTGCTGGCAATAGACAGGGTACACCTATCTCAAAGGTGGAAAAGGTTTTTGCACAGGAGTTTGCATGGCTCATTAAAAGGGCTTTAAGCTAGATTTGAAGGGGGAAAGGCATAATCCAAGCTCTACAATTAAACTAAAATTAAAAGTGGAAGTGGGAGCCATTCTTAGTTGCTGGAAATAACATATAAGGTAGTAGTAGAAACCACGATATCAAGGAAAAAAAGAATACATAGAGACCTGGTAGAGCTCCAGTTCCTATGCATAAATATACCAAGAAACATGTAGATAATTTGAAAACAAAACAAAACAAAAATCTGCTTTCAGAAACTTGTAGAAGATTCTAGTCAGTCACAGCTGGCCATATATGATCTTTGCATTTAGGGTTCTTCCCTGAATATTTCTTATAAACTTGTTTTTGGCAGTTGTAGGAGAGTTGTATTTACATTTGTATTGTGACCTTGACTAAACAATGCAACTCTTTTAATTTTTCCAGCAGCTCTGAAGAAGGTAATATATGTTTCCACAAATCAAACCAAATATTATTAAGAATATAGCTCCAAGACGTTCCCAAATACTTGCATAAATGTTTCCTCTGTCTTCCTGAATATCTACTTTTACTGCTTCATTTCTACCTTATAATTTGTTATAATTTCTACAGAATGTCACGTGTCATTAGTGCTACTTTTCTGTCTGGCAGGTAACATAGACTGATAAATTTAATGCAGTCATTTCCAACATACTTCAGAGCATTAATGTTAGGTGCAATTTAATTGTCTAAATTAACTACTTTTTAATGTAAAACTAATGAGAAAGGATTAATTTTCTAAATAATTTATGTGTTCTAGATGGACCATGCCACTGCAGATGGAGAATATTCGGGCTAATAGCTGTGTTATAAAAGCTGGCCAGCTGAAAGGGAAGATAGCACCTGAGCATTTGCTTTCTCATTTTGAGTGTCTGAATCTGCTAAATATTCCAGATGGTCAGAGGGCAAACAAAAGAGCTATTAACATCTGAAGAGATTGATTCATATTGTTGACATAGTGGTAGTTACTGTATTCAATTGTGGGTGTTAATAAAGCTTTATAAATATTTCACAGTCAAGGACTTAGTGTACATCTGTTCAGTGAATACTAACATCTGAAGCTTTTAGGCTGCAATACGTTCTTCATAATAAGCTCTGCCTTACCTCCAGGTATAATTTAATAGATAAGGAGGTTTTGTGTGCCATATTTGCAAATTAAATATCATTACCTATTTAGAAGTGCAAATAATATTATATAAAAGATACATATCAGCTATTACTTCAACACCGCAAATAATTATATGTTATCAGGATACTTATACATTCCAGCTTTCCTTCTGGAAAACACAACTCAGACTTGCAGAGAACCTAATTTTAAGTAACTGCAGTAAAATTCTTCAGAGAAATAATCAAGCTGAACCAAAACAGAAAACAATATCCCTGAGACAGAGGTAAATATTGCAAAGTTTACCTTTCTGCAACAGAGGATGAGAGAATATGCTGCAATAAAAGACAGGTGTATTAATTCATTTCAGATAATATTAGTCTGTTTATCTAGCTGTATGCTTCTCAGTTAAAGCACTTGCAGCTCTTTCAGAATCAAAATGATTTTTCTAAAAGCATGGTTATATATATATTTCTAAAGTTGTCTTTCTTTCACAGTGTTTTGTATACTATCATTAAAATATAAAATAGGTTTTTCATGTGACATGAGTTGACAGAAGATATCTTTTCACACACATTGTTTTCAATCCAGAGCACTGCAAAAAGATTATCTTAAACTGCAAAGGAATGATGACATTCAAACGCAAACACTTTGAGTATTCATACTTTCTTTTGACGCTTTCTCATTTTCTCCCTAACGAAAAAAAACAACCAAGGTATGAGTTTTGGCTATTCTTCTTTTTTAATGGTCTCAATATAATTACCATCATGTAATTCAAATAATTAAGCATTTGAAATATCACTGCTGAAAACATCTAATTCAACAACTACTAATAAAAATAGTAAATCAGATAAAAGAATGCATATTTGGCATAAAGCAGATATTTTTACACAGTAATTATAAGGAAATAAAAGAAAAATGGCATAACTATGGTATTTTATTCTGTTCTTTTGTATACAGATTTTTTTTCACCAAAAACTGTTGTTGCATATATCAGAATTGTTCACTAAAGGGCAAGGATTTATTAAAATTGAGCAGTACTTACACCTTGAATAAGCATTTCATTCTGCGGGACTGAGCAAAGAATAGCATTCTATTTACTGTGAATATAATTAAAAAAATATATTCCTCTGGTCAGAAAACTGAATATTTTTTACACAAACATACAAACACAAAAAAAAGAAACAAAAGCTTCATTAGTTCTTCTTAGAAAATATTGAACTGCAGAGAGCTATAATGTAGCTTTGAATTCTAGACTTTTTTTTCTCTTTTTATTTAAAACTTCCTCTAATTTGGGATAGCTTACAAAATGTAATAAGCCAACATGGCTTTTTAAGTAATTACTGCAAGTATATCATATCATACTTTTCTGAAGGAATAAAAAGAATGGATTGTTCTTTTGAGAAGTCAAGCATATCACCTGGTTAACCAGTTACACTTTTTAATTGCAAGACATTTTTTTAAATTGCATTTGGTAAATTTTCTGAAGGTATACATTTTCAAACATATAGGCTATGGAAGAAAGCAGTGAACTCTGAACTCTTTCAAAAATCATTATAAAATGCTCAGTTTCTCTGCCATGCTTATTATCCATCTATTCTATTACAGTAAGGATTCAGTTGCAAGAGCTGTCTCGGACTTCTTAGCCTTGCAGACAAAACTGAATGTGAAACTGCTGAAAGGATGAGAATCTAAGGGGCAAGCAGTCCTCCTTTTGTCAGAGGGACAGGGAAAAGGAGCTGAACAAGTACGCTGAGTGGTAGGGAGCTGAGCCTACTGCTCTAGCTGAAGTAAGGTGGAAGGTGAAGGGGAATAAAGTATGGGGGGAAAAAAGAAGAAGCCATACTGGTCATAAACCCCAGGACCAAGTGCTTCTTTACATATTATGCCATGCCCCTGATGAGCAAAAGTGGCAGCTATCAGCTTGGTTTTACGTGGTTTCAGCATAGGTAAATTTGGCAGCCAATCTACAGTTATTATGCTGTTCTGATAGTGTCTATTAGAGTCACTGTAGGTATGGACTGTATATATTAACATTTAGAACTGAATTGGGGTCCACAAATGGGTATATACTTACATTTAGGTAAGTGTGTATGCCTGAGCCATATGGCTAAGCTACCATCACAGTCAAAGGAAATCTGTTGTCTAAACACAGGCAGTTTCCTAGGGTATTTGAAATATCTTTATAGAGCTGCACGATATAGAATAGAATTTTTCTGTACCTGAGTAGCAGCTTGGGGTTTGATATCCTGGAGAATCTTAAATAATATTAGAGATACATGCGATACTAAAGATATACCTTTAACAACTTAATTGAGCTCCTAGCATGCCCAGTCACTGAAGACCAAAAAATGATTCTGCAAATCAAATTTATCTATTTTAAGAAGAGCTGAACAGAATTTTCTACTAGCTTCAAACTGAAGCATTCCAGAAGGTTGAAGGTCTCTTGTAGTTCCCGTGTCATATCTACCAAACTCATACAAATGTCTTGGACACACTTTGATGTTGGGAATAGGACTATCTATTTAATCAGGCAACTGAATCAAATCCTGGGTTTTCTTTGATGAAAATTACACTTAGACCAAATGTACACACTTGCATATAGGGGTCTACAATTGGATGTCTGAATCTAATTCTTCGCTATAACTTTAACCTCCGTTATGCACAACAGAATTCACCTGTGCAGGTTTTTTAATATATTTGTGAGATCTGACTTAAAGGAAACAAATTGTTTTGGGCTGAGTTTCTTTTTCAGTACAGCATGATGTGAAAATCAGTAGCAACCAAACATACAAAACCCAGCATACATTCCACTAAAAATCACATGCTTCTGTATATATCATGTAATAAAAGAAGAGAAAATATTTATAGAGAGTACCCACTTGAAGCGCAAGAAGCATTCCTGAGGTATTACATGTGCCAGTATGGATGCTGGGATAACACATTGCTGATACTACTAGAGTGAAGTAAAAACTTTACTGAAGATGCCACAATTTAAAGCAGGAATGACTGACACACCAGCGAAAGGTAAAAAGGAACGTGATTGCTAAAGTTCATTCTTCTATGCTGTTACCTTGATCGTTCCTAAAGTGGTAAGTTATGTGTACAAGCAGCCAATCCTGACCTGTAAATACATTAACGAGAAAACTACACAAGAAATGACAGAAAGAAGAAACATTACCAATAACAAAAATAAATTAATAGCATAATATAATTGTTCACCAAGGTAAGAGCAGGGCAAGAGTTTTGTAAACCATAAGGTTATAAACTCAGCAAGACAACAGTCAATGGGGTAACATTAAGCAGAAGCGCATTGGTTATTTGGGAGGGGATCACTCTGGTAAAAGGAAAGAACACGGATGGGGAGAAAGAGGGAAAAGAGAATTTAAGAGGAAGTGAATCTTGTTATTGAGCTGTGTGTGTAATACCAGCAGTGAAGACTGAGCTACATGGCCTCAGTTTGGAACATACATTGATCTGACATACAAATGTCTGGCTTCTTTACTCATGGTAGACCTGGTGTGCACCTTAATGTCAGTGAGGGAATCATAGAATCATAGAATGGTTTAGGTTGAAAGGGACCTTAAAGATCATCTAGTTCCACCCCCCCTGCCATAGGCAGGGACACCTTCCATTAGACCAGGTTGCACAAAGCCCCATCCAACCTGGCCTTGAACACTTCCAGGGATGAGACCTCCACAACGTCCCTGGGCAACCTATTCCAGTGTCTCATCACCCTCATAGTAAAAAATTTCTTCCTAGTATCTATTCTAAATCTACCCTCTTCTAGTTTGAAACCATTACCCCTCATCCTATCACTACAAGCCCTTGTAAATTGTTCCTCTTCAGCTTTCTTGTAGGTGCCCTTCAGATACTGGAAAGCTGCTATAAGGTCTCCCCAGTTTTCTCTTCTCCAGGCTGAACAACCCCAACTGTCTCAGCCTGTCTTCATAGGACAGGTGCTTCAGCCCTCTGATCATCTTTGTGGCCCTCCTCTGGACTCATTTCAACAGAAACCAGGAAGGACTTCCTAACATAAGAACAACGAGGAAACAGACCTATTTTTTGGCTTTTGCCCATAAAACTCACTCTGTTTCTTGTTGTTAAATGGGCCTATATGTGACTGAAGCGCTTAATTTAAGTGATTAATTTCCCTGAGGTTAGCATTACCTTTTTTTTTTTTCTCTCTCTCTTTATTGTTTTTTGAACATATTGGCAATATATATGGGTGAGATTCAGACTGATTTTAAGAAAAATAAATTTAGCATTCAGAGGTTCATGTCTGTACAGGAGCTAGGTGTCCAATCTGTCACTATTATTCTTGACCCTGAGTTGCCTCTTCTGCAAAGGCCTGGAGACATAAGAGCTTGAATGCATTAGCAAAAATATCAGCCATTTTCAGCAAAAAACAAGCTCACCTAGGTAATGTAGCAATACTGTAATTGTGCAGTTAGACCAAGGCCAGAGTTGCAAAGTTCACTGCTAAGGAACTGGGAGAAACACTGATGATTAAGTAAACTAAAATAAGTAAATGAATAATTAAGTAAAATTCTTATTAACTTATTATTAGCTGTTGTACAGCTATCTTAATCCTATTTGAATATTAATTTGTGATAGATCTCTAATGGCCCTATAAAAGAACAGATCTGTAGTCACTATGAACATTTAGAAGGAAAAATATGGGTCCTGTCTCAAATAGTCTGTAAGCAAACTATATGAGCAGAGACAATACAATGTTAACAAGAACGACTAAGGAGAAACACAGGAAAACATGACTAAGACTCATGTATTTCAAGACAGTTGTGCTACTATTACATTTTAAGAAGTAATAGAGGTGCCACAAGAATGTAGCATTGCAGCTTTTTACGAAGTGGTCTTCCCATAACAGGAGCTCAACACAAAGGAAAGCATGTAAGGGCTGCAACTGAAACAGGAATAAGAACTTGACAGGAAAAAAAGACCTGTAATAACACCTGAAATTTTAATAGAAACTTGTTCTTCATGAAAATGAATTTCATGAAATCAAATGCAAGCTTTTAAAAAAGGCTAAATGATGCATCGCATATGTATACTCAAGCATAAAATAAAAAGTGCAAGAGGAGGGAATATGCAGTGGTAAGCTGACTGCCACTAGCAGTTACTATTATAAATCAATGTATTTTGCTTGTAACAGCAATTCATCTTTCATCTTGTCTTCATCACCATGATATCTAAAGTTCTGTGAGTATTCAAGCAGCTAACAAACATATTTAACTTGGAGACTAAATAACACCCCTCAGTCAGAGACAGAATTACTCAATGATAAATGGACTCTAACAGCCTTTCTGACACTCATGATGTTTACTTCTCATAAAAGTAGAAGAGAAGTAAAAAGTGATTGTAAAATCCTCTCTTTATGTTTTCATGCACCGTGAAACAGCTAATATATCATCACTGAAAACAATACCAATGAAATCACTATAAAATACAGGAGAACAGATATGCAGTTGCATTTCTTTTACAACCCAGCATTATCTAACTGGCCCCATATCCAGATTCTCCTCTGTGTTTCCAGGGGCCTCTGATAGCAGAAAACCCCGACTGAATTCAAGCAGCACAGAGAGGTTGTTGTTGCTTCTCAGCAACAGGGGTGGAGGGAGAACAGGTAGTGAATTATGAGACTCTCTATATTAGATGTGAGAAATAACCAACAGGTGGATTTTTTTCTTTTTCTTTTAATTCTCAATTTTTTGTCTCGGCAACTGCAATTTTTCCAAGAGTGGTCCCAACTGATCCATGGATTTTGTCCTCAACTTATATCTGTGGCTGTCCCTATATGTAGGATTTTATATGTGATCATCTTTTCTTGAAAAGTTGTTCAGTCTTGTTAGCAATGTTGACTGCACTTCCACTTTCCTACGTGTCTGGAAATTGAGTTGAAGGGATGTTCTCAGACCTATTATTTTTGAATTATTTTTGTATTTAAAAGGGACAGGGTACTATATAAGTATGTGCTACTTTGAGAAAAATCTTACCAATTGAGGCACTTCTCTTTAAGGGATCGTTCCTTTAATGCCAGGCTGACACCTCTGCACAGCCTCCCTAGTACATCCTATGGCTGCTGAGCTGATCCATTTTGATGATAACGATGCTTTGACCTTGGCAGCCAACAAAGTCCAAAATGTATTAACAGTTCAGCTCATCAGAGTCTATGTAAAAGAAACAATGTCCTTGCACAGAATAATGTCTTTTATTGCCTCCAGATTTAGAGGAGTTACCCATCTGGACGTTTATCTCTGCCATTTGTTCAGACGTGTCACTGTAACAAAAAAAGATGTCAGATGAGACATCACTAGATTAGGTTGAGATATATAGATAGATAGATAGATAGAGATCCAGACATATAGTGTGCTTTATTTTCTTTCTGAATTCTTAAGTTTTGCTGGCCACTTGCTAGCTAGTTTTTAACCTCTGAGTATTTTTTGAATGAAAAACAAACTTGAAAAATGTTCTTATTCAATGAAAGGTGGTATTATGCAAATAGTTAAAATAACCTATTACTAGTTGACCTACATAAATGAAAAGCAAAAAAGTAAGTAACTATCAGAGTTATGTCAAGTTTATATATTTTTCATGAGCTTAATATTATTCTAATAATTTCAAGTTCTCATCTCAATTTACAAAAACACAGTTTGTCAGTGGTTTTTGAACTGGATAAACTGAATCAGTTCAACTCTTGTACTAAATTTCTGTGTCCAAAAATCACTGCAAAGATTAAATAAGCTGTTTGCTAAATTTGTTTGATTTTCAGATGTATTAAAAATACAAAATGCACAACTGTTTTCTCACAGGAATATATTTAAATATATATATATATTGAAATGTCTTTGCTAAAGTCTCCCTTATCACAGGAATACTGGTTTGTATTTTGTTCACTGTATGGTATATACCACCTCCTAGAAAAAGAACAACTTTTATTTATTTGTATGCAGTATATTGTACATTATGTTTCAACAACAGTGGTATGGCTTCTTTCTTAACTTTCCACTGACTTTATGGAGAAAATATGCATGTGTTGTGCTGTGTTTACAGAAGATACACTATCTTTTTGTAGGAGTGGTATAAATACAGAAAAGGGAGGTGCAATGTGTCTGTTAAGTTTCTGTTAAGTTTCCTGTTCTGGATAATTGGAGTACCCAGACTGTAGGATGAATTTCAGCATGCATTTGGCTCTCTGACAGAACACAGGCAGTGAGTATACCTCAGTTAGTACTTCACTGGTTGAAGCTGCAGATACCGGCATTCATTCGCACCATTCTTCTTCACATAGTATAAAATAGGTTATGAAATCTTTTGTGCTATGATCTCTAATTAGTTTAAAAATCGGAGGGTTTGTGTTTGGGTTTTTTTTTGTTTGTTTGTTTTATTTTTAAATTATGTGTATCCTTAATTTCATTTGATTGGCTTCCAACTACAGAAGAATTATGATTTTAATTTTTGTCAATTGCAAAATATGACTAACATATTTAATGGAAAATGAATCTTTTCAACTTATATTGCCTAATGCTTTTATGTTTAATTCCTATTTGCAGTGACATCTCTTTCCACTATTTTGAAAATGTAAAGAAAACTAAAAGTGAGGGTAAATCTAGTATTTTTACTTCATTGACAACTAAACTACTTTTATTGTCCTTAAATGCTCTCAAACAGAAAGTTTTGTACGTGACGTGGCTTTTCTGTAACAGGGGTAATGGACTGTTGTAGGCCTATATGTATTATAAAATAGTCCAGAACTAATCTTCATGTGTCAAGAAGGCAAGTTGCAATATGGAAACAGGGGTAAAGACTTCTGTTTGTTGATGTACCTGCAAATTCCATGTGTCTTTAAATATGCATAGAGAGAGGGATATAAAATGCATATGTGTGTGTACCAAAAGTAGTAAAGGGTTACCATGGTAACAGCAACTCCTAATTAAGACAGCACTATTTGTACTACAAATGCATGTACTTTTGAAACAGTTTTCTAAAAGCAGGTTTTTTCCGCACTTGAACAAGATAATGACAGCTCCTATTCTTTCTGAATCAGAAAAGGAAAAGCTACTGTGTATCTAAGTGCATGAACAACACCAGTCCAATTTATAGATATAAATAATTCAATCTGTTTGTTAAAGTTCTTTGTTACGGTTTGTATGATCAGGAAAAAAATTCTTAATGGGAGTGTTTTAAATTCAACTGACCTTTTCCATGTTTTTCTTTTTTGTTAAATTAATATTATCAATAGGCAGGAGACTTACAAAGAAGCTCAGCTTCTTTCTGGTGAAAGGTAATGTTAAAAAAAAACAAGTCATACTTGCAGAATTCATTTGCATGCATCAATGTCTTTGGATGTCAAGCAGCAGACAAAAGGTACAGACTGAGTTCATACATTCTGTTAATCAATATCCCACCCTACCAAATATGACGTCCCCCCAAAATAAAATTCATACCTGCATAACCCCTATAAGATTAATTGTTTAATCACTACAGCTACATCAAGGTTAAACATCATAGAAAAAAAAATCCTGGAAGTGAGGATTTCCTTTACATTCATGAAGATGACATCATGTCCTGACAGTAACTCCAAGGAACAATGAATCTTCTCTAAAAAATAACTACAAGAAAAAACTCTCTAAATCTCAAAACAACTTTACAAAATGCATTATAAAAGTATGCCTACTAGAAGTCAATACCAAAACACTCATTTTTTTAAGATTTCTTGTCAATCAAACATCATAACAATTTGGTCTACTCCACAAATATTTTTGATGCCCTGAAGTTTGTTTGTTTGCTTTTGATTGCCAATGATATAAAATAAGAAATATGTGCAGAGAAAAAATGTTTTGCATATAAAATTTGAATCAAACAAAAGTGTATCATCAACTTGTCCTGGTTTGAGGTAAAACAGGACCAATTTTGTTCAGCAACTTTGCTTCTTAGCTAGGCCTCTTCTAACTGCTGAAATTAACAGCATATTGTGCAGACAATGTTCACTCTCTCAGAGTGATAAGACCAATGTTATGGCTGATGTCCAGACGTGGTATGCGGAGAGGCTCTTGCTTATACTTATTGCTATAACACCCAAGGCCAACCAACTTGGTTATTTGCCACATTGGAGGGTTGGAAGCAGAAAAACACAGTGGGTCCCACCTGCAGGGAGGAGCAGACAGGACAGGTGACCCAAAACTGACCAACAGGGTATTCCATCCCATCCGCATCATGCTCAGTATAAAAAGCCCTCTGAGGGATCAGCGGGCAAGAAGGAGCGGGAAGCAGGAGGCTGGGAAGAAAGGAAGCTGGGAAGCTGGGAGCACTGGCTCTGGCTCGCTCCCTCTCTCTTCCTTCAATGGCCGACATCTGAGGAGGACTGTT
>VZSZ01004697.1:171821-188033 GCA_013398815.1 Ibidorhyncha struthersii | reverse complement strand
TACAAGTTACAGCCACGTGAGGCACAGACCAGGACACACCCTCACACACCGGTTACCGCTCACTGGGGCTCCTTATAAGTCGGCGGTGTGATGAACCGCGGGAGGAGCTGGCTCTGCCCAGGCTTAGTCAGCAGCCCGCCCACCAGCTGTCAGCCCCCAGCACGAGGAGGAGATCTTGATCTCCAAGTTATCTTTCTAAAATGGGTAGCATAAAAAAATAATTTTTCTGTGTCTCCTGTCCACATTAATTTATGTGGTGTATTAGGAACTGTTTTGCGCATGAGTAGCTGGATACAGAAGGTAAACTGTCGTATGCAGTACTGCTTGCCTTCCTTTTGTTCACTTACATATTTTATATATATAGTTCACTTTATTGTATTTTTTTTGTTTACTTTGTTATATTTCAACCAGATGAATCCGCAAATACTTTGGAAATTGTACATAAAGGAAATCATTGAAATACATCTACCTGTTTTAGGATAGTAAAAACAAACAAAACAAAGCCCTCACAAAAGTTTTAGCCAAGAACTCTAGGGCAAACCCGTATTTTTTTAATATGTTGTATTAATGAAAATTTAATCCTGAATAGTAAAATTGACATGTTCTTAAGTTCTCAACTACTCCCTCTTCCCCTCAACTCTTTACTTTGCCCTGCTTCAGGAAATTCTACAGTTTATCCGCTCCTAATTCCTTTACCTAAACACTGGAAACGTGAGACATAAACTGTTGAATGATCGGTCCATTTAAAAAATACTTCTCCTTCCCTCTTCGTGTAGTTATTTTGATTCTTATGCTCAAATTATTTATATCTAGACATACACCATAACTGTGGAAACATTTTGAAGTTTGAATGAGAGGGGATATTCTTTTCTTCAGTGAATCGTCTTTGTAGAAATCATGATTTTCCAGAACAAGCAAGTCAACTTTTGTGAATGTTCTGGCCATAAGCCAGAAAGATCTTTGTTTATTTGCAATTGCAGTATCTGATGAAAATAATGAAAGAAGTTGGAATGTTGGATTTTCTACCTCCTCCCCCTTTTCCTGACATTTTTCCATCCCGTTTCATGCTTTTTAAGAATTTTAGTCTTAAGTTGACACATCAGTGTAAGGGTAGAAGAGAAATAGTTAAGAAAGACAAGGAGAGCAAAGAAGACAGAAAAATGTTTCTCCTCTTCAGAAAAGATCTTTCGCACCTCATATGTTTGAAGAAACTGGCTTTTGCAATCAGCTTCTGCTTGTTGGACTTTAAATGGTATAGATGTTGCACTGTCTGATCGCATCTGTCTGCTTAGCTGTCTGTAGAGTCCCAGTTGTCATGTTGGGTGGCTCTTGAAAGAGTTTTAAACTCAAGAATGCTGACATTATTTCACAGTCAAAGTTGTTAATGATTTTTATTGAAAAAGGTAAAATATTTAATGTTGTGTTTCAATATTTGGGGGAATATTTGGTTTCACAACAGGAATTTTGGTCCTCCCTTTTGTCGTTGACTGTGAGTTTAATGAAGTGGTCTTTTGCAATAATGAGCTTTAAGGCTATAAACATTGTACTTTCTTGATATAAACAGAGTTCTCAATAAAGCACGAAAAGTGTTGCAAAACAAAAGCTGCCAAAAATCTGTCCCTTTCAAAGGCTTTGCACTGGCAAACTGTTTCAGACATAGGTGCATCTTAAGGGAGAATACTATAGCTATGTTAACTATATTGAGGTTGTCTTTCCTCCTGGCGTTTAGCAGCGTTTAAATCTCCGTGTGTCTTGAAGCATGTTTCCTTCCACAGTGTTCTGTAAAGTGAGAAGTTATTTCATTTAAAATCGGAAAAAAAAAAAAAAGAAAAAGAAAAAAAGATATTGTGATCTAGCATGTGAAGTCATTTTTTTATTTAACTGTGATGATAAAAATGGTCTAAATCAGTTGGTCTGTTATATTTCACCTATGTTTCTTGTATGTTTTCAGGCCTAGAAGAAATTGCAAAAGAAAAAGAGAAGTTAAAGGCAGAAAGCATTCATATTAAAGAAGAAGAATTTGAGACAGAAGAAAAATTACACTGTTTAAGTACAACTCACTGTGAGCAAAAGGAAGATGTGAAAGAAAAGGACAACACTAATTTGTTTTTACAAAAGCCTGGGTCGTTTTCAAAACTAAGCAAACTGTTAGAGGTAGCAAAAATGCCACCTGAGTCTGACATTGTGTCCCCAAAACCTAATGGCAGCGCGGCAAACGGCTGCACGTTATCATATCCAAGTAACTCAAAAAACTCTCTCTGCAGTCTTCAGCCCACTGTGTCCCAAAGCGCCGTTGAGAAGTCTGATTCTAACAATCTTTTCAGTCCTAGTGCAAGCGGGGCAGGAAAGTTTTACAATTCTCCACTAATTCCAAATGATCAGCTGTTAAAGACTCTTACGGAAAAGAACAGACAGTGGTTCAGCCTTTTACCGAGAACGCCCTGTGATGACACGTCGGTTACCCAGATAGATGCACCCGCTGCTGCAGCGTCACTCACCCCTCAGTCACATCCACCATCCAAGTCCCCTTCGCCTGTTCCATCCCCTCTTCTGAGCTCAACCTCTGCACAGAGCCCAATGGGATTAAATCCTTTTGCATTGTCACCACTGCAGGTAAGTAAGTGAATTTCTGAATAGTCTGAATCTGCTGTGCTTATTTGGGCGGAATTTCTGTTCAGACAAATTGTTTCGCAGAAGTGCTGTCATTATATATCTTCGTTGCTTTTTTTTTTTTCGTTTCCTAAATGTTAGTAACTAATTCCATGTTACAGATGTTTCATAATACTAGAAGTTTTTTGATAAAAAAGATTAAGATCAGTAAAATTAGATAAGCCAATGTATGATATTTTGTACATGTATTTCAGTAATTTAATTTGGTTTTTAGGAGGTTGGCTACTGGTACTAAATGAAAAGCAAAAAAATAAATAAAAACCAGTTTTCAGAAATGTGACATACCACACCCTCCCTTTAAAAGCGGTTGCGTTTTAGGCATTAACAGGGCCCTAATAAGGAGTAATACACTTCAGTGTTACGTTAGTTTTTCTTAATCAAAAGTACTGGGTAAAGGCCTCCTTTATGTTTTGATTAGTGTTTGACAAATAGCATCCTAATCACAATTCAGGTTTCTTGGCAATAATTAATCACGGTAGTCGTGATTGTGTTAACAATATATTCTGTGTAGCAGATGAAGACTGGACTACCTATAATGGGACTTCAGTTTTGTGGATGGCCTACAGGAGTTCTTGCTTCAAATGTGCCGTTTTCATCTCCGTTACCTGCTCTTGGATCAGGGTTGGGGTTATCGGAAGTGAATGGTAACTCGTTCTTGGCATCTAGTGTTCCTGCAAGTAAAAGTGACTCACCAGCACTACAGACTGAAAAAACAGCTTCTGCCCCTTCCACCGCAGTTGAAGTAGCCAAGCCAGTCGATTATCCTAACCCCAAACCTATTCCAGAAGGTAAGTATAATACAACTGTAAGATGAAACTATGTGAAGGAGAATTTCTACAGTGCCACTACGATGCTACAATTTATTTAGTTTATTATTGAATTTGGCTAGATGATTTCTTTAATCTGATTGTGTGTGATCACATAAAGAATCCCTGCAAAGTGTTTACGTGCTTGTCTTGATTTAGAAATGCAGTATGGGTGGTGGAGGATTACTGATCCGGAGGACCTAAAATCTTTGCTTAAAGTGCTGCATCTCAGGGGAATAAGAGAAAAGGCCTTGCAAAAGCAAATACAGAAACACATGGATTATATCACTTTGGCCTGCATCAAAAATAAGGATGGTAGGTAATTGATACTTACGTTACGCGTGGTGTTGGGGCGTAAGACGACTGGCATACAGCTCTTTGAGATGTGTTTAGATGCAGGGCTAGAGTAGCGGCTGCAGGAGAAAGGTAATGGCCTCATTGTCTGTAGTTGCCTTTTTCCAGCCTTGTTCTGGAAAGTTACAGGCTGGGAGAAGTCCCGTTTAATATAAATGGCTCTTGTGGCATAAGTGTTGGTAACCTTTTTAAGCTCTTTCCATCTGTGTAGCACTCTAGCTCAGCCTCTCCTTCCCCTTCTTGCCTTTAAATTGCAAGTTCGAAAACCTACAGAATTGGTTGTCCCTTTTGGGTATCTTAAGAGTAGTACACTTCTACAACAGTTCTTCAGCATTTGACTGGACTGACAGGGAAATCAGCTTGAATTTACTCAGAGAAGTTATTATACTTATTAAAATAATAAAAATGTGATTCTCAAATACAGTTGCAATTATTGATATCAATGAAAATGAAGATAACCAGGTAACTCGAGATGTTGTGGAAAACTGGTCAGTAGAAGAACAAGCAATGGAGATGGATCTTGCTATTCTTCAGCAGGTGGAAGATCTAGAGAGGAGAGTTGCATCAGCTAGTTTACAAGTTAAGGTAAAACCAACTTTTAGTAAAATGTCTCTTTAAAATAAGTGGTAAGAATTTAAAGTAGATAGTAGCAGTCCTTTTGCTGTTGGTAAGTGCCTTCTTATTCCATGTCTTATTGTCTCAAAATAAAACAAATCCGCTGCAGCCGTATCATGGGTACTTGTGTTTGAAACATTTTATTGCAGTTAAATCTTCAGCTGAAGGTGCTCAGAATAGCAGTTCCTGGAGAGCGTTCGTGTACAGTGTGCAGTTCCCTGCACGTTTTGTTAACCTTCTGTGAATGCAAAGATTTTATTGCACGTAGACTGCTTAATTATAGTGGGGTTTGCCACAGTTCTGTGTGGTTTGGGTGATTCTGGCTGTCAATGCTTTCAGAAAGCCTACAAGTACATCGTCGTACTTTGAGTATTGCAGAGTCATGGCGAACAGGTGATGGTTGTGAGTGTGAAAGAGTTAAGAATTCACTGGCTGTCATTACAATTTGGAATTTTATGACGGGGGTGCAAGGATATCAAACTGCATGCGTGTGGTTATAGTACAGATGTATTTGGGATCTAGCTTGTTCTAGGGGTGGACGTTACTTCTGTGTGACCGATTGATACTGTCTCCTGAGCCTGTTGGACAGAGAGACCTATTCTGATGTTTCGGCCAGTAGAACAGGGTACTTCAAAAGGAGATAAGAATGCAGACTGTTGCAGAAAGGTCCCTTCAGAAAGTCTGGTAATGCTTGTATTTTTTGATTAATTATTTTAGTTCTCTGGATATTTTGGAAACTGTCTCTACAGATGGAGTACAAGTAACCAAGATCTACTGGAAACAGCGCTTCAGTTACTTAGTTTGATTCCATAAAACAGTTCCTCTGTTTACACGCTAAGTTAACAGCAACCAATAAATGCACAAACCTTTCTATTAACATAGGGTTGGCTGTGTCCTGAACCTGCATCAGAGAGAGACGACTTGGTATATCGTGAACATAAGTCAATTACTAGATTGCACAAGAAGCACGATGGAGATTGTGCTGGAGGCGGAGAAGGCAATACCAGCTCTCTAGAGCGGAAGAGTGACAACCCTCTAGATATAGCTGTAACCAGGCTTGCTGACTTGGAGCGGAACATAGAGCGAAGGTATCTGAAGAGCCCCTTAAGTACCACCATTCAGATCAAACTGGATAATGTGGGCACAGTTACTGTCCCTGCTCCTGCACCATCCATTAGTGGTGATGGTGACGGGTAGGTTATTGAGATTAACTTGAAAAATTATTGTGCTTCTTTGCTAATTGGAGCCTATTTTCTTATTGCCTGTGATCTATGTACTTTCTTGTATGTCTGTGATCCATATGGGTCATGTTATTCTGCATGGTGCTTTGTAAAGATATTTTTTGTTACGTTTGTTGATAATCTTGCAAAGTTATCTTACATTTAACTGGTTGGGACTAAGCTTTGAGGCACGTAGCCACAGTCTGTGCACTACATGAAATTTAGTTGCTTAAATCTTATACTTATTGGCTGTGTACGTTTTGTCATTGCTTGGCTTTCAATGTGATAATGATTGTTCCACGCTTAAACATAAGCAAACGCGGATGTGACCTACTTAATTTCTCTGTATTTCAATGCAGAACTGAAGAGGATATTGCTCCAGGACTAAGGGTGTGGAGAAGGGCGTTGTCAGAAGCGCGCAGTGCTGCACAGGTAGCTCTGTGCATTCAGCAGTTACAGAAATCCATAGCATGGGAAAAATCTATTATGAAAGTTGTAAGTGGTTTTAGTTTTTAAAAAAAAATAAATACTGTAACTAAACTATTCTTGCTATACCCTCTTTCCCCACTTCAGACATTTTAAGGTACCGTGGCTAATAATGCATTTCTTATTACTGCATGTGAAACTTAATAGTTAAACCCTACATTGTGCGCAGATAAATACACGCCTTGTCCCTTGCTTGCCAAATTCCGCATCCTGAACTTTCTAACGGTAAAATGCCCCTGTAACTGACTGCTTTGTTTAAGACGGTAATTACTCTTTGCTGTTAACATTTAGGTAAAAAAGAGTAATTTCTGGCTCCATCTGATGGAAGATACTCTATCTGATGGAATATTTTTGATCTCACCCATGACATAAACTTTATGGAGGTTTAATATCACATATCCCAATTAAGGACTTCATTTTTCAGAAAGTTGAGATGCTTCACATGTGTGGCTTCTTTGCGTGCACACTTCTCGCAACTGAACATACAGGTTGGGCAAATGTGTGAGCAAACAGGCTGAAATACCTCTTGTTTCCTCGTACGCTTGACAAGTAGATCTGTGTAACTGCACATACAAAGCAGGCATGCAGAATGCACGTGTCAGAATTTGCATGGACTTTTGAACCTCAGATTTCTGAAAACAAAACTATTACTACAGCAGTAGTGATTATGATGTGATTAAGTATGGCCAGTGCTATGTAGTGGGTGGCAAAAATTATTCTTCCATTAGTGGTCTTTTCCCTAATTTTTTAATTTCCGTCAGTCCTATACAGATTCTAATTACATCTGGACAATTAAAGGATGATTTAAATAAAGACTATAGTGTAAGGCTGTAACTTTGCGTTTATATAGCTAGAAGTTTGAAGCTGTATCTTTAGAGCAAAAAGGTTCTGCATTTAGTAGGAGCACCTGAAAAGGCATTTGAATGTTTCCAAGTATATTAGTTTATTATCAAGAAAAAAATGTAGAGTATCATTCTCAATTTGTTCGAAAAGTTCTGTGCATTTAATTACACTGTCAGCTTGAGTATTTGGTTGAAACATATGGAGATCTTTAAGTTCCCGAAAAAGGAAGTCCAGATATAGAAGAGTATCAAAATCACACAATGTATGTCAGTAAATTGGCAACACATTAGAGACTTTTAAGTTAGTGTGAATTTTTGGAAGTGCTAGGACCACTTGTTTTGCCTTCCTGGATTTGTTCATGGCAGCCTTTGGGTAAGCTCCTTACTAATCATGATTTGAAAATACTGTCATAAAATATAAATTATTTTCACGACATAGCAACTGATATATGCAGTATGAGCATAAATGAAGAGAAGTTTCCTGAGACAGTATGTGTGGGCCAAGTGATTTTGATGGGTACAGGATACCTTTACTTCTCATGGACATTAATGAAATACAAAAAGCGTTCATAGTTTTGTGTGCTGTAGAACACCGCTCTTATAATGAATTGCTTTTCAAATGTGTTCCCAAATGAAGCCTTTAGATTAGTTCCTCACATACTGCATATATTCTTTTACAAATGTGATCATTAGTAGACTCTGGTTGTGGAAAAAGGAAATAAAAATAATTTTGAGAGTGAATTTCTGTGTTTGGAGGGGAAGGGTAATATAGGTACCATTCTCATGTTTCAGATTTTAAAAATTGAATTAAAGTGATTTTTCATGTATTATAGTACTGCCAGATTTGTCGAAAGGGAGATAATGAGGAACTGCTGCTCCTTTGTGATGGTTGTGATAAAGGCTGTCACACCTACTGCCACAGACCCAAGATCACCACCATACCAGATGGTGACTGGTTTTGTCCTGCCTGCATAGCAAAGGTAATAGCCTGCACCCCAAAGCTGACGTGACTTACAGTGACCGTTTTGTAGATGGTAGAGTTACAGGTTACCAGTGCTTTTTTCAATGAAAATAGTGGGCTGTATATTTTATGTTGGGCTGCCATTAAATAATGAGATTAATAGTTTTATTTAAGTTGGATTTTAGTGGCAGTAAAAACTACAGTTGTATTTGTTTTAAAATGTATTTATTTTTTATGTAAATAGGTACAGAATTTTCTTGCTGATTCAGTACTATAGTGTTTTATTTCTTTTAGAATTTGTTCAGTATTTGTCTTCCAAGCATCATTCTTAAGTGTTGACAGACCAATGGCTAGATTCTGTTTGAAAAGAGAAATCGGAGAAAAGAGTAAATATTTTTTGTCATTTTCGTACAGCATACTTTAGTTTTACTTTTTTGATACACAGTACGTTTGAGAGAGAGGCTATGTATGTTTTGTGTGTGAGGCTTGGGGGTTTTTCCCCCTCCCAAGAAAAATAGTGTAAATAAAACTCTGGGATAGTTCTATTCAAATGACTGAATTAGGAGTTAGTATTGTTTAGAAATCCATGATTTTCCCATCACTATTTAGTCCTAAAATTAAATGCATTTTTTGCTCAACTTGTTAGTTATGTTTTCTATCATCGCCTGCGAATACTGCAACCGAAGAAGTAGCTTTACAGTAAATTCTCAGCTTTGTATTTTCTCTGGGTGTTGTCAATATGATCCTTTTTTCTGTACATCTTTCACACAGTAGTAAGGAAGACAAATTATTTTTAAACCGTTATGTGCAACAGAAGTAATAAAAACAGGTCACTGTTGAGAATTGATTGTGTAGGAGCTTATAAGGGGTTAACCCATGATGTGACTTTTCCTGTTATTATCATGGTTATGTTACAACTAATGATAGAAATTACCCTATCGTGCTATAACTTACTCCATCGCTTCTCTTGATACACATACACCCCTCCCCCCAATAACTACTGGGTTTAGTATAACAGAAAAATGTTTTTTTTCTTCAGTTCCCCCTTTTTTTTTTTTTTTAATCCTGTCCTGAATTTGGCTGAAAGCTGGAGATTTAAGGTGAAATTCCAGCAGAACATTAAAACATGTTGAATATTGATTCAAAATTCTGCAAAGCATTGAATCAGTTTTGTTGAAGACTAGGTATAAACTATTCTATCCTAATTTAACTCAACTTTATTTTTTTTTTCGTGTCAAAAACATCAACATCTGCCATTCCCACCTGCTTAGAACTAATATTCACAGAACATGTCTCAAAGTCAGGCCTTAGGTGATGGCAGTTGGTCTGTTCTCATTGCCTTACGTTGTGTTTTTAACCACATGGCTGAAAATCGTGATGCCTCTTCAGTGGCCATGTGAACTGACATACTCGACTGTTTTTCTGTCCTTGGACCAAGAACAGAGTAGCATTAAGAAGGGTACAATTATTTACAAATTTTTCTAGTGTTTTGTATTAAGCAAAAGGAATGCTATACAGAACATACAGAAATACAGAACATTTTTCCACATTCCTGTATTCAGTTGTCATCTGATTTATACAAACTGACTACTTTCTTCACCATGGTAGTTACAATCAGTGCCAAATCCTTAAGAAAGTTATTTATGACATTCGTGAAATAAAGCAATCGTGTAGTAATGGTTTATAAGAGGTAGCAAAATCTGCATATTCTTAACTCTGAAAAAGTATTATAAAAATACATGTTTAGACAACTTTAAAACCAAATCCTATTTTGATAGGAATGTTACAGTTTAAAAATTGTTTAAACTATCTAAAGTAGTCTTAATTAGCACAGGCAGAGTTCAGTACTTTGGGCTCTCTTTCTTCAAGAAAATTGTTTTCTATCTTTTCATTTTTCGACTGTCAGTGAGTCTTTTCAATGGCACCATGTGCCTGACTTGGCATTCCGTACAGTTCCTCTTCTAATGATCAGAACGATGACATGAAATGCTGTGCCATGTTAGAACGCTGTCGATAGCCGTAACTTATTTTGTCATTTTAAATGTACCCCTTAGTTTCATCTTATTGCTATAAATAGTTCTGTATTAAATTATGTTCCTTTCTTCGCACTTTGTTTGTAGCATTCTTGTATTTTCATACGCCTTTTATGTTCTCCTGTAGCTGTCTTGTAGCCAAGCTAGCTATGTCTTTCATATCTAGTTTCTAATATTTCAATCAGTCGATCCCATCCCTGACTTTTTAAAAACTCTTTTCCAGTTTTCTGTATCTTGCAGATGATATGGTTGCTTGAAAATGAATATGGCTATTCCAGCTGTGGTTCTATCAGTCTTTTAGGAATAGACAAATACTCTTCTAAAACTTTGTCAGTTTTAGACATGCCAGCCGGGTTTGTTAGGAGGTACTATTTTACTCATCTGAAGGTAAATCACTGATCACCTAAATCACAAGTAACAGGAGTTTCTACAGCCTTACTTGCCTTTAGAGAAGAGCAGGAAGTGAATAGTCTCCAGTACTAAATATTTCCGTTGTTTTGGTGCTTCTGATTGTCTGATCTTCATTGCTGTCTCTCAGTAATAACAGAGGCTTCTGTAATTTCTTGGTTATTGCTTATTTCAGTTTTCTCTATTGTAGGCAAGTGGTCAAACTCTAAAAATAAAAAAACTTCAAATCAAAGGGAAAAAAAGTAATGAACAAAAGAGAAGCAGGAAATTAGCAGGAGATACAGAGGATGAAGACTCTGCCACTACAAGCGCCTCCTTAAAAAGAGGAAAAACGGACCCTAAAAAAAGAAAAATGGATGAAAACGTCTCTGTAAGCCAATTAAAGCAAGAAAATTTCACTGCTGTTAAGAAACCTAGAAGAGATGACTCCAAGGACCTGGCTATATGCAGGTAAAGTGACAAAATCTAAACTTGGCTAAGTTCTTGAAACAAGTAGCGCCTGATTCTTTTAATCTGTATTCTGGGAAACAAGAACCCAGTTCTTTGTCAGGTATCCCGTACAGGTTTTGATAATTTGAGTGTATATATAAAGGATTTAATACGCGCGTGCTGGGAGCAACTGCTGTATTTGGTAGCGAAGGCCAAGAGGAAAGTGCCTAATGTTGGAACGTGGTCTGTGAAATGTACTCCTCCGTGCCCTTCCGAGAATGGGAGGAACGAACCCTGATAGCAGCGGTCCCGATGGCTCCCTCAAATGTAGCAAAGATGATTATCCACTCTGCCCAAAAGGCATGGCGTTACAGGGGAGGAGGCGGTAGCAGGAATGCATCTTCTGTTGTAGTATTGCTGGTGAGTCGAAAGTGACCGAGCTCAGCCTCCTCGCAGCGCTGGGAAGGCAGTATTAGCACCTCTTCTGCTGGTCTGCAGACAGTTCACGTGGAGCTGTGGAGCAGTGAAGCTGCAGTGCCGTGGTTTTCTTCTAGAATGTTGATCAGTACAATTTCATCTTATGTAGGTTGCCTGGAGAGAACTTAATGCTAGTTTAAGTACTCAGTTAAGATGTGTGTCTGTATCGACATTGCTCTCAGCCTTGCGGAGGGCACAGAATGAAGTGCTTCCCTTTTGTGAAGTGAACAGGTTGGCAGTACATGATGAATTTACGGAACAGTGAAAAACCTCTGCGAATATATGAACAGCTTAAAAATACTGATTTAAAACCTTGTTTTATTTAGCATGATTCTCTCGGAATTGGAAACTCATGAAGATGCTTGGCCTTTCTTACTTCCTGTAAACTTGAAACTTGTTCCTGGTTATAAGAAGGTTATTAAAAAACCTATGGACTTTTCCACCATTAGAGACAAGCTAACCAGTGGACAGTAAGTAAACCTATTGTAAATTTTACTTTAAATTTTAAAAATATTTAAACATTGACATACAGTACGCTTTTTAAAATTATTTAAACTATTTTGATCTGCCTGCTCTGGCACCTCTGTTGTTACTTTTACAGTCAAAGTAAAAATTCTTAAGTATATACTTTTGTCTTCGCCATATCTAAGTGAAATAACGTGTCAGGTGGGAGAACCTGTGGAATGGATTGAAAAACAATAAAACTGCTGGGTGAAATGCACAAAATCAATCAACAGGAAAAACTTTTTTTCCTCATCTTTTCGCACTGTGACACCGTAGTGTTGTTACGTGTAAGCAAGAACCAACTTGCGGGAGCTTTAGCTAATGGAGTCCCTGTAAATAATGTTGTTGCTGTGGTGTGAATTGGTACCCCAGTTGTGGGAAGCCAGGCAGCGTTCCAGTAACGGTGGTTAATCATTTTATAGTCCTAGAGTTAGACTGCACAACTTCTTATAAAAGAAAAAGACACTATACGCCTCTGTTCGCCTGCCTTCCTTGTTACATCCTTGTGCTGTAGTGACTCCCCACCACCAAAGGAAATTTTCTCATCCATAAAGAGTGACCCTCTTCAGCGTCTGTCAGCCGCACACAAAACAAGATTCCTAACACAACACAGTGGCTTTTTAACCTCTTCAGGCTTCTTCTCCCTTGAATCTGAGGTTTAAATGCTCCACACGTGCTCCTTGGTATCGGTGGACTTGTATCTTCTACTGTCTGTCTTTTTAATAATGCCAGTGAATACTGGAACACTGTTTGGGCTGTGTATGTATAATAGAAAGAATAACAAAGACAGTGTTACAGGATTGATGTGGGCAGCCTTTTTTTTGCACCTGATCGTTCCTTGTTTAGCTAAATGCAGCTGTGTACTCAGCCCTTACTTTGCAAGGACTTGAGCCCAAGAACAGATGAATAAATGGAAAATGCCATAGCACTTTAACTAGAAAGCTATTGAAGGGAAGGGAGAGTTAATTTAAAAAACAGTTCTTTTCCCGTATAGGCATGAAATTCTACCTTACAGAGTTTTTGAGGACAATAACAAATACAATGACGACAGAGTATTTCCTTCCATGGTTGTTCACTTTCTGGTTAATATTTAAATTGGAATTAAAAAAATAAAAGTATAATTAGCATGTAAAGCATTCGTTGAATATTCTGTGGCTTGTTGTAAATTCACTGATGTTAAGTAGTTCTTTCCATGTAGTTGAAGTGTTTTTCCCCTTTGGTTCTCCATGTTCCAAAAATCATTCACCTTTTTCTTCTTTCAGGTACCCTAATCTTGAAGCATTTTCGCTAGATGTCAGGCTTGTTTTTGACAACTGTGAAACCTTTAATGAAGATGACTCTGACATAGGCAGGGCTGGCCACAACATGAGGAAGTACTTTGAAAAAAAATGGACAGAGATTTTCAAAGTGAGCTGAAGTTACCAGAACTCTTTTTTTCTTTTTTCTTTTTTTTTTCTTTCATTAAATGAGGACTGATAAGACCAGCAATGTGAACTGTATTTACATGAAAGTGCAAGGCACATGCATAACTAATGACTGTTTTTTTTCCTTTAAAATATCACAGAGTTGTGATACTAGTTCTAAAGGCTTCACTCCTACGGCAACCATGGCCCCTTGGTTATTGGTTTGTGTGTTTTAACAAACTAATTTAGGTAGAACAGGGAAGCACACCCAAAGAATTTCAAAGAAAGGGGTGTTATAGTGCAATAGCAATTTAAAATATATCAAAACGCACTGAATATTCAACCACCAGAGCTCTACTCGGGGAAATGGTTCTCTTTTCCCTTTCAATAAATATCTATTTTTCATTTTTTTACTTTGTAGTTTATTTTTTAGTGAATGTATTTAATTTTATGAATTATTTATGATTATACAGCATTCAGAATCTTCGTTTTCTGTGAAAAGGAAGAATTAGAAAATTGCTTTAAATCTTGAAAATACAACAAGGAATGTTTTAAAATATAAAACAAAGCCAAGTAAAACTGTTTACACTGATGTGCTGTAAAAGCACTAAAAATTAAACTTTACTGTAGAGTTACAAGTACATTTATATATATGTTGCTGCATCACTTGTGTAGTTAAATTGTATTTCAAGACCGTGAAGAAAAATTGAGACATGTATATACTGTTCATTATTGTTTATATTAAGTCTTGTTTTAAATATGTATGATGTGTACATATTGTTTGCAGACATTATTGTTTACGCCTTAGGAGGATGGTAGCATTTTATTTTAGTCTTAAGGTAATTATAGCTATATGGCTTGTACAGTAATTATCCTCTACCAACACTGTGGAGTCTCCTTAATCTTGGTAGTGCCTGCCTTTAAAACAGGGTGTAGGGGATATTAGTTTTCCATTTTTCTATTTTGTTATATAATTTCAAGCCACCACGGCCTCAAATTCAACTATAATCATTTGTATCCATGTGGAATAAAATTGTGACGATTTCCTACGCACACAGTATTTTTTCATAGAAACATTTCCCTCCATTTGCCTTGCCACAGAAATAACAAAAAAAAGACATTTGTAACCACTGTGTTTTATCTACTGTGTGTTGTGGTGGCCTGTTGGGGCAGATAGATCAGAATTTTTTTTGTACTAATGTAAGAGTACTTGAAGTTTTATTTAAAAGAAATGTTGTGGAAAGGTAGCATTCTTTTTCTTTTCCTTTTTTAGGAGTGTTATTTTTCACTAGTATGTGTGGCACGGATACAATAAAAGACTGTTTTGCAAACCAGATTTTCTTGGCGATTTTAATACATCAGATCCTGTCTGTACAGGATTTTTTTTAATAATATCTTGGGAGTCTTGCATTTCACATTCAGTTCTTATTACGATACATCTAATTCTCCTGGCCTCTTAATGGTAATTCACAGTAGATGCCAAGCACTGTTGGAATGAGATAAATCCCTTGAGTGAAGGCCTTCAGGTGCGGCCGTTGGGCTCTTTCTGCCAGTCCCGTGTGCTGCTCTTAGAGCATGAACACACGCGATAACGTAAATGCATGCCACCTGGAATGGTTCTTGAAACTCCTCTGCATGCGAGGTTTTGCCCTTTTTTTGGTCTGAAGAAGGGCAGGAGTCACCATCCTTGCTCTGACCGAAGAAAACAGAGGAATTACAAGTGAATATTGGGGAACCCCAATACCTGTAGCTCCCTCACCAAGTAGTGTTTTGGGGGTGGGGCTGTTTTTTGCTCTCAACCTAGGCCTGCCGTGTTTGACTCTTAGAGCCTTGTTGGACTCCCTTGCCGTTACGCTTCTTGTCTCTGCTGAGAAAGAGCAGTCGGTGCCTGTTTCTTAGTAACACGTTTGTTTTCATTGCCCTCCCCAGCACATCTCGTTCAATAATATTTTTCTTTCCTAAAGTCCTGTTAGAATAATTTGTGTTACCTGGAATAAAGCACGCACATCTGGGCGTCAGGCAGTCCTGCATTCTAACGTCAGCTCCAGCACTGGCTGCTTCATGGCTTTCCTTTTCATCGCCTTTCTGAAGACTTCAGTAAAAAGGTTTGCTGACACGTTGCAGAGATATGAAGATTAATCAGTGTTCTGAACACACGATGGTAGGCTTTTAAGAGCGTTATAAGTATGCTCACAGTATCGGGAAAACTATTTCTTCGATGCAAAACAATTGTGGGTTTTTTTTCCCAGATTCTGTACTGGTTAATGCTTTATCTGCCATACTAGATCTAGTAGTAGTTTTCTGAAAAGTCAGAACAACATTACCAGGTACACGACACACGGAGTGCATTTTTTCAGCTTGTATCCCAGTTCAGCTGAACAGCTGGGAGAGTTAAGGTGGCAACAGCTTATTAAAATTATTAAACAGCATTATTAAAACTGACAGTAGCTAAATTTCTGGGCATGTCACTGATTCACAGTGCCTTATTTAGAAAGTGATTTCAAGTCTCCCGTCAGTAAAATATTGTGGAACAGTCTTTAAGCGTATTGGTGTGGTTTTCACAATCCGCAGTTGCCGTGTGTGGTGGTCCCAGTCAGCTCTCTGCCTTCCGCAGTAAAGGAGGTCTCCGACACGTGATGCCAAGTTCTTGTAGGGCCATGAGGCGTTTTATTTATTAACGTATAATCTTATGGATTGCTAAATCAGTGCAGCACCGGTGAAACAGCCATCAGCTAGGGCTCAGAATAACTAACGGCGGTCGTCAGCCAGTGGGTCAAGCAGCGTGCCGCCGCTTAACACCACTGTAAAACAAGGTGAGCCCACACAGGTTCAGACGTGGAAGGCGGACCCTGCGCGCGAACCGGGGTGCTTCCCGGGCAAGGAGTGACCCCGACAAAGTGACCCTTTTCCTCAGAAAAGGTAGGCGTGCCGCGAGCCGTTTATGTTGCTCGAGTGGCCAAGCACGCATCTGGATGCGACGACGGCAATTGAACTGTTAATCGCA
>VZSZ01004697.1:52527-171332 GCA_013398815.1 Ibidorhyncha struthersii | reverse complement strand
CGGCGGCGGGCGGGGCCGTGGCGCTGCCGTGGCCGAGGGCCGGTGTCCCTGCGGGCGGGGCCGGGCGCCGCCGTCGCGGAAGGGCCGCGGCGGACGCGGTTCCGCCCCGTGTTTACCTGAGGCCGCCATTGGAGCCCGGGGGAGGTACCGGCCGTGCCGGGGCGGCGGCGGCGGGAAGGGCTGTCTGGAGCCGCCGCGGCCGTCCCCGCGGGCAGCCCCGGGTGGCTCATGGGCGGTGGGAGCGGTCATTGCTGGAGCGCGAAACGTCTCTGGTGACAGACGCTCCGGACTCGCTGCTCCCTCAGCTGCACTGCTGACACCCGAACCCTCTCGATCCCCGCTCTGCTCTTCTGGGGTGAGCTCCGGACAGTCTCATAACGGCGAGATCAGCGTCCCTCTTACAGCCTCGTCTTTCCGATGTCAGACTTGTCCGACTCTTCAGTGTCTCACAGGTGAAGGAAATACGTCCGTTTTCTTCCTACAGACAAGAGATGTTGTTGATGCTACTTAATCTGTTTGGTGGTTATAAAGAAAATAATAATAAAACCGGGAGAATCCTGAAGCCAAAACAGAGCATTCAGATATCTGATCTTTAAGTAAATTGGCGTGCCGTGCGCTGCCTGAAGAGAACAGTTATTTTGCTGTGGTATACCTTTGTGTTTATACATGTGCATATATGCATGTGCACGTATGCATGCAGTTATACAGGTGCATTTATACGTACACATATTTATATGTCTGCATATATGTGAACGTATGCGTGTATATATATTCGTATGTAAAACCAAACGTGCGTGTGTATATAAAAACACTGGTTTGCGGTTGCCTCAGCTCTGAAATTACTGTTCAGGATGAAGCACTTAAATCAGTCTGCCGGTTTAGATAAATTAACTCAATATAAATAGAATTTGCTGACTTTGCTCAGGATAAACGGCTTTTGAGAGTTGTAGGCACTTCCTTTTGGCTCCGTGCTTCCTTATTCTCAGGGAGCTTGTCTGCGATCAGCAGCATGGGGAGGAATGGCTTGGGATGTACCTTTTAGGTACCTTTTAGACATTGGCAGTGTAAACCCCTTGTCCAGTGCTGAGATCTGAACTGGTCCGAGCAGTCTTAAGTAGTGGGAAAACGTGCATGGAGTTCATCGTTTCTTTTGTTGTTTTATGTAGCAGCAAATGCAATTTCTGGAGAGGTTCAGATTCTGACCACCCTCCTAATACTCACGTTTTGGCTTTGACTTAAATGTGTTACTCAGTATGTGATGTTTGATTTACATGAAAATTAGGCCAAAGCCCCGATTGGCAACATAAGCCTGTTGGCATTACTGTGATGTTTTGCCATCACTAATGTTGCTGCTGAACTGTGAAAGGTAGCGGACGCTTGAATTTGAATGCGGCGTTCAGGCCTGGAAAGGAAAATTTGTCTTGGACTCTGGTCATCAAATCTTAGTGCTCATCTATGTTAGATCTGCAGCTTTGAATTTATTGTTTAATCTGGTTTTATTCTAAAGAATATATACAATCGTTTACTTAGTTGTACCATAACAAGCGCTCTAAATGCTGTATTTTATCAACTGTTGGATCTGCAGACCACAAGGTATAATTCACTGGAACGTATTTCAGCAAGCTCCAGATTAGAATAATTTCCAGCAGTCTTTTTGATACTGCTTCCTGATTATTTTTTGTGGGTCAATGATGACATTCAAACATACATTTTTGGAGTTGTAAGTGGGAAGAAAAAGAACGTTGGATACACCTTGCTGAAAGTGTCTACAGAAAAGTGTAAGATTATTTTTTGTATGCTCTTGGTATCACTGAACCACTGCTCTTGGGTCCACATTGAACTAATTGTTTACTGTTAGAGCAAAGGATAGCTGAGGACACGTCTCATAATAATGAATTAACGCGAATAAAGAGTGAACAGTATCTCTGACTGCTTCTGTAGGACTCTCCTACGGCATTGGTTGCTGTATAAGCAGAGGCACAGCATTGCTGAGAGAGGATGTAAATGTTCTTTTTAATATTTGGAGATTGCAGGGGTGAGGAAATAAATCGCCTTTTCCTCCCTCTGATGGGGGTCTCACACTTTAGTCACTTAACTAGATCTCTTCAGGAGGAAAAAAGTACAACCCGGCCCATGGTGACACAGGTAATTTGATTTCACAGGAGTAGGGAAGGTAGTAGAAAGGAAGATGCAGTGGCTCTTTCCCAGCAAATCAGTGGCCGTCACCTCCCCAGGCCATACCTCAGGTTAGCTTTTATTCTTCGCTCTTGCTTGCTTCCTATAGCCATTGGTTCAAAATAGCTGTTAGTTTTTGCAAGCAAAGACTAAGTGGAATTCTGTGATTTGTCTTTCAGTCCTAGCATATGTTTGTGGCCTGCTGCCAGCTAGGGCTTTAGGAATCTGTTTCATTCCTGGGCTCAGGTTCGTAGGTATGATGAAATACGCTTCTGCCAATTCCACGCTCACAAAAGAAGATTGTTGATGTGGATGGCTTGGAAACGGATACATGCCGTTTTCAGTTAGAGAGAGGATAGTTTGAGAGCAAATACAAAGACACCTTGTAACTTGCATCGTAGATCGGTGGGAAAACTTGCCAGGCTTTTTCATTTAGATCATACTTAGCAAAACTTTATTGCTATAATAATCCAGTAATTGGTATACTGTTAATAATTGGTATACTAAGGTAGTGGCCTTCTACAACGGAGTAACTGCATCAGTGGACAAGGGAAGAACTTCTGATGCCCTCTGCCTGGACTCGTGTAAGGCCTTTAACACGGTGCCACACAACAGCCTCGTCGCTGAAGCAGAGATGGGTGTGATGGACAGGCTGTCAGAAGGATAAGGAGTTGGCCAGTTGGCCGTGTCCAAAGAGTTGCAGTCCGTGGCTCAGTGTCCAGAGGGAAACCAGTAAGGAGTGGGGTCCCTCACGGGTCTGTGCTTTGACCGATACTATTTTGGATACCTTCACCAGTGACAAAGGCAGTGTCGCTGAGGACACCCTCAGCAAGTCTGCAGATGACGCCGAGCTGAGCGCTGCAGGTGATTTGCTGGAGGGAAGGGATGCCATCCAGAGGGACCCCCACAGGCTTGAGGACTGGGCCAGCTCGCAAGGTTCAGAAAGGCCAAGCGCAAGGTGCCGCACCTGGGTCAGGGCAGTCCCCAGTATGGGTACAGAACGGGGAATGGATGGGGTGAGATCAGCCCTGCGAAGAAGCACTTGGGACTACGGGGAGGTGAGAAATGAGGTATGAGCTGGCAATGATGCGCGCGTGCAGCCCAGAAATCCAGTTGTATCCTGGGCTGCATCCCCAGCAGCGTGGCCAGCAGGGCGAGGGGGGGATTCTGCCCCTCTGCTGCGCTCTCATAAGACCACACCTGGAATATTGCGTGCAGTTCTGGAGCCCGCAACACAAGAAGGTCATGGACCTGTTGGAGTGGGTCCAGAAGAGCGGGTGGAAGTGGCCGGAGGGCCGGAGCAGCCCTCCTCTGAAGGCAGGCTGAGAGAGGTGGGGGCGTTCAGCCTGGAGAAGAGAAGGCTCCGGGAGACCTGACCGCGGCCTTCCAGTCTATCAAGGGGGGTCGTAAGAGAGATGGAGAGGCCTTTTCAGGGCCTGCAGTGACAGGACGAGCGGCAGTGGTTTTAAACTGAAAGAGGGCAGGTTTACATTGGGTGTGAGGAAGAAAGTCTTTACTCTGAGGGTGGTGAGACACTGGAACAGAGAAGTGAAAGCGTTGGACGGGCTTTGGGCAGCCTGACCTAGTGGGAGGTACCCCTGCCCATGGCCGGGGGGTTGGACGAGATGATCTGTAAAGGTCCCTTGGGCCCAAACCGTTCTATGATTCTGTATTTTTGGTGCAACCCTAATTATGCCTCAGTTGTCTTCTACAGTGCTCATTTTCTCCACTGTGTCCAGTGTAGATGCAAATAATAACAAATCTGAACAGTGAACTTCTTAGCATAAATTAAGTATCTAGAATAACTTGTTTTGCCACTGCTCTAAGACCAAGTAGCTACTATGTAATCCTGCATGTTGTTCTGCAAAATTGCAAGCTGACTTTAAAAGTTCAGATACGTTAATTCTGACCAAGCCATAAACCCCTGGTCTCATCGCTGTGATTAATCTCTGATTTAAGTTGAAGGTCAAACAATGTTTAGATGAAAAATCTGCCTCTGCAAATGAATTTACTATTTTTTTTCATGGAGAATGTGTCTTGTTAAGGTAGCACGTTTCATTTATGAAATAGGAGAGATAAGTCTAACTGTTACATTTTTTTTTCAGATACTTTTGTTGAAAGTAGATAAAATGGCAACGTTAATTCGCACTTTAGCAGATCATAGTGACGATGTCAACTACTGTGCCTTCTCATCGTCGTGCTTGGCTACTTGTTCCATGGACAAAACAATTCACGTTTATTCTTTAAACAACTTCACTGAGCTTCCGTACTCGCCTTTAAAAGGCCATACATACGCTGTCCACTGCTGCTGTTTCTCTCCATCAGGACACGTTTTAGCTTCATGTTCAACAGATGGCACAACCGTGATTTGGGACACCGGTGATGGTCGGATGCTGGCGGTGCTAGAGCAGCCCAGCGGCAGTCCTGTTCGAATCTGCCGATTTTCTCCCGAGTCCACATACCTAGTGTCGGGGGCCGCAGACGGGAGCGTAGTGCTCTGGAACATGCAGTCGCTGAAACTGTACAGGTGAGTGCCAGGTATTTTTTGACAGCCTTGTTTACAATGACAAGAATATAATTTAAGTAGTATGCTGTACTGCGTGCAAGACTTGCAGACTTATGCCACTGATTGATACCACGAAGAAACAGGAATAGGATTTAGAAGACCAAAAGATTATCGGTGGGAGAGGGAGAAGTTGGGTTTTTTAAGTTAAACAATGCAAACTCAAGAAGCTTTAATTTTTACTAAGTTATCTTTCATCTAAATCCTGGGGTTTTTTTTAAGTGTTTTTGTTGATTTAACATGAGCTCAGGATGCATTGCATACTGCATGCGTCTGGTTTCTAAAGAGTGGGTCAGCAAACTAGGGGGATCCAGGGGGGTGGGAACAGTCTTTTTTCGGTGGTGCCCAGTGACAGGACAAGAGGGAACGGGCACAAACTCGAACATGAGAAGTTCCATCTCAACCTGAGGAGGGACTTCTCTCCTGTGGGGGTGTCAGAGCAGTGGCAGAGGCTGCCCAGAGAGATGTGTGAGTCTCCCAGTCTGGAGCCATTCCAGACCCGCCTGTGCCACTGCTGGAGGTGCCCCTGCTCTGGCAGGGGGTGGCACTGCGGGAGCTCCAGAGGGCCCTTCCCACCCTCACCACTCTGTGATTCTATGAAACTGTGATACATAATATACAGTTAGTTAGTGGAGCCTGACTGTGCTCTGTGCCTTATATTGCATTATGCATAGTGGGGTTTAGTTAAGTATTTAATTACAAGGCTATGTGAAGTCCAGGAAGGTCTTAGAAGCTTGATAGTAACCCAGCAATCAAAGAGTTTGGAAACTATTGCCATATCCTGAAACCATACAGTTGGAGAGGAGGCGTACTGGTGACAGAAAGGAGTGTTGGAGCCGAGCGAGTTCAGCGTGACAGCCAACGTTTCACACGGGTTTCCAGTAAACATCTGAAACAAAGCAGATGGGCATTTTTAGTGATGTTGCACAGTGTGTATTTCAATAAAGTCTTCAGGCCAGTTGTTGTAATCTGTACTTAGGCAAGATCCCCCTGTACTCGGCACTGGTGAGACCCCACCTCGAGTACTGTGTTCAGTTCTGGGCCCCTCACTACAAGAAAGACATTGAGATGCTGGAGCGTGTCCAGAGAAGGGCAACGGAGCTGGTGAGGGGTCTGGGGGACAAGTCTGATGAGGAATGCCTGAGGGAGCTGGGGGTGTTCAGCCTGGAGAAGAGGAGGCTGAGGGGAGACCTTATCACTCTCTACAAGTACCTGAAAGGAGGGGGTAGAGAGATGGGGACTGACCTCTTCTCGCTGGTGACAAGTGAGAGGACGAGAAGAAATGGGTTCAAGTTGCGCCAGGGGAGGTTTAGGTTGGATATCAGGAAAAGTTTTTTCACTGAAAGGGTTATCCAGCACTGGAACAGGCTGCCCAGGGAGGTGGTGGATTTGCCATCCCCGGAGGTGTTTCAAAAAAGGGCAGACGTGGTACTTGGGGATATGGTTTAGAAGTGGTTTTGTCAGGTTGGGTTAATGGTTGGACTCGATGATCTTAAAGGTCCCCCCCAACCTTAACGATTCTATGATTATATGATTCTATGATTCTAAGATACCAGGTAGGTTTTAGAGCTGCAATTACACAACATCTCTCTAAAGTTAGGAAAGCAGTTAAGACTTTGAGAAAATTGATGAGATCTTTCACTCAGGATTGGGGAGCAGCCACTTCTGAAAGCCAAACTTGCTTGGTTTCAGTAATCCCCTGTCAAGTCTGTTACTGCTTTTGTGGCCTCTCTACCTTTGCCTTCCACAGCAGTGATTTAGATGGGAACTGTAAAATTTTTCAAAATTATTGATTATAGTTATCTGAAATTGTGTAAATCTGGAAACCTGTCCATAAACAGCATTCTAATAGATTTTCCACCGTGTTGTTTGTAATGCATACAGAAACACTGAAATAGTTGTTTTGTTTTCAGAGAATAAAGAGGTATTGATTACGTATTGTTTTTTAGTTTTATCTTTAAGAGAGAAAGATTTCAATCATTAGTATTCAGAAGTCTAAGGGTTTACCTATTTTGAGGTATTAGTAGTGAAGCGGTTCTTTTTTTTATTCAGAAACTTGTTACTGACAGGGAAAACCCCAGAAATATTAAGTCGTCATTTATTCCAAGTATATGCTATTGATATATGCAGTGATGCGTGTTTTAGACCTACATCCTTAATTCCCTCCTGGTTGAATGGTGGATGTGTAATGACTATGTAGAAACAATATTGTTGTTTTAAGCAGAAATTATTCTACTTTGGTGTTTCCATTGTAAAGAAACAAGAATGAACTTGAACATTCCAGTCCTGTCCCCTTCACTTCACTTCTAAAAGTTCGTTTCAAAGTGTTAACATGCAACAATAGTCAACTTAACTTTGTATATATTTGGGGGTGTGTATATATATTTTCAGCTGCTGAATTTTTTTTATTGTTAGTTTCATTTGTAATTGCCAATAGAAAAGTGTACCTGTCCCTTTTGCTTAAAGCTGAGGTCAATATTACTTAGAAATAATCAAGGTACTTGAAAATTATGTCAGAGGATTTAGGTAACCACCTACTTTCAGTCTGTGGTCCTCTGCTTCTTCTGCGACAGTTGATTGTGTTCATGCTAAAAAGGAGAACACATTTTACCATGCTGTTATGTCCCTTGACTAAATATATGGATGCTAATTACAACAAAGGTATCCAGTTACTCCTTATCAGCTCAACTGTTATAATTGACTGTCTGTTCAAATTGTGAAGGAGACGGCTATTTAAATCATCTTTATGATGGATGTGAACATGAAAGGAAGTTAATTTATGTGTGTTTTTTAGTGTTCTCTGTTTCCTGTTCAGTACTTATGGTACCGATACCTGGCCTGAAACTCTTAAATGCATACTCTGAACGTGTGTAGTACTATTTATTATACTGCTAAGTTTTCAGAGCAGAATCTGCAGGTTTTTATGTGAAAGAAGGAAAGTTTTAAAAGCTGTGCTAAGGAAAAAGAATTGTACGTATAAACCCAGGAAGCACTGTAGTGTATTTGATAGTATTCTTAATGATAGAATTAAGGGAGTCAATGCCTCCGTGAAGGTCCTGGGTCCGATTAGAGAGACTCTCAGGAAGGTTTATTGACTTGTCTTCTGTGGCATTAAGTCTGACACTTCTGGCAGTAAATAAAATTTCTATCAGCAGAAGAGAACGAGCAGCTGTTCTACAAAATACAATGACAGAGTAAATAAGACTGATGTTTCTTGCTGTATGACTGTTGCTTAAGGCTGTGATTTTTTTCCTGCACTTAAAGATTCAACTGTGCATGCTGGGCTGCACCTGCTGTCCATTAAAAGGAGGGAGACACGTTCAGCTGATTTTAGGTTACTATTGGATAACCTAAAGGACGTTAGGTTGACCCCACTTCCTTCCTGGGGATTGACCACACTTCCACATCAGCTGGGAATTTTCTGTTAAGATCAGCTTTACAAAGTGCTTTGGTTGACTTAGTGAAAATATAGAAATCATTTTTTTCACATTGCTTTCTCTTGGGTGTGAGTAGTCCAAAATTTACCCTATATCATACATCACAAAGTATTCTACTCAACTACAGCTTATCAATGCATTAGTGGGTGTTCCGTTTGGTCTTTAAAAACAGAACAGAGAAACTGTGGGAATCTGTTTTTTCCACTGTGTGCGTACATGTAAGTCTGTGTTATGATAGTTGTATATTTGTCTTTAACTTTTAAAATTTATCCTGCAACAGAATTTTAGCAGCGCATCGTGCCTTTCAAAGGGTAAGTCCATGCAGATTGTCTTTAGTTTGAAAATGATTTTATCGCTCAGTTAAAATTATTGCCTTGGGGTGCCATCTCTCATTTTTCCTCCTGCAGTCAAAGAGCAGGTCCGGGTTCCTGCTGTGCTTGTTTTGCATCTCTTTCCACAGTTGGTGTGAGCTTCTCTCCCTTCTGTTACCAAGTTCCAAAGTATACAACTTAAAACAGTTTGGCTTATTGTATCAGATTGCATTTTAGAGATCGCTTCTTCAGAACATTACTTATTCTGAATTCAAATCCCATGTACTCTTGCTTTTCAGGTCTGGGAATGTTAAAGACGGTTCTTTGGTGGCCTGTGCATTTTCTCCTAATGGAAATTTCTTTGTCACTGGATCGTCGTGTGGTGATTTAACCATTTGGGATGATAAAATGAGATGCCTGTGTAATGAAAAAGCACATGATCTTGGCGTTACCTGCTGTGATATTTCTTCACAGCCAATTTCTGGTTAGTTACTTGACTTGTCAGGGGAGGAACATGGAAAAAAAGGGTTACCGTATTTCCCTCTAGCTCTTGTTTTCATAGTCTTTTTGTCATCAGTGCTCAAGATACAAATGACGTTGGGGAGAGCTGATGTTTTTGAGTATTCTGACTATCCTCAAGTAAAAGTTGTGGTCAGGTTGGTGACAAGGAATGTACTAGGCCAACAAACAAGGTGATTAGCGTGCTTTTGATAGCTTTGAGTAGCTAATACTCCTCTTGGGGTTTTGGAGAATGTTTGGGCAGTGTCTGTCAGCGAAGCCTTCCTCCCAGGGCTGACGAGGGTGTTAGAAGATGCAGTGCTTGATTATGGTTCCCACTTTACTCTTTCATACGTAGGTTCGCCAAGGAGCAGGACTGGATTAAAGCAGTGCAGAGAACTGTAAACCTGATAAGCTGAATGCTTGAGCTGCGGGTGAATGCTTTTCACCGTGAGGGTGGTGAGGCAGTGGCGCAGGTTGCCCAGAGCAGCTGTGGCTGCCCCATCCCTGGAGGTGTTCAAGGCCAGGTTGGACGGGGCTGGGAGCAACCTGGGCTGGGGGGAGGTGTCCCTGCCCAGGGCAGGGGGGTGAGACTGATGGTCTTCATGGTCCCTTCCAACCCAAACCACTCTATGATTCTGTGATTCTGTGTGAATAGATAGACTGTTTTCCTGCACCTGGCTTTCTCAGTTGGAGGAATCTCATGTGTCCCATTAAGATGTGGTACTGTTCAAATGCTTTACATCTGTTTTAGCTGACCTCAGTCTATAAGTTGCATTTCAGTTTTGTCTGTGTGCTCCTTCACAGCTGTGATGGGCAAGAACTTAGTGTTTTCTTTTGAGAATGTAATCTGATATTCTTGACTGTATTTGTGTATTGAGATCAAAACCATAACGCATTGCATAGCGTAAGGCTTTCTCAGGGCTGCATTGCATATTATGTTCAGTTTTCATTCATTTCACATTTGTAAGGCTTTCTGTGGAAATAATTAGAACCTAGATTTCTCTAAATGCAAAAACTTCTATACTGAAAATTGCATATTTACACTTCTAGCTATCTCAGGGAAAGCTTTGCATTTGCGTGTACAGGCTTTTAAGATTATTGCTGTGGTTTAACCGCAGTGGGCAGCTCAGCCCCAGGCAGCCGCTCGCTCACTCCCCCGTGGGACGGGGAGAGAATCAAAGGGCAAAAGCACGAAAACTCGTGGGTTGGGATAAAGACAGTTGCACAGAGAAAGCAAAAGCTGCGCACGGGCAAAGCAAAAGCAGAATCCATTCTCCCCTCCCACGGCAGGTGGGTGCTCAGCCACTGCCAGGACAGCGGGGCTCCCTCGCCCGAACGGTGCCTTGGGAAAGCAAATGCCGTATCTCCAGGCGTCCTCCCTTCTTCCCCCGGCTTCTGCTGCTACAATTAAAAGGGGATTGATCTTTAAATAATGTCTCCAGACCTTTCTTGGTGAAAATACTACCCAGAAAACTCCATTGTGAACTAAGAGTTGCATCTGAGAGCAAAGGAACACGTGGAAGCTGAAACAAGCAGTGCTTATCTGGTACAATTAAAGATGGTTTTAGATTGAGAGTGTCTTTACCTGCTTAATTCAGTGCAAAATTAGAACCAGAGTTTCTGATTGGTTCTTTGTGTTTTAGACTATTTGTAACAGATGATTCTTCTACCGTTAAAGTGGATTTGGTCACAGTTGTGTAGAAGCTCATCAGATCTGGAGCAGCTGTAACGCTGTGCGGGCCTTCCCGTCTGACTGCAAAGTTTCAGTGCTGCCCTCCTCCTGAATAAGTAACCTGTAATGAAATTACCTAAAAAAATGGCAGATCTTGCTAAAATTTTCTAGCGAACCTCAATGGAAGACCATGCAGTCCTCCAGGTTATCCCGAAGAGCTCTGTGTGTGCAACACTAATACCCCCTTAACAAGTTGGTAACTTGTAAAGTAGTGTCAAAGTCCGTGCATCATGACAGAATTCCCATCCAGACCAAGTTTCCGAGCCCCATATTCTTAGTTACCAAGAAACATGTATTTTTACAATGTGCTAGCTGATGGGTGCTACTCATCTCTCTGTAAGACCCAAATCTTACACTATAAAATCCTAGCAAAAGTGATGTGCTTTGATGCTTTAATGTTTAACAGATTTGAGGTGAGTCATATAATCATAGAATCGTTAAGGTTGGCAGGGACCTTTCAGATCATCGAGTCCAACCATTAACCCAACCTGACAAAACCACTTCTAAACCATATCCCCAAGTACCACGTCTACCCTTTTTTTAAACACCTCCAGGGATGGTGAATCCACCACCTCCCTGGGCAGCCTGTTCCAGTGCTGGATAACCCTTTCAGTGAAAAAACTTTTCCTGATATCCAACCTAAACCTCCCCTGGCGCAACTTGAACCCATTTCCTCTGGTCCTCTCACTTGTCACCAGGGAGAAGAGGTCAGTCCCCATCTCTCTACCCCCTCCTTTCAGGTACTTGTAGAGAGTGATAAGGTCTCCCCTCAGCCTCCTCTTCTCCAGGCTGAACACCCCCAGCTCCCTCAGCTGCTCCTCAAGATCTAAGTCCTAAGATCTGCCACAGTTGTAGTAGCTCTGACTGTTCCTGTGAACAAACAGGTCTGTGTATACTAGGATTGTATTGTGATAACCATATGAAATTAAAATATACTTTATGTGGTGGAAAAATGGAGATTTTAAAAATCTCTGCAGTTATTTTGTAAGAGACTTGACAGTAAATATTTTGACATTTCTGGTAACTACAGAGCTGGAAAGATGAGCCCTTAAAACTTCTGTTACAATTTTCTGATTTTTTAATCCTGGTAATTCTTGTAGGAATTTTAAGACTTAATACCGGCAGAGGTAATGGCACTGAAGGATTGTTACGGTGACTTGTGTCAGGCTGGTATGCCAGCTCAGTGGAGTAAAAGAGCAGAAATAATTTGGCACAAGACCTAAGAATAAATTAAAAAATTGATCGTGGGCTGAAACAACACATTTAGAATGGAACGTGATAATTCAGAAATGTTCATATCCACTGACTAGAGAGGGGAAAGCTATAGAACTATTACTGTTGTGTTTCATCTTTCATGCAGTATTTCTCCAGTGGTTGGCTGGACTGCAGTCATGAAACATCACTTAGTTTATAAAAATGAGAAGTTGAACGTTTAAAACTATGAAAATACACTGTCAGGTACTCTCAAATTTTGTACATATGTATGTGGTTAAGTTTGAGAACTACTGAACTGTACAAGAAATTGATATAACCATATAATTTAGGTTAAAAGACTATATTGTTGCACTCAGTAGATAGAGGAATCAAACATTTACCTGCAAGAAAACTTAAAATGTGAGCCCAGGTATGGTCTTTATCTGCTTGTTCAGGAAACAGTATAATAGTGATGCCTGTTTCTCACTTCTAAATGGTTTTAGAACTTTTACAATTATTTTATTAACACTTTTAAAAAGTAGTACTGAGGTTAAGGAAATTTACCAAATTCCAGTGTAAGAATGCTGATGTAGTTTACTGATATGCTGTTATTTTCAGTGCTTCTGATTCCATTACTATATTTGAATTTTATCAGATGGTGAACATGGATTCAGATACTTCCAGATGGCTTCTTGCGGTCAAGATAATCACATCAAACTCTGGCATATTTTGTTTGCAGATTTCTTAGGTCTGTATAGTGATGTTTTTTTCATGTTCCAATGTCTTAAGTCATCAGTGACAATTTACATCCAAGATCAAATTTATACTGCTGTCATGGAGTCACAGCCAAACTAACCACAAGTTGGGTTTTCTTTTAGTTGCGTAGCAGGAGAGCACCTAAGACATGCAGCAGTTTGTGACATTGGGCCCTGCAGATTTTATTTAGTGACTTATCAATAATTGTAAAGATTTCAAAGAAATTTCCCCCGGTTCCCTCAAACTTAATGTTTTAATAAACATTTGATATGAATTAGCATTTTTATCTTTTGTTAACCAGTAACAATTCTCCTGTGGGCTTTGAGCAGGTTGATAGGTTGAAACCTCTTACTCTGCCAGGCCAGGGAGAGGGTTCCTTTCATCTTCCCGTACGTCTTGGCCCAAAGTTGCTCAAAGCAAGAGCTGGAGAAAGGAAAACAGCGTTGGCTCCTGCTAAAACTGCAATGTAGATGTGTGACTGCTATGTAGAGATGAGGCAGGTGGCCAAAAAACACCTTCGGGGTTATTTTTTTGTAATCTCTTTTACATAGAAGTCTGCAAGGATGAATAGTGTGTGTACAGATACATATTTAATTCATCCAAAACACTGTTAGACACGGTAAGACTACAAATGGAGGAGATCGGAGATTTTGAAAGTAAGTTGCCTCTGATCTTTTATCCCCACTTTTGTAGACAGCATGTCACAGAGTCAGGTCTTCGGTGCAGCTTTATGCTTCTAAAAGCAGCTTTTCTTATATCTTGTCAAATATGTACATATGTAACAATTTACTTTTTGTATTTTTAGGTGTTGAATTAAAATACAAATGCACTTTGAATGGACATTCTGCCCCAGTTCTGGCTTGTGCATTTTCCTCTGATGGGCAGATGTTAGCTTCAGGGTAAGCAGTATCTTTTACTTGTTTAAATTTCATGCAGATGGCTGCCGAGGTTCATGCTTCAGTATTGTAAAACAGAAAGTTGAAAAGAGTTGGAGATTTCAAAGTATATTTCCAATAATTAAGGAATAGTTCTGTGACATCCAGAGCTATTGAAGTGTCTTTCCGTTTGGTCTGTGTCTTGTGGGTGACTGACTTAGAAATCTAGGATGTTACAAGCTCTGTTCTTCTGAGTATTTTAATGGGATTCATGATTTCCTGGTTTGGGGACAGTTACGTGGCCTTTCGTGTGGATACTCTAGCGTCTATTAAAAATACAAATCTACATTGCAATCTTACAGTCTCTTTGGGACACTATTTAGGATTCCCTTCTCACTCACGCACTTTCAGGAACTTCTTAGACAGTTAAATATCTTGAGATTTTTTGTCTTTGTTAATTTGGTTGAAATTAAAAACTGGTGATAAGGGAGTGATAAGGGAGTGATAAGGGAGTTGCCAGTGTCATTGCAAGGTCACTCTGTTATGTTTGAAAGGCCGAGGAGGGTGGAGGTGATGGGAAGATTCCTGATGGCTGGAAGGATGCAGATTACCTGCTGGAGCCCCTCTGCTGGGAGGACAGGCTGGGAGAGTTGGGGGCGTTCAGCCTGGAGAAGAGATGGCTTCGGGGGAAACCTCAGAGCCCCTTCCAGTGCCTAAAGGGGCTCCAGGAGAGCTGGGGAGGGACTCTGGATCAGGGAGGGGAGCCATGGGACGAGGGGGAACGGTTTGACACTGAAAGAGGGGAGATTTAGGTGAGATACTGTGAAGAAATTCTCTCCTGTGCGGGTGGTGAGCCCCTGGGGCAGGTTGCCCCCAGAAGCTGCGGCTGCCCCATCCCTGGAGGTGTTCAAGGCCAGGTTGGACGGGGCTGGGAGCAACCTGGGCTGGGGGGAGGTGTCCCTGCCCAGGGCAGGGGGATGGGACTGGGTGGTCTTCAAGGTCCCTTCCAACCCAAACCATTCTATGATTCTATGATTACCTCCAGAAGGGCAAGGTAGAGGATTCAGGGAGCTACAGGCCAGTCAGACGAACTCCGGTCTCTGGGAAGGTTATGGAGCAAATCCTTCCCATGGCTTTGGAAGCTGTTTCCAAGCACAGCATGTCTGGGGAAAGCAGCAGGAATTGAAAGGGCAAACGGAGCCTGACCAACCTGGCTGCCTCCTGGGAGGAGAAGGCTGGCTACGCGCACACGGCGGGAGTGGTGTGCCTTTTGCACCTCAACTTACCTTCAGCCGGGCGTTCGACATGCTCTCCCGATGTAGTCTTATAGCCAAACCGGGGAGATACAGGTCAGAGCAGGGGACAGTAAGTTGTGTGGAAAAATGATGGGACTGTCAGGCTCAAATGGTTATTGGTGATCAGCAGCACAAAGGTAAACTGGCAGCTGGTTACTAGTGCCTTTCCTCAGGGATCAAGCTACTGAAAGAGGAAATTGTAAATAAGGTGGATGTAATAATTTATGTTTTATGAATATTAATGACTGTATGCTTTTACTTTGCCCTTCTCATGAAAAGTGCTTCATCGCTTCTAAACTTGAAATAACAAACACAATGATTCAACTCTAAATTTCAATTGTCTTTTTTACGAAGACTTTCTAAACTGAAACAGGAAAACTGATGTCTTGCAAAGGAAAAAGACTACAACAGCCAGCAAATAAACTTAAAACTGTACGAACCCCAGGAGACAATAGCTTGCATGGACACTTTGCTTTGTATTCTCTTTAAAAGAATCTTTTTCAGTATTGGAAGATCATTATGAATGTTTGTGATCTGGAGTTGTTTTATTTTCCATTAGACATACAGATTATTGTTTTCGCTTACATTTTTATAAGTGAAATGTCTGTCCCATGAAGTCTTTCAGGAAACACTGCTGTCATGGTAAATAACGATGCAATTTGTATTTCATGAAATATTTTATGTATTGATTGCATTGCACCGCTATGTTTTATGTATTGCATTGCAGTGCTTCCTCTAGCTTGCTTTGGAAGGTTTCAAGAATAAACAGAAGTGCTGCGAGTAGGTCGTGGATAGCCAGACTCCGTGCGTCTGCTTTCCAGATGCTGCTTGCAGAGACATAAAATAGATGTGGTACAGACAGTGGGGAGCAGTGGGAGTAGGGACCAGTTTGCATAAGCACTGTGCAAATCCTCTACGTTTTCGTATTTAACTACTGCTTTTACACCATGCTGGAGGAACAGCTCATCAGCGGTGGTGTTTTAAGGTGGGCATGGGTGGAGGGGATATAGATATCTAAGCTCTTAATAAAGTGGTATTAAGAAATCTGCTCCTATTTTGTTTATGGAAAAGGTTTTTTTCTTCAGGTTCTTCGTTCAAAATAGTTTCTTTTTTCCTCTCTGCATCATTTTAATGTCAATGTGTTTTTTTCAAAAGGTCCGTGGACAAGTGTGTCATAATATATGAAACCGTAAGTATAGCATAGTGCAAGATCAGTCATTGGATTGTCGTCTTTAAATACCAGCACTGCTTCTGCAGTGTCGTGTCAATGTAAAGAAATATTAAATAATAGAAACTATATAAAGCCAAAATGTTTATTTTGCATTGGGGGTGGGGGTTTGAGGAAAAATCTACCTTGAGAATTGATCAGTTGTTCTCACTTTTTATTTACATTTCTTTGAGGGGTTTGTTATTTGATTTCTCTACAGTAGAGTATTATTCAATGTATTCAATACTTACATGGTATCTTCATACAGGAATAGAACGGATTTTTGTTATCATAAATTTCTCTTAGCTTCCAAAGCAAGAAAGGCTGTAGCTTTTGTCATAAAATCGGGAATGGTGATCACAGAAATTCTTTAGTTAATTATATATAAAATGCACATAAAATATAAGCATAATAATTCAAGAAAAAATGTCTGTTAAATACAATATGTTTTCTTTAAAACATGTCATTTAGGCATTTTCTATAATACTGTTATTAATTCCTTTTGGTTCACCTGTTTTATTTACCTTTAGTACTTTTTAGCATTAAAAGTAATTTTGCTGAAAATGAAGGATGAACAAATTTTAAGCTCCTTTAGCTTGCTCTGCACATACTATTGCACTGATACAATTTTTCAGTTTGGGTTAGTTTTTCAGCAAAATCACTAATTTGATACCTTCCCAATTTTTGGCCCAATTATTTTAGTAGTGAAGCTTAGACAGGTATGCAAGAAGTCCTACATTTTTGTAACCCTAGAAGACTGGAACATGCAGAAAACCACAGCATGAGTATTTCTTAATACTATTTGTCAGCTTTTGTGGAGTTAGTTTTTTACCAAGTGGGACAATAACGTATAGCCGTTGAGAAGAAGTGGGGACAGTAAACCTTCATGGGAGGGAGAGTTTTCAACCTAAACTGGGGCACTTCCCTCATGATAGACAGGTCAAAAAACTGGCGTGCTGACCCATCAATTAGTGATTCAGAATAACTGTGCTCTTCATCTTTCCAATCTGTCTGTACCTGTCAAAGAAATAGTATCTTTCATAAGAAGGAAAATCTTTCAAATCCTAAGTTCGAACTGTGCAGAAATTCAGGAATTTGGTTTTTAGTAGCATCTAGTGGCCAAATAGGGGAACCACTGAAGGATTGTGGTATGAAGTCGATCTGAATTTCAGTTACCTTTTCACTTTTGGTTGTTTCTAATACTGGATTTGTAGGAGAAAGGTTTTTATCTACATGAGCGTCCAGCCAATGTGTATGTAATTAATTCAGTTGGTATTTCTGAATTGCTATGCCAAAAGTCCGCGCTGGCTGATGGTTAAAGGGTAGCAGTGTTCCAGTGAATTGAATTAGGGGCCTTCACGCAGGAAATTTGAGTTGCATTTCTGACTGTGCTGCTGATCAGCTTTGTACAGTTGCATAACTTCTCCAAAGGTAACTTCTGCCATCTTCCAAGAAACAATATTACTCCTTATTTTGAAAGAAAGTATACAAATGAAGGAACATTCCTTTTAGTCTTTAAGATTTCAAATCACAAATGTTCTTTTACAGACCACTGGCAATACCCTTCATACTTTGTCTCAGCATACCAGGTAAGAATTCAGTATGATTATTCTGTTTTACTGTTAATAAATAAAAGAAATTAAATCCTTCTCTTGCAAATTTTCACACATTTATCTTTATTTGTAGATATGTTACGACCTGTGCTTTTGCACCATATAGTCCCTTACTTGCCACAGGTTCAATGGATAAAACGGTGAATATATGGCAGTTTGACCTTAAGCAGCCCTGGGCAGGTTAGTGTGTGAACACCTTCGGAAGATGAAAACCCCTCGCGTTTTCTTACATGGAGTTAGTTTGTAACCTAAGGATTATGTGCACGGTATTTATTTTTTCTCTGAATTGATCTTATTAATGCCCTACGGAGGTATTATCTTTTTGTTTTTTAAAGAAAATATATACTAGGAGTATTTTAATTTCTTACTTGCTGGACAGCATTTAAGAGATGAATACTATTCCCAGAGCGCTGAAAGACTTTGGACAAGTATCGTTGGCAATGAGTTAAACAGAAAATATGCTAATTGCAAGCATAATTGTTAACAAGAAATACAGCTTACCAGTTGTTATAGGTGAAAAAAATAGGATAATTAATGTTACAAAATACATCATCACGTGAAGTATGTGGAAGAAAGGTACATAGACCTTTGTTCAAAGCTCAAGAGTAAGTCCTGACTTTGGTCTGCTTTTCTAAGGAGGTGTGAGACTTGGTTTCAGTGTCTGCCGATGCTTTTCTGTTTTCTAGTTCAATTCAAATTTGACAGAAATGTAGGCATCTGAGAGATTAAATGCCTCTGAACTTGAAAATTGATAGGTAAAAGACAAACCCAAATTATTGCCCCCCCCCCGAAGTAATGTCTAATAAGCATTTATTTTATTAGATGCTGGGGAATGTATAGTACTGAGAACACTTGAAAAACAGCATTCATTACTGCCATTGTTTTTAGAACTGGGTTTTTTTAATTGCTGGTTTGAGGGCAGGGGGAGTTGTTTGGGTTTGCTTTGTTTTTTTTTTTTTAAACTGTCTTTTGTCTTTCCTTTCCAAAGCAAATACTGTAGAAAGTGAATCTAAGGTGGCCGTTGAGGACTGGTCAGAGGACGATGTTTCAGCCTGGCTTTGTGCACAAGACTTAGCAGACTTTGTTGGGCTTTTCAAAATGAATAACATCGATGGCAAGGAACTACTGAATCTTACTAAAGAAAGTCTGGCTAATGAATTAAAAATTGGTAAGAGTTTTGAAATCCAAATAGTTTTTAATCTTTAGAGTATGTGTGAAATGTTGGAATGAAAGTGAATTAGGAGTTCCATACATGGGTGTTTTTCCCCCTGAAATTAATTTTTATTTCATTACCAGGGCTGATAAAAACCCCTAATATCACATTATCCACAATGCTTTTTTTTTGGTGTTTGCTTATACCTAGAGACATAAAAATGCACTTCTGCCAAAACTGCCCTGTTAAGTGGTCTTACCTGCTTTTGTTTCTGTTTTCCTTTCTAGATATTGTATTATTAAGCTGTGGAAAAGAAATTTCGGGGTTTGTTTATACTTAGTGATTCTGACTTTGGTAAACAGGGTACTCTAGCTTCGTATCAGTCTGCAGAAATGCTATGTTTATAATACTATGTGATCAGCTACCTTGAATTTAACAGTGCAATTATTCAATGTAGTGTTACCATAATAGAAAAATAGTTTTTACTTGTTTTGGAAATGAAGCATTTGATGTTGACATTTAGTAAGGATCAAGCAAAGCTAGCCTGGCTCAGACACTTTATAATTCATCAGGTGTCCTAGTTAATACATTGTTCTGTCACTTATTGCAAAACGGTGATTACATTTTAGGAGGAATCACAAGGAAGTGCCATATTAGTAATAATTCCGAAGTGGTAATTCTGAAATAAGATGGTGAACTACACTGGGACTTTCTGAATACAAGTTCTTTATTCATTTTGATGGCTAGATTTAGGTGAGAATTAGGTGCTGGTATGTTTACCAAAGTGAGATCAAGTATAGCAAAAGGCTGAATGAGTTAAGAAACCTTTTTAAAAGTGCAGTTTTATTTCTGGAAGTTAGTATTCCTCGTGGCAGGAAGACTGCTCCCTTCCTTTTTTGTTGTGTGTGTGTTGTACTGGTTTGTATCACACCGTAGTATCTGTGTGTATCGACTAGCTTTGCTGAATTCTAGAAATCAACAGAGGTGCTGGGAATCTGCCAGGAATTGTTATCCACAAAAGACATTTGGCTTCATCAGTTTCTGCACGCATTTTCTTTAACATTGGAGCCTAAAACTCTGTTGCAGCAGTCACCAGCTGAGGCTAATCAAATAACGCTGACTATAAAGTAACGCGAGACTTGAGTGCAGTGTGACCAATGACGAGAACTGACCTGCTGAATATAGTGTACTCTGGGGGGGGGAAATCAACAAAAGCATGTGTTGCCTGATAGATTTGTAACGACTCTCTCAAGAGTGATTTCAAACTCAAAGAAGAAAATAAAACCTGAGCTGTAAAAGCCCATTGTAAGGCAGGCTGTAAGATGCAAAGGATGGATGTGGCTTTAGACAGAGCACACATAGAATACAGGCTGGTTATGGGAAGCTGTTGCTTTCTGGCTCTTTCATTTGCTATAAAAGGATGCAGTGAGGATTGATTGTACATATGAGCAGAAATAGCTTCAATATGTTCTCTCCCATTATCAGGTAAAATCCTCGTTGCTCAGTCTCTGTTCCCAAGACTTTGGTCTTTTGCCATGCTTTTTCTTCAGCAGGTACTTCAACACCCATCATAAGATTATAGGATAACAGTCAGATTTTCACAAGTATCAGGCATCTCTAAGAAATTTTTAAAAAGGCTCTAACTGAAATCACTTACTATTTTAGTAAACATAAGCTACTCCACAAATACGAACAGGCATACATGCAATGTGAAGCAATGACTTCCACTTTAATGGTTATATGAAAGGTATTTTATATACTACTCAAAGTCAACAAATAAAATCATTCAAATCAATTGTTTCTGAAGTGGTAAATGTTTGTGATTCTGCTGCTGCATATCATTCAGCAACTGTAATTGGCAGAGAATAGAAATTATGGCCTGATACTTGACTTGAAGAATTGCTCTCTGTCTGCCATGGCTCAAGCATTTACAAACTAGGAAAATCCTGTCTGCCTAAAACTTACATGCTTTCCAGTGTTATTCAAATTCCAGTTTAACTAAATTTTAGGAGTCATCATTATACAAATACTTGAATGAGTACATCCTTTCTCTCCTTGATAACCTGTTTTCTTTGCTCCAAAAATGCAACATTTACCATTTCTATAAGATCTTGCCAAAGAACTCTGGATTTTTTTTTACAGTCTTTGCAAAGGGAGTTTTTTTTAGACCATTTTACTTGATGATTGATAGGATAGGAGCTTTTTCTTTTATTTTTATTAGCTGCTTATATATTGTCCTGTTAGTCTTCGCTTCAGCTCTGATTTGCATTTAATAAAAAGGGTATCCTCACACTTTTGAAGGCGTTTAATCTAAGAGAAAGTGATTAGCAAGTGGTTCACATAACATTTCATTAGCTGCTTTGATTGTTTTTGACAGCTTTGTGAAAGAATGGTTCATTACCATGCAAATGGAACTAGCCTCTTTCCAACCTAATTGTCATATAATATAAATAACACCGTGTTAAACTCTGAGATGTTGAGCAAAAGTAAAGTGACCATTATATGCATTCTGGCTGAAAAGCTTGTGTACGTGCAGCAAAGTTCAGGATTTCTCATTCTTCACAGACACAATGACACATTCATTGCAATTCTGTGATGCAGTTCAGTCAGAAGAAAAGGAATACGCATCGTCGTCCAGTTCAGACTAGAGGGTGGGGGTACGTTGTTCCCTGCCTGCAGACTCTTTTTGCTGTCGGGCTCATTGAATGTGTTAACGTCGGTGGATCTTGACCTCCGTTTGTTTGCAGAGGGTGGGCAGGAGGTGAGACTAGGTCTAATTTTTGGAAAACTGCATCTTCAGTTTTGCCATTAGTACCATGCGAAGTGTTCTGTGCTGTAATTTCACAAATTGTAAAGAAGTTGGAGGGAGTCAAAATACTTCCCCTTCTTCTGCAGCACATTGAGAAGGCTTCTTTTCATGTGACTCGGTCAGGATTTAGGTTAGGTGTGTGAAGAGAACAGATTGTCTTAAAGACAGTTCAGCCCTTTCCTCGCTTACTGCAGGGTGCCCCTAGAGCATAAACCAAGGATGAACATGCACAAGCTGCATTTTGAACTCATCGAAGATGCGGGGGTTTTGTCTTCCTCTTCTGGTTTTAAGGTTTCACTCTAGGTACGTGCAAAAAGTATGAGCAAGTTCTTTCCTGTTTCATGTCTTTATCAAGAAACTCTGAGAATGAGCTTGAAAACAACATTTTGGACCAGAATTTGAATCACTTGAGATTTTCTGCCTTACATGTATACTGAAGTAGAGTAAACTTTGGGGGAATTGCTCAGTGTAGATTAAACACATAATTGCATGTGCTTTGCCTGTATCAGCAAAATATTATTTTAAGCATTCTTTTATAACTAGTTTTCTAAAGGTGATGTGTCCTGGATAATTCTTTAATCCCTGACCAGATTTAATCAGGAGGTATTTAACTGAGGCGCAAACTGGATGCAATAATCTTTAATCTGCTTGCATGAGAGGAATTTAGGAAAAATTGCCCGTGTGATGAAGATTGTAGAAGATGCCCTCAAAATCCAGTTATAACTACAGAATTATTTGGTTCCTGTTTTACCTCGCTTTCCTTCGGTTATATTCTTAATTTTTCTTGATCCCAAACTGATCTTGTAGATTTTTACAAAATTGCCATGCAAACTCTTCCTAAGAGTAAGCTGAATGAACTTTTATTGTTATTTCAATACTGTAATTCAATTCTGACGTTTTCTTTATCTTTACATATGTCATTACATAATCCTTATTAAGGAAATGTAGGTTAATGCATATGTTGTTCTTACACTGCGACATCTTTTGTCTTTGCTGATTGAAATGACTTGCGTATCAGTGTGGCTGAGTTTGATCCCTTTGCGCACGATGTTTGCGGCAGCTGGGGAGTTGTGCAGTAAGGTGGGAGGCACTGGTGCGTTAAGGCCAGGCTGCAGCTGGAGGGGAGCAGTGGGCTGGACGACTATTGTATCAGCTCTTTATTGGAGTACTGAAGGTGGAAAGGTAACCAGCGTAGGAACTTGTATTTACCACTACTAGATGGGAAGAAAAAATAGCGACACGTTACACCTGCAGGTTTTTTGACATAAAACTATTTTTAAAAGGAGGAATGTTTTACGCTGCTGCAAGATGGAGATTACTGATATCTGGGACGCATTTCGTGTCGTGACAGGTTAAAATTGTAGTGTGGCAGTTTATAGAACTATAAAATCACTTTTCTCGTTGTCAGTTTTCTTTTTGCCTCTTCTACTCGCAATTAAGTTGGAAAGAATGGCTGCTGTCTCAAGCGCGGATACAGCTCTTTTGTCAGATTCAGCTATTGTATATTCTCAGCAAACAGGTAATAGTACTCAAATCAGTTTTGGGGTACTTAAATAAACTTGTGGTCCTTCTTCGGGGAATATGTGTTAATCGGTATTAGTGATGCCTTACATGATCATGAAAGAATTTATACCACAATATGTACATGGTAGCGAGAAGAATTTTCAAGCCCTGCAAATCTCAGATCAGACTGTTCTTCCTTTAAAAAAAAACCACCAAGACTAATGCAATTTTCATAGACTCAGACAAAATACTGGCAGTTAGGCTCCACAGGTCATTTTTATGTGGAAAAGATTGATTATATTTAATTGAACTGAAATGAATTAATTCAATCTTTACTAAACCCAAAGATTCTTACTGCTCACAACAACAGGCCCCTCTTCCCCTAGCCATTCCCACTACTGGATTTTTAATTTTTAGAAGGGATTTTGTTTTCTGCAAAGAGCTAGCTCTGCTTCCTTCACTTGCAATAGTACGTTACTGTAGCTAATTTGAGAACATCTGTGTTGGAAGGGACCCTTAAGATCATCGCGTCCAGCCATCAGTATATTCTTATACCGTCAAATTCAAAAGTCCCAGTTGTGCCCACTAAGCACATGCTAGACAAGCTTTTGTCGGTGTAAAGGCAAGGATGATGAGGCTACCAGGCATTTTACCCAGGTTTTTTGGAAACGATTTCTTCTGAAGTGCAGTTCTACTCCCCCAGCATATAAGATGGTGTTCAGTTTTGGTCAGAAATTGCATGTATTTTTTCAGCATGAGTTTCCTCTTGGATACAGCTGTTTGTTTTGGATAGAGCTAAATCAAATATGTGTTATTTTTGTTTCCATGGAGTGAGTGTATGGTCCTGTCACTGCTTTGTGCTTGGCCTCTCTTGTTTGATAGTGAAACTATAAATGTAAAAGTCATTTAATATCGCACTTCAAATAGCATAATTGAAGCACTGATGTCTTATGCTGCTTGGCAGATAGTCACGCATTTGGGTCTTGGTATTGGTATTTGCTTTTGTTTCTGGTGAATGAGCAGTATAAACTGATTCTGCAGAATGTGTGGGAATAAACATAACTTGTGTGTCCCCACCCCCTCCCCGCCTTTAGGGGCTGGAATCAAGCATTAAACTAGATTGTGAATGATCTTTTTGGCAGAGTTATTAATAAGATATAGCTTATAAAATATAATCAGACTTGATGAGAATTTATAAAAGATTTAGATTCCCATACATTAATCTCAATATAGTTTGTAAATGTAAAGCCCTACCACGAATCCAAATTTGTTAGCAGCATTTGTGCTATTCTATCTAATTCCGTGCCAGACATTAAAAAACAAATACAGAGAGTCGAGGAACTCGTCAAGATTCTCTTCACTCTCTGGAGCTGATAGAAGAGAACTTAGCGTTTTCTGCGAGCAGTGTAGCAGTTGCAGCGTTGCACAGTGGCGAGGTGCAGTGGGAACGACCTCATGCACTGCGATAAAGGGGCTCTGTTACTGAGACCTTGAGCAAAAGGTCGATGTCTGTGTGTATCATGAGGGCTTCAGTATGTCTTACCCAGGTTTTTTAGGGTTCATCATCATCCTGCGAAGGGGCTTGTCCACAGTGAGGTTATTTTTTTATCTTTTAAGAATGGACAGTTGGGAGTAAATGAAGTTTTATGGTTTTATTGATATTGTTTGAATGAGAGTGCACCTCATTATACATGTGATGGACTTTTCTAGGGAGAGGAATGCCAGTGTACAATTTAATTGTAAAAATAAGTTATTTCCATTTTGATACAGGTTGCTTACACAAGCATTGCCTGAGCATTGAGATGCTGCAAGTCTAAGACTTTACCTTTTCATGAAATAGGAACATCTAGCGATGAAGTGTAATTTGGAGGCAGAGTGTACAAACACACCTTATTGTTGTTTTGATGCATTGTTTGAAGACAGCAAAGTTACTGTTGAAGCGTCTTCACTTTATTGGCTTAAGTGCCCCTGAACTAAACAGTCTGAAAGGAAACAAGGCAGCGTGGCACAACCATAACTGTGTTTGTAGTTTTATTTTTAGATTAGGAGGACATCAGTCTTTTAAAAAACACAGGTTCAGGTGTTCTTCTGTTGTCCCTTTGTAAGCCACAGGAGAGCAATACCGTACAACAGATGTGGTGTATTGTAATAGAGAGATGTAAGGGACTTTGTATGACAAAAGGTGATGTGAAGGTTAAGGGAAATCCAGTGAGTTATATTTTTACTGAAATGGTATGTCCTTACATTTAGCGTGGCTGGAAGGACACAGCAGTCAGTAGAAAGCAGGCAGTCCCCGTAACGTTTGTGGTATCAGACTTTTACTCTAATTACTTTTTTTAATCCCTGCAAACAGATAGTCACCACACCAGGAGTGTGTTTTGTAACACATCAGGCATTTAGAGAAATTACTCTATTTCTGGCTTGAAATTAGTTCTTTGCACTATGCCAGCTCCTTTTGTTTTGGATCTTACCATTTTATGGCTTGTATTAAGTTTAAAACAATGTTTGTAGCTTTCAAAGTTGTATCAATATTTTAAAAGCATTTTTTCTAAGACTAATATTAAAAAGCCATTCTAAGACTTGTTGACGAGCTTTTTCAGGGTTCCTCTGGCAGGGTAATGTTTTTATTATTTTTTTTTAATCTGGCACAGTTGGAAGCTAAACACTCGCTCTGGCATGGTAGAGTGGGAGAAAGACACAGCTAAGTGAAAGGCTGTGATCCTTGCCATGTAGCAGAAATTAGCTTCACCAGGAGACTGATAGAAGAAAAAATGGGTTAATCAGGAAGGTAATTTTGCATATGTGCTATCATAGAACCATAGAACAGTTTGAGTTGGAAGGGACGTATAGAGACCTTTAGACATCTTCCACTACATGAGGTTCCTCAAAGGTCCAACCTGACCTTGAACACCTCCAGGGATGGGGCAGCCACAGCTTCTCTGGGCAACCTGTTACAGTAAAAAAAATTCTTCTGTATGTCCAGTGTAAACCTTTCAGTTTAAAACCACTGCCGCTCGTCCTGTCACTGCAGGCCCTGAAAAGGCCTCTCCATCTCTCTTACGACCCCCCTTGATATACTGGAAGGCCGCGGTCAGGTCTCCCCGGAGCCTTCTCTTCTCCAGGCTGAACGCCCCCACCTCTCTCAGCCTGCCTTCAGAGGAGGGCTGCTCCGGCCCTCCGGCCACTTCCACCCGCTCTTCTGGACCCACTCCAACAGGTCCATGACCTTCTTGTGTTGCGGGCTCCAGAACTGCACGCAATATTCCAGGTGTGGTCTTATGAGAGCGCAGCAGAGGGGCAGAATCCCCCCCTCGCCCTGCTGGCCTCGCTGCTGGGGGTGCAGCCCGGGATACAACTGGATTTCTGGGCTGCACGCGCGCATCATTGCCAGCTCATACCTCATTTCTCACCTCCCCGTAGTCCCAAGTGCTTCTTCGCAGGGCTGATCTCACCCCATCCATTCCCCGTTCTGTACCCATACTGGGGACTGCCCTGACCCAGGTGCGGCACCTTGCGCTTGGCCTTTCTGAACCTTGCGAGCTGGCACAGTCCTCAAGCCTGTGGGGGTCCCTCTGGATGGCATCCCTTCCCTCCAGCAAATCACCTGCAGCGCTCAGCTCGGCGTCATCTGCAGACTTGCTGAGGGTGTCCTCAGCGACACTGCCTTTGTCACTGGTGAAGGTATCCAAAATAGTATCGGTCAAAGCACAGACCCGTGAGGGACCCCACTCCTTACTGGGTTCCCTCTGGACACTGAGCCACGGACTGCAACTCTTTGGACACGGCCAACTGGCCAACTCCTTATCCTTCTGACAGCCTGTCCATCACACCCATCTCTGCTTCAGCGACGAGGCTGTTGTGTGGCACCGTGTTAAAGGCCTTACACGAGTCCAGGCAGAGGGCATCAGAAGTTCTTCCCTTGTCCACCAGTGCAGCCATAGAAGGCCACCAGATTAGTCAGGCATGATTTGCCTTTTGTGAAGCCATGCTGGCTGGCACTCATGACCTCCCTGTCATCCATGTGCCTTGACATAGCTTACAGGAGGACCTGTTGCGTGATCTTACCAGTCACGGAGGTGAGGCTGACTGGTCGATAGTTCCCAGGGTCCTCCTTCGTACCATTTTTAAAAATGGGTCAATCAAACCGTAACTCAAACTGGGGAGTGGAACCCCTACATCTGGCATGTGGTTTCATTTGTGGTGCAGCATGCTTCCATTTTGTAAGTTGGCACTTGATACCACTTAAGAGTGAAGGCGAACGTATATATTAATGGTGGCCTGAAGTCAAGAAGTAGCAGTGTGGTTCTGTCTCTCCAGTAACAGTCACGCTAAGTCCTGGATGCAAAGTCTCAGAACCTCTGTGTGAGTCTAATTGTATGTGTTGTGCAACCATGGCTCAAAGGTAGAAGATTCAATATATGCTGGTAAGCTTATACCTGAGGAAATGGTTCTACTTTATATGTTTTTTTTTCTCCAATTATGCAGTGCAAAGAGTGTAAGGAACAGGGGCCAGAACCTCTTAATGGAGTCTCCTGATCCTGCTACAGTGTCAGTGAAGTTTGTTGTCCTGCTTGGTGCAAGACTCTACTAGAAGAGTGGTTGGTTGGGAAGTGAGAAGGGTGGACGTGGTGCCGCAGAGCATGAGGCACGCTGGAGTCCAGCCTGCCGGGTGCCGACGGCAGCGCTGAGCCACCGAGTAAAGATCTCATCCATCTCACCGTCCTTTGTGTAGTGCTACACCAACAGCAGAGTCCTTGTGTTAAGTGTGCTCAGCCTTACTGGAATTAGACTTTTGGGGAGAATGAGCAACGTCTGAATGCCTCCCTACTGATCTGTGACAAATTTAGCACTTTATGTCTGTAATGGTGACATAAATATGACCCTGTGCCAAACTGCTGGGCAAACCTGGCCCAAGGGGGCCAAGTCCCCACTCAGTGCTTTGGTGGAAGGCAGTCTCTTGTTTGGAGGCGATGGTGGCACTCGTGCACTCTTACACCTTTATACTATTATGTATATAGCTGAGTCTCGCGGGAGGAGCACTGCTGCCTGCCGCGCTGGCTCAGCTTTGGCTACAGTTGGCTTTGCTCGGGCAGCGTGGGGTGTGCAGTTCTGTTACGCATCAACCGAAATGCTGCTCTGCCACGCGGCCGTGGCTTTGCAGCAGTGTTGCACTCACATTTGTTTTACTGTTGGTTTTCATTACTCCACAAGGTTGTTGTGAGCCAGCAGGAGTGACACGCTGTAGTTGAGCTGTTTGTTGTGGTGCCCGGGGGCATCTGCAGGGTTTTCTCTATCAGGTGGGGGTGGCGAGATGGAGCTGTCTCCTGCAACACAACTGCTAACGAACGCCCTAACCTCTTTGTCTTACATGTCTGTCTTGTCCACTTCGTGTACGAATGACTTTTCAGAGTCACTAGGCATGCGCAGTAAAGTCCTCCAGAAAATTGAAGAACTGAGGCTGAACACGATCTCCGTTTCTGTTACTGTCCCTGATGAGTTCTTATGTCCTATAACGAGGGAGCTTATGAAGGATCCTGTCATTGCAGCAGGTACGTTTTTAAACGATACTGACTAAAATGAATTACTTAAGGGTAAAGGTAGGTGTGGGAACACAAACATAGGCATATCATCTTGCCAGTTGTAGAAAGATAAACTGTTCTAAATAGCTATTGCGACAAAACAGAACTGTGGTAAATGTTTAATTTGCCAAATTACATCTCTGAGATGGAGAAAAACTCTGTATGAGGCAATTCACTTAGCGTCAGCTCTGCTGCTGAGGCTGTCTAGGTTATTTTTTTTAACTGTACCTTCCTTTATGTGCCCTTGCAAATATAATTACAAACCCANTCTACGTTTAGCGCACCGTGTATACGGCACCTCAAAGTTTGTAGAGTGAGAGTCATTTACTTCACCAAGACCCTGGAGCTGGGATATGCAAGGAGCAGAAGCCGTCAGGTAGCTGAAATACTTTATGAAGACCTAGTGGTTTATAGTTCTGATCTCGGGGGTGGGGCGGGGTGGCATATGATCACCAAAAGACCAGGGTATTTTTTTTGATGCTCTGTGAACAGTGTCTGACTTCCTGCAGTTTTGAGGTATCAGGCCAGGCTTGAGAATTAAAACATGCAAAATATGAAAGCATTTGCTAACTAACTGCTGGAGTGAGTGGTAAGCACTGCACGTAGCAAGGCTTGAGCTTCTAAACAGCAGCAGGAGGAGGACAGCCTTGCATATCCTTTCTTATATATAATTTTGAAATAAGGATACATAGTTTTAGAGCAGGATAGTTTTGTTGAAAAGGTGAAAATTACTGCCAGTCACTATTCACATATATATTACAAACTCAAACAGGCATTTTTAAGAGAAACTGATGCCCTTTTAAAAGAAAATGCTCACAGTAGGTGTGATCAGTTGCAGTATTTACCATCCAGCTCTTGCCTGTGCGCCATCAGTATTCCTGTATTACACGGCTCCCCTGAACCAGGGGATTGCGCTGCTGCTCAGCACACAGGGTGGGCTCATCTGTAACTGACTCGGGAATTTGCAGTGCTTTCTAAACCAGCTTGTACTAGTTAGTTTGCCGAGTACAGTATAATTTAAAAAGAACCAAATTCTGATCTTAACAGTGCTGTATAAAGTTTTATTGTAATACATTAAACTATATAATTTGAAACAAATACGTATGAGTTTATGGTAAAGCTTTCATGGACCATGTAAGTTTTCTGTATCTCCTGTTTGGAAGTATGGATTCCCTTCCATCCCTTTTAAATGTAAATAGCTAAAAGTCTGTACGGTGTAACTGTGCCTGAGCACGTGTGATACACACTTTTATGCTGGTTTCTTTGTAGATGGCTATTCCTATGAAAAGGAAGCAATGGAAAACTGGATCAGCAATAAAAGACGATCTAGTCCCATGACTAATCTTCCTCTTCCCTCTCTTATGCTTACACCAAACAGGACACTCAAAATGGCAATCGGCCGCTGGCTGGAGACTCAGCCCAAACACAGTTAAACCACTTCGTTTTGAAGTTGTTTGTTGAAATTAATTGAACTGTATGTAGCTAAAGGAAATACTTTTATCAGAAACAACTGGAAAGAAAACATTGTGTTTCTATTCTAATCTGTGGCTGTCATTTATACATTAGAAAGAAAATCTTCCCTGTTGGATGCTCCCAGAAAATTATTGAAAAACTTTTAAGTTACTGGTAATTTTACTCTCCAGTATTTCTGTTTAAGAAATGGAGTATTCAGATTCAGTTTCTCAAATAAAGTTTTCTTAAAATTTTTCACTACATTTATGAGTTTCGAGTCTTGATTTTGCCAAGTCAGTCTTTCAGAAGATAAGAAATAGCAAAGTATATAATCTGTGTTTCTTTTTCTAATTAAAACCCAAAACTGTGTCTTTGTTCCCTATTACTGAACATGTAGTTGAAAAAGTTGGGAGTGTCTCCCGTAACCATCAGTGACTGCATCTGATCCCACAGGTATATTAATAATCTTTATTTTGTATGGAAAAAATACAGTAGCTGTGCAAAAATAGAACTACAGGACAAGGCTAATATAGGACTTGTACAAAACATCAAAGAAACAGTAAACAATAAATAAGCTAAAGCATAATGATGCAAACTCAAAAAGAATTTGTAAAAATGGGTACAGCTGTTTACAATGTACATAAAACACTGTATACCCGCACGACGTGAAAAGTGACCGACTGCGAAGTTGGCCACTCCAACCCAATTGCACTCACGGGAATGTCACTACACCTGTTTGTTTTCAGAACATTCTTGCCTGTGTAAAACCTTATTTCCTCTGAAAAAACATCACAACTTCATCTTGTCATGCAACTGCACACACACTTTTCCTCAAACTTTCATCTCCATCAATTTCTGGGGTTTCCCATAAAAGCACTTACTAAACATTTCCTTGCTGTACCTTTTTCATGAATAACCAATAAATCACTTTGCTTTAAGATAGCACCCAAAGGTGATTAGATAAACTATATAAAGTGCGATTATTGTTAATATGCCATAATATTGTGTTCTTCAGTGCAATAACCAATATGGTCAAAGCCTTTCAATACACATGCAAACGTCACTGTTTATTTTACTTGATTTCTTCTGGTTACTAAAAATAGTTATATTTACATGTCAAAACATGGCCGCTTATAGTTTACTCATACACAAATTAATTATGCTTTCTAAATGTACATCATGCATCCCAAATTAGATCCCAGTAGAAAAGTGATAAAATACTATCTTTGATTTTAAAAAAGCATCCATATACAGGTGTGAGTACTATGCAGCGGGTATCTGTCGTAACACTGGTTGGAGAAGCACTTAAGCGTTACAGAGGCACGATTATTATGGAAGTGGTGAGATGCAGTATAACCAAAAGCCAAGATTAAAGCCCTATGTAAAAGGAAAGTCTTATTTAATGGTAAAATGCAGTGGAAAGGATTTCTCTGCTTGAGGTCCTAGGTTGGTGGATTGACGATCCTAATTGACTCTTTCTACACAAATTTGCTATTCCAGTTCCTGTAACTGTCCTGCACTGGTAGGAACAGTTTGAAGTGGTTGTATCCCATTAAGTACTGGCCAACACGGCCTGCCCACTCACGCTCACACCTGACCAGGCAGTGCTCTGTACAGACGGAATACCCGGGGCTGTTACGAGCTGGGTTTTACAGCCCTGTAAATACACAAAATGAGATTTATACATTGGATTCAATGAACGATCGCTTTGGTTTTGTAGATGTGACATGACTTAGATGGCCTTCCTTATTGATGTGAGACTGCTGCTTTGATACCGCATCTGGGAATAAATGCGAAGCTTGTTTAGGTGCTCTGTTGTCCGGACAGTGGGGAGATATTTGGCACTTAAACTCCTCAAGCTCTTTAGCTTGCATACCGTTCTGGTTGCTATCTCCTGGGGCAGCACCCGAAGAGGAAATTTTAGTTTGGTAGTGTTTGACTGAGAACTGCTCAAAATTGGAGGACTGAATGCCCCCAGAAGCAACATTTGTTGGTAATCCATCTGGTGCCTGAGAGTGCCAAGTGCGACTGGACTGAGTATTTTGCTGCTGAAACCTTGCAGTCTTATCCATAATTCCCATAAATGGGGTATTGCGAGGTCTGTGTTCAGCAACGGTACCCTGAACTTGATGGACGTTATTCTCCTTGAGTCGCACGTCTGGGCCCAGCCCCTTAATGCTATCTGAAAAACTACTGGCTGAAGTTAAGCTGCTGGTTGAGCTGGCCAGACTCATACTACTGGATGGAGAACTAGAAGAGATACCACTGGTTACAGGACTTGGCTGCTTTGCGTCACTGAAATTCATCTGAGTGGGGGCTGTTAACCTGTCAGCGGTTTTAGACTTACTTGCAAAAGGATGAGGAGAGATACTGTCATTACGCTGTGAATGGGAACACTGGCTGGACATCAACTTCTCATTGTACAGTTCAGAACTAGGATCTGTGGAAACGCCTCCAGGTGATAGTGTGCTTGTCCCATCCAAATGCGGAATTTTGGAGTGCCGCACTGGCAAGGGACTTTGGGGAAGATGCTGGAAAGATGACTGTGTCTTTGTATTACATTGACTGCTTCCCATTTTTGATCCAGGCTGGATGGAGCTCAGGTGCTGGTTAGTTTTTACAATCTGTGCCTGCTTTGTTGGCTGCACGATCAAGCCTGGCTCTCTCAGATATTTACTGCCTGTTCTGCTTTGAGGGGACACAGATCTGGCTTTCTGCTGAGCATCCTGAAGGGTCCTGCTGTGGGAGGAAGCAGCTAAGGAACGCTGCAGCCTTTGTGGAGAGGAAACAGATTCATCAGGGTGTGGCAGTTCATCCTCCTTGACTTGAAGATTATAATTATCACTGACACCTTGTATAATGCCCTCCTCCTCATTATCAGAGTTGTTAATTTGCTGTAGTGGCTGTGGAGACTGATGCTTCTGTTGCTGTGTTCTCTGCAACTGTTTGCATTCCTCTTCTACTCGAGCCAGGAGACGTTTTATCTCTTGATTGCCAGGACACAATTGTGTGGCTTCACGTAAGTCAGCAAGAGCAGCAAGCAGCTTTCTGTTTAGGAAAAGAAAGAAAAAGTAAACTTAATAAAAACCTGGGGAAAATCTGAGTCTCAGCATTGCCTACTACTAATCCACCTCCACCACTTTCCCAAACCCTTCCCCTTGTGCCCTAACAGCTTTTTAGGAAGGCACCAGAGCTCTGCTGATTGATAACTCCAGGAACTGACACTTTGTCTCGAGCCCTTTGCTGTTATCTTCAGCGTAGGAAACTTGCTGACCTCTGCTTCACGAGCCTTTATTGTTCTGCTTGGAACAGACATGGTGAATCAAAAAGGCACCTCTCCCTACGCTTCAAGTGTACGCCTGCAGTTTGGTGTCATTCCAGCTTAAAGAGATGGTTCCTCCTTTCTCCCCTTGTTTTCTTCTTGAACCGCTAATGATTCAACATAACCTGTCCTGTAAAAGCACCCCGTTATTCTTGGCAATAAACAATGCAGCGCTGGCATTTGGTGGCACACTGCTGACAACATTCTGCTGAGTCATGTGGAACAGCAGTCCCATTCACTCTTGCACTCCAAATAATCCCTCTTCACATCAATTTCTTACTTTCTGGACTGCCTAATAATTACCTAAAAGAGTACTCGATACTGCTTTTTGGGTTTGGTTGGCTTCACTGATACAGACACCTAATACAGAGGCAAAATGCACGAGGAAAGTAACTTTTTCTTTGCAAATTCCAAATACAACTAGCGGGAAAAAAAGGAGTTATTGAAAGCGTTAGGAAGTTAACACGCATCTGTGCGGACAGATGCAGAGAATCAAACAGTACCTGCTGTTCCTCTTGGCTCTTGCTCTAGCGTAATAGGCTTCGTAAGACTTGGGTTTCAGATCCAGTGCTTTGGTAGCAAACTCTTCAGCCATACCAAAGTCCTAATAATTTAAACAAATGTATTCATTATACGTCAGCAATAAAAGGAAGCTGCATACTCCTTATTCATGGCACTGCTTCAAAAGCGCCTGTAGCTTACGCAGTACAGAAAGTCACCTTTATCAGTTAGCAAGAGCAGATGTTTTGTGAAAGACTGAGAACAGACCTCATCTTGCCAACCTCGTCTCCTGTCTAAGGGAAACTGACTCCAAGGTAGCTAAGAAGCCATGTTAATAGAGATAAGAGATGGTTATTTTCAACCCAAAGATGTTAAAATGCTGAAGAGACTGCCTGTGTAACAGGACAAACGACCACCTCAGATAGCAAGGCTTTAGAATGTGTTTTGAAAAAAGGCCAGTTAAAGACCTAGGAATTTAGAGAAAAACAAGAAAAATCAGGAAATGGGTTGGATTAGTCCAGAGCTTTCTGTGATAAGGTACGTGAAATTTTTAGAGAAGAACTGCACTAGACAATGTATTTAGTCTTCATTTAACAAGAACACAGAATAAGACTTCAGTAAATTGCTGGTTAAACAAAAGACTGGAATTAACAAGGCAGGACTGAAATGGGGGCAAAGATGGCTATGGGGCAGACGAAGGCAGAAGCAAGTCCAATATTTGTAGCAGCCACGCACAGAACAGTGTTTTAATGAGACTGAATTATATCGAGCATGATGATACAGGAGGTTGGAAAGTATTAACAGCAAAAAAACAGTGCTGAGATACCATGCAAGAGCAGAACAATGTGATGAACTTGAGCTTTAGATGTAAGGGAATGCACTTCAGGATTAGCAACGCGTAAATGAGGGTTTATCAGCAGGATACGGTAAGAAACACACACACACGCGCGCGCGCACTAGTTGGTCACAGAGCCACTGTCTGCTGTTAGTCTGCTGCAACTGAAAAAGCCGGTCTTGTCTAGGAAGGCATCAGGAGAGGAGAGGTAGTTTGGCACAGGACGGAAAGGACTGGTACTGCTCTGCAAAGCAGCAGCAGAGCTGCCCAGGTGAAGTCCTGGACACCTATGCTTAGAAATTCTTCTCTTTGGAGCAGATGGCAACAACAACTTGGATGACGAGGGAATTAAGAAGTTACTGTTTGAGAAGAAGGAAAAGTGTAAAGCACATTCAGAAAATCAGGAGTTTTTGCTCTGATGGTCACTCAGGTTCTCACCACCATCCGATGCACTGGTGAAGGTACAGAGAACCGACCGGCACACACACACACTACAGCCGCAGGAGTAGGTTATGCTGTGTGATAACAAAGGGTAGCGGTGGTGGCATTTTCCATTTAGGCTTTTAAAAGCACCAAAACCATCCAGCAGTTCACCATTCCAGAATAACTGGATTACATAAGAACAGCTGTACTGGATCCCCCATGGCAACATGAACTGCCCCTATTTGTTGATGCAACAAAGCCCAAAATCAGGATACAGTGAAAAGGATTCTAAAATAGCAAAAATAAATGTCCAAGTACAAACTCAATAACACAGCCAAAGACAACTCCAAGATTCCCAATGTCAGAGAGGCAACAGATTAACAGCAAGAGCTTACATTTGTTTTTCGGCGACATCGAGATAAGTTTAGGTATAATGAAACTCTCAGCTCATTGAATGCTTTCATTTCTTCTCCAAATCCTTCCCTCGGAAACTTCCTCAAGGCATACTGATAGCGCTGTGCTGCTTCCTTCATCTTACCTTTCTACAAATGTAGGGAACAAGAGGCTTTTTACAAACACTACTGAAATACTGTTGCAAAAAAAGCACACTTGTACTTGATGCCTACCAACAGGTGCTCTTCAAGAAGAAAACAGAGACAGATTTTTTTAAATTAAATCTATACAGCATGACTTACACCTGCACACAGATGCAATGACAGCTTGCATGTTAACTACAGTTTGTGTTTGTTTCTAAATTCATACCTTTAATGGTATTTCACAAGGACAGTATTTGCATTAATACATACTACCTGTACCAGAAACAGTTGTGTATGTGCAATTAACGTACAATACAATTCATTATTTCTTTCTTTCTTTTTTTTAAAGAGAGCAGTCAAATATCTGGTGTAGCTGGTTAAAACTCTAACGCCTAGATACTTCCAGCAGAGCTTATCCTTGACCAGGAATGGCACACCCTTAACTGGGTGGCGACAGCGCAGGGCGAGCTGCGGCGACGGAAGGGGCTGGGCGGCAGCGGGAGGGTCAGTACAGCGCTCCAGACCCACCTCCAGCTACTGCCGGGTGCAGCCGGTCCCGGCCAGGAGCAGTCGGGTGCCCGAGAGCGTGAACTTGAAGTAGCCAAACGTTGCTCTCCTGCTGGTTAAGGGAAGGTGAGCAAGAGCCGACCCGTCCCTCAGGACCACCTGAATGGTCCACTGGTGCCCTGGGAATACTCAGAGTCTCCACGAGAGGCTTGGGGAACACCTCCATAATAAACGGAAGATTTGAGACAGTTTTGCTAAAAGCGTCGAAAGCCTCTGAGTATGATAAGGAAAGCAAATCTTTTAGTTGCCAGATGAAGAAATTTTTCTGTTTATGGATATTTTACAAGTTAATTTCTTTTCATAAACATTGGGTGGTTTTTATTATTTAATTCATTTTAGCACTCAAAGTGGTCAAAATTTACTGTTGAAATGGGCAAGGAAAATATTTAAGGTTTATCTTGTTTTATTCAGCTGAAGAGCTGAAAAGTAGTTACTGCATACTGTGAGCAGACTCAAATGCATGTTACTCTGCAAAATAACTATCAATTTAAAACACTTAGGCAAATAAATAAATCAAAGTATGTTGGAAGGAGTTTAACAAGCTAAATTACATACCATAGCTCTTGCAAGTCTATCCAAATTACTATAATAAAATTAAGCTCTCTAAAAATAGCTACCAGCAGCAGGGAATTCAACCTCTTTTAACAACCTGTAAAACGTATTAGTACAAGTCCCGCCGTGTTACTCGGTGCTCTCAGAGCCCAGGCAGCGTTCAAGCTGTGGAGCAACTTGCGGAGAAGCTGAAGAAAATGACTTGGCACTGGGGACATGGTGGCACCTTTTCCCTGAGCCACCAGTGAGCTGCGCTCAGGACAGCACTAGAGCGCGACATGGGAGAGGCACCCCAGAACTGCTTTTGTAGCATAAAATATGTCACCATTTAGGTTGAAAGATGTCCCATGCTTAAAGGTACCTGCTTGGAGATAAAGCTCTAAACCCCTTTCAGGACCAATAAACTTGATAAATTATCCAGATGTATTCATCAGACTCCTATACGAAATCTGGCAGATTCTAAGCAGGTCCACCCTGACTCACGCTGGCAACGTCTCGAGGGTGTCTCTGCTGTACTGCGCACAGCCGGCTGATACACAACAAAGATCAGACATAAGGTGGCAGATACCTGAGGGCCCTTATAAAAAACCCTACAAATTACAAGTCTTGTCGCTAGAACAGACTGTGCACGGTGCCTACCATACACCATTCGGCACCACGTTGCACTACTGAAATAACACAGATGTATCACACAGTTTACAAAAATAATTCCAGTCTCTCTTCTGAGCAATATATCACCGCTAGTAAAAAGAATGTATCAAAAGAGCTGTCGCTTTACTCGTTATATATTTAAGTAGCACACGAAAGAACATTATGCTGAAGGAGATGCCTAAATGTCACTGATTTCAATAAGGCACTTTCAAACAAGCACCGTACATTCTCAGTTGCTCTTAAGAAGCAACTGACAGCTACAAGTGTTCACCAAGCAGCTTGCTCAACAGAAAGAAAGTGTTCTTATCCATCTTTAAATTTGTCTTTATTTATTTTACACAGGAGTTTTCAAATGATTCTTTCCCAAGGTTCTCAAGATTTCTTGGTCTCATTTCCCAAAACGAGAGGATGTGCAAGTACACATCTTGTTTGAACAGAAAAGCAGGTATTAAGGACTTTAATCTACCGTCAGACAAAAGTCCAATTACAATGTTCTGCTATCAGAAAAAATAAAAATCTACCTACTTTGTACAGTATATTTCCTTCTTCCATCAGTTTCTGCAGCAGAATAAGGAGAATATCGGGTTTTGAGGTGGCCATTGCCCATGCTGCATTTCCTGCAAGTTAAATTTTAAGGATCTCTGACAAAAGGGAAGAAAGTGTTTTTCTGATATCTATTCACGCTAGAAATGCTAATGCTCCTTCAGTAGATATTTCACCTGGATGGAACTATTATTATTGTTACTATGTGCACATATATTCAAAATACATATATCCCTGCTGCCCCACATAGACAGCAGTCAGATATTAAACAGTCCGATTCATTTCGCCCCTGGTCTAAAGCCAGTGTGGGACAGTATGGAAGTCGTGGCAAAGTTCAGGCCTAAGGAAGGTTCTGTATTTGATCCTACTTAGTACCCAAATAATAATAAATGATGATTTAAAGGTACTACAGACGCAATAATTATCATGTACGCATCTGCACCATCTACTTGCCTACTGGTAACATGTAATTTGGACATATATTTTTTGCCCACCCTTTGCAAAAATGTACGATTCCATAATTTATTAAGAGAATGTTATTTAATGTAAAACTTCTCATGCTAGTAATGATTTAAATTAAGAATTAAGTATAATTTTCTTCTTTACATATATCATGACATACCACGTAAAGACCGACTCCTCTGGACCTCCTCCTCAACATACATCAAAGAAAGGAGTAGAATAAAATTACTTGCGTTCCCTCACTTCTGAAGTGAGTCCTGAGTGTCTGCCTTTAAGAGACTGATGTCTCTTCTGCAGGCACCTGCAAAAACCTACTGTGCGTTTCAAGACTGATTTATTTAATCTGCTTTACAGAAATGACGGCAATTCTAGCAGAGCAGATATTCAGTTGTTTCTCTCGAGTACAGGACAGCTTTACTAACCGAGTTTAGCTCCTTTTCTCAGCAGCATAACCACTACCGATGTGTTACGACATCCAATAGCTCTGTCCAGTGGCCGCATGCCGCTGTGGTCAACGTGCTCAATCATTGCTCCTTTCTCTACCAAATACTGCACCTGTGAGAGGAAGCAAGACAAACCTTGTAACATGGTTTTAGGGAGGATTGAAATATTTAAGCTACCACCTATTCTTCCTTGAAGAGTATCAAGCGTACACTCCAGCGCAGGCTAAAGCCATTGTGAATCCACTGAATGGAATCCACTGCAGACAGCACAGCATGGGAACACCACCGAACCACGCCCGAGAGCTGCGGTTACGGAATTAAAAAAGAAAAAAAAGCACCACCCAAATTCCTGGAAATACCTGTGCCTGAAAAACACTAAGAGCAACACATTACGCTTGCTGCCCCTGTGCTGCTGTTCTGCGTGCCGGAACGCACACAGCAGCTCCGCATAAGGGCAGCGAGCTCCGATGAAGAGCAGCAGCTCCGAGAGCAGTGTAACACTCCAACCGGGGGCACCAACTGCAGGACCAGAATACGCTCCTACTATAGGACACTGTGCTACACAAATACTGCTACTGTGTAATGTGCGGTATTTAAAACATTCTAGTTAACAGTGTAAATACAAGTTATGGTGCCGAGGGACCACTTCTTGTTCTAGATAAAGAAAAACACATTTGTAATTTTATTCATCACCATTTATTACAGCAGTCTAATGCTGCAGTTTGGCATAAATGCAGCAAATGTAAAATGCAGCGAGGGCAAATAAGAAAGTTTAAGAAAGCAAAATAAGTATGCCAGACACCATCAGCTTCCACCAAGCATTCACCAAGCACCCAGAGCAATGGAGTGTTTCTAGTAGTTGTCCATCAGCAACACTAATGAAAAGTGCGATACAGAGGAAATGATAGTGATGGCAGGTTTGACATGAGCACTGGTGCTTTCGCATAACCGCTGCGTGTCCAGGTGCAACTGGCAGTAATCCAGTATGGAAAGAGGTATTAACAACCCTTCCCCTGACAGGGCCCCCAGACCCAAAGCTGCTGGCCTGCCGAGTGGTCTCTTAATTAGTATTATTCCGCCTTTGTCTGTTGCCCTAGCACAAAGATGAGGCTGTTCAGCCACACGAACCGCTGATGTGTCCAGTCCACGGGGGAACCGGCAGTCTGTACTGCTCCAGTGCGGTACCCTGGTGTGACAGCACATACTGTGGGCTGGACATCCCCCGCTCCCAAGCAGGAAAGAAGTCCCTCTTCAGGTACCCAGGGCCACCTAGAAACACTTGCAGTGGCAGGAATAGCTCTGTGATGGGACTTCTGGAATCCGTTAAAGCCAGAATCTAAGGGCTTATTTACAATTTCAAGTTAATTCTAAGGCTGAATGGAACTTAAAGCGTTACAGCACTGCGTGCCGTATGGCAGCATTTCTATTCCAGAACTGTTTTGAAACAGGACGTTGTATAGGCGAACTCTAGAAATACAGATGCTAGCAAGTTTGAGGGGCTGCATACGCTATTCTTTCTAGTTCCCTGGTGAACCCTTGGATCTGTTTATAGAGCATGCCCTCCCATGCAGTTTGTGGAAATCGCATTCCTATCTGGTCGGGCTTCTGAATTGTGCTTAATTACTGAGTTTTGAAGCATGAGAACAAAAATATACAATCACTTCAAAAATCTGAGATTTTGAAGATACAGAAGATTCTAAATCACAGACTTTAAACTTATTGTACACTTTGGATCTCGGTTACAGGCACGGTATGTTTCAGATTCAGAAAACCTTCACCTAAACCGCCTTAAATTCTTGCGTTGTACCATTTATTGTAGAGGAGGAAGGTACTATGTGAGAAAGGTACAGGACTGCAAAAGGAACTTCCGTTGTTGTCCTGTTTCTGAAATGACCTGTGGAACAAACTGAGCAAAACTGAATTTACACCTCAGGCCTTGTATTTCCACATACATAGACTGGATAGTAACACTGAGATGTTATAGCAGTGTAAAGGATCTGCCCAGTGCCACCTTTGCAAGATGAAAAGCGTAAGGATTTCTAACAGTTCTCTCCCTGTCATGCAAAGCATGAAGATACCTATCAAAGACAAGTAATGCTGCCTTATGATGGAGAAGCAAAAATCTTTCTGCATTTCATCTATTCTGGCAATAGTCGTCTTCTTCCTACATCTCCCACTTGGGGTCTCTGCTCCGCCAAGGCACCCACGGACTGGGACCCTGTCAGGTTACCTCCATGGGTCTGCAGAGACTGAAAAAACAGTTTCCTTTCATGTCTCACAGGCATTTTTTTTATTCTAGTTCATCCGACACAGAAATTTTAAATGCCACTTTTTATTGAGATTTAAAATACTCATGCTGAAGTACAACAGCATGCTGTAACACATAACGGCATAATGCTGGACTTCTACCACAACTGCCTTGGTACTAAAACCTTACCTAGAAAATGCTTTTCTGAGTGAACACCTGCACTGCAGACAAGCTAGCAGTGTAAGCATCTTGGCTACTTCCTCAAATTTCCTTTTTTATTTTGGCTGGCAATGTTTTTTCTAAGCTTTGTTTTGTATTATGAAAATTCAACACATGCTTAGTTTTTCTACCATTAGAAGGGCACTGTTATACTTACAATATCAGCATCTCCATAAAAAGCTGCCAGGTCTAGGGGTGTCCGTCCATTCTTGTCTGTCTGATCAGTTGTTGCACCCTTCTCAACTAAAAACTGAACCACTTCCCTGTGGCCTTTTAGACATGCCCAGCTCAAAGCTGTCAGTCCTTCTTTGTCCAGAGATGAAATAGTTGCACCTGTAAAATGAAAATTAATTTTGTTGTGAAGACATCCTGCTTAATAAGCAAAATTACCTAACTCACACAGATGCAGTTTCTGTTGCAGCTGTGCAGCCCTGAACCACTATTTGTTTTCTACCTTCAGAAAGCAGAAATTCCACAGTGCTCAAATGTCCTTCACAAGAAGCCACCATCAGTGGAGTTCGGCCTTGCTTGTCGCTTAAATTCACATCAGAGCCATGCTCCACCAGAAGTTTAGCAATCTGAAACAGACAAGAATAATTTAAAAATAAATTGCCAGTTTTAAATTGTAGCCATAATAGCAGGAACTTTTACAGAAGAGGACTAAGGTGTTATGTACAGCGATCACTCAGACATCCTGCACGACTTGAGTCTTAACTGTTTGCAGTTCAGGGCCTTCTCCTGGCAGGAGTGGCCAGCACAAGGAGGGCTTCTGACTCTAAGGTTCTCTCTCCATTAATACAGAAGCAGTATGAAGGATCTGGAATTGCCTCTGTTCTTGGTCTAAGCAATAAAATATTTTGTCTCCCACATACTATTTTTCAGGTCTATTATAGCTAAGGTTGTCATGCAGCTGATGTACTTTCAAATCCTTTGTATTACTTTAAATAACTTTAAAAGTGAGCTTCTGAACATCCCTTTGAAGTTGATGCAGATGCGCATTAGAAAGTTTACACGAATTTATTACAGGACTAGAGAGGGGTAATCGAGGACCGCTTCCCAAAGGAACCCCTTTAACTTGCGAGGATGTGCCAAACCTGCCAGTGCCCCTGCCGCACGGCACAGAAGAGTGGAGGAATCCCCCGCCTGTTAGTTCTCGTCACCACTGCTCCACGTTCAAGCAGTAATTCGCAGACTTCCAGTTTTCCTCTTCCTGCAGCAGCTGTCAGGGCTAAAGGAAGCATGTTCATCAACATCATCTCTTTGCTGGTTTACTGCATCTTTTGACACGTGCGCATTATGTCAGTATTACTGAATTCCCATTTTTTTTCAACTCAGCTGTTCCATAAGATTTTCATAACTACTTTCAGACTCAAATGAGTTAGTCGGAATCAGGTTAAGTCAATAAGCCACAGACATTCTCTGGTAAATAAAAAGATGATTCTCAAAGATAATGACTGTATCATGTGCATAGCTGGTAGGTTAAAAGGAATCTTTATGAAAATTTTCGATAAGCCCACCAGCCTGGGCCAGTTCTAGTTCCTTTTTCATTCATCATTTTTTTCCATGACAACAAAGCTTCATCTCTTTCCATCAGGCCCTTCCCAAAGGTGAGGATGGTAACAGCTCTGGGATTAAACAACAGGGCTGTAACTCAAGTTTCAGGAAGCATTGTTCACTCCATCCCTAGCAGTGATACCTTACCAAACACCAGGCATTTCTATCTCTGCAGGAAGTCTGCATCTTGGACAATTTAGCTTCATTCTGCATGAGCTAAAATTCTTTTCTCTCTTTTTCATGGTGAAAAACACAGTAGGTTATCAATCAATAGTTCCGATTCCTGTGTGTTAACGCTTGCTCTAGACTTCCAGGGATTACTGTACATTTCCCAGTACCCACAGGACATCCACGTTCCAGTTCACCTTAAATAGATTTTTGACCTGAACAGTGTGTCTTGCCAAGAGCGCGTGCTCTTGACCTCTATCTAAAATGCAGAGTAACCTCACAACTTCTAACAGATGGACACTGCTATGAGAGGACGACACCATTTCAGTTGGGCTGGAAACCCCCGCGTATGGTGACGGCACGCACACCCACGCGCTGCGACGGGGCTGCCCCACACCGTGCAGCAGCCAGCGTGCCCAGATAGCGCAATGATAAAGCCACTGACAGACGTTACTTCAGACGTTGATAAGATACAAATTACTGCACGTCCACGTTCACAATAGATGGCTTATGAGAAAGCGGGTAATTTCCACACGTTCGGCACTAATATTTCCGGACTCTACTCGGTACCGTAACACTGAAGTGCTGCTGTAAGGCTCTACATTTAAACACCTTGCCACCTTCCCCTGCAGCTCACTGTACTCCCCGCTTTTCACTGTCACGCTCATTGAAGCTTGAAAAGAAAATATTTTCCCCATCGTGGTTTTTTCCCCTCTTCCATTTCGCTCGTGTCAACTCGCTGTGTTTTAAATGGAGCTTGAAATTAAAATTTGTTGTTGTTGTTGTTTGTGTTGAAACATCATCAGTACTGTTATGTTAACACTGTTTAGAAAATGGGTTCATGTGTTAACTTCTGCAAGAATCGGCAAAGAACTCGCCCCTCTATTTTCTAAATCCTAATACCATATGTTTTCCAAGAAGAAGCGGGTCAAATTCTGAATTTCTTGTTACTCATTTTTTAAGCATTTTCAAACACGATAAAGTAGAATTTTTTAAAATGCTAATGGATGCTGAATGTAAATGAAATGAAAAACACTGCAGGAAGTAGTAAATTCATTATATTTTTAACACCACCATCTAACCCGTTCACTCTTCACTCCCTGATACTTCACCGTGTTACAGTTACAGCAACTGTTCAGATCTGAACAACTGGAAAGTAACTGCTACAGATACCAACATTAAAGACAAAAACTATCTTGTTCAAAATCTTCACGTTTTTTATTCTGTCAGTACCAGCATTTTAGCTCATGGTGTAACTAAAATTACAGCAACAATATAACTCCCTATACCTTACCCAGCTGTGAGACGGCTAAGCAATTCCTCCCTTCAGCTTCAACAGTATCAGGACTAAACCCTGCTCAGGAATTCCAACTGTTCTACTTAAAAGGATCACCTCTGATCTGCCTAATGGTACTCTGCAAAAGTTGAGAGCACCCAGAATGGCACTATTTTCCATCACTTTTACTAGACAGTGAGTAATGCTCTAAATTAGCTGATCTGTATAGAACATATGAGGCTGGAAAAACATCGCAGAGTTGCCTTTAACCCAAGATCGTCTTTTCCAACGAAGACATAGTAATGTGGACTTTGGAAAGGGCAAACTACGGAAATTCAGAAAACAGGCTTAAAAGTCTCCCACCCCTACAGCCTCTCATTTCATGCGTTACGTGGCTTTTTTTATCTGCTCCACTTTAATTTGCTACTTAACTCGCCTCGAACCTGTCCTTCACACAAACATGGCCCTCAGCTACATTACTGCGAGAAAACACCAGGACTGGCAACAATGACCTCTAGCTCCGTCCCTCTAAAAAACTCACAATACAAAATGCTGTCGAAACAGCCTCCACAATGAGCAGAACCAACTGAGGATTCAAGGAGGTAACAGCAGTACAAACACAGGAACAGAAACAAGCTGCTCCTGAAGGTGTTACTATATGAAAAGGATATGCTTTTTCAGGGTACAGTGGATTTTTCCTTTTCAAAACAGGCACTCACAAAACACACCCCTCCTCGCTCCATCTGCCTCATACTTTTAAGTTCTATCGCCATCCAGTTCCATATCATGATCCCAGTTACAAAACCGACGGCAAAGAACCTTGCAGTACAATGCAAATGTGGGCTCACCCACACGCGCAAAACCGTGAGGATGCCAGCAGCCTGGAAATTACCGTCCTTTCCACATAAATTTTTCACATTCAATAATTGAAGGGTAATATTCCAGGTAATGCTAATCCTGCGGCTATCTTGACTCACTTTACCTGTTTTTCTTGTCCCAAACTTACTACTTTCTATCTCAGAGAGCACAAAAGTGCCACAGGGAACTGCTCATGGTCCTCTGGACTTGGACCTTCTCCTCCATCGCAAGTTCGGACTGCATAAGGGAGCATCTACTTCATGAGTAAAGATTCCCAATACATTAAGCAAGAATTTCAATACAAAATGTTGACAAGAAAATAGTAAGGGAAAGTTAATTTAGAAACAGACATATGGTTTTTGGAATTAATTGGATTTGCAATGAGAGCTTTATCTACGCACAGGAACAAAGAACATTTGCTTCTCCAGTACATGAAGAGGCTATCGGTAATCATTAAAAGAGATTATATACCCATGTGCTTGTGCAATCTCAGCTGTTTAAATGAAATCGAGATGCTACTCATATGGTAAATGAGGAAAACTTTCAGGTGCAGGCTGCACAGTTTACAGTCTGTCTTTAAAAAAATATTTGGCATTTCCCATACATACAAAAGCACATCATTTCATCCACAGCCTACTAGCAATTAGCAAACTAATGAGATTTTTTTAAAACAAAAAAAGTTCGCAGATAATCCTATGAAATTCTGTACTGAAACTTGAAGCACTACAGTTCCACAGTCAATTTTCAATGTAATTAGAAAGTCAGTACTTTACAGAGATTTTAATATAAAAAACCCTCTTCTTTTCAATACATGAGATGAGTAGATTTAATAACTTAAAAACTCTATACTTATAAACGGCATTTCATTATTAAACTTTTCCCATTACTTTTATAACAGAGAATTAAATTTTAAAGAATCAAACTTAAACACCCTTACCTCTTAAACGAGCAACTCTAATTAGGGAAAATGAGAGAAAGGAAATACCTGTTTCTCCCCACAAGGCATCGGTGTCATTGATGTCTATGTCATGGTCCTTTTCAATTGTCAAGATGTAACAAACCACCTGTCAAAAACAGTTAGCAGAGATGTAGTGAGTCACAAAAAACATCAGTTGTCGCTTGCAAGACACAGCAACAGGTAAAAGACTTCAAAAGCGGGAGAGCTCCTCTCTTAATGCATATGAATCAAAGAAAATTAATATTGTTCATAATCCATCAAAGCAAGTTCAGTATGATTTTTAGTATGACTTGAAGATGACTGAATGTTATTGACCGCAGTTTAAAAAAAGGCCAGTGCCGTTCTGTTAATGGGTTCAGGGTTTTACATGGTTATGATTTAATGAGCTCCTGTGTGACCTACATGTACCAGAACGATGAAGACAAACAATGCCAAAAGTAAAAATAAAGCGTCCCAGTTCAGTGAGCAAATTCCATATTGTCTAAAACCAAGGGGAAAAAAGAGAGTACTTGCATACATCTTGTAAACTGGCAATTCCTGTGTTTTCCCTTTTACAATGTTTATATCTAAGCTGTTTTTCAAAATTTCCTCACAGAATGGTTTAAGCATACATTGTTAAATGCTAATTTTTAAACTTGAGATGAGTTATAAATTAAGTTTTGCTGTGTTTTTATTTTATTAAGGAAATCTATACTTTGTAACCACCTGCTAGTAAAACATTGTTAAATTAAAACGCCTTCTAATGGCTGTTTTAAACAGGTTTTCTAACAGGGCACACGCTCGGTGAGACTGCAGCAAGCACGTAAGGGAGTAGAATCACACTAACAAAACTTTAGCTAGGGGAAAAACCAAAGGTAGGAAAGGAGAAAGTATGGTTATGATTAATGTGATCTGTTTTGCTGATATTCAGGAGTCGACTGCTTTCATTTAATCAGTGGATAGCAAACAAGAACTTTTATGAGAGCAAAGGAATTATCCACCAATTCAAGTTAATCATAGTTCAGAATCCTCAAGTTTATATTGTAAGACAGTGATGGCTCATATATAATAAATTAATTGCACGTAGACATTTCTGTGTTTGAATCATGTAAACAACTTTAAAGATCAAATTCTTGATCTTATGGCAATTAAAAAAAATAGATTTAAAAGAAGTAAATATTGAAATGATTTTACTGATGAGATTTTAAGCTTCCACTTTTGGCACATCACTTGTAATACATACACCGGAAATTCCATCAGCCTAGTGTGATCTTTATTTGAGTATCTTTACTTATGATTACTTTGATATCAAGATTAAGATCTATTTTCCCCATGAACAGAAGCCATACTTGTATTACCTAAAGATCTAAAGCATTTTGAGTATTTCTTATGTGTTTATTTTTAGTGTTCCTTTTACTGAATAATACTGTAATGCTGACAAACACTTCTTTTATCATATACATGCACATAACCCCAAATTTGTCTTAAGTGACACTAAGCTGAAGTAAACTGATGTCTGTAATTGTCATGTCCATCAGGTTAAAAAGTTAAGCACGTGCAAGTACATGCAATATATAATTTGTTATACTATGAAAAATAAAATTCAACCTAAAGTAGAAACATACTAGGGTGGATCACTGATACAGAATATCAGCACCACCACTAGAGATTTAGGACAACTTCCAAGAATAAAGAGGAACAAGTACATAGAAAATTAGATATAAACAAACCCTGAAGCAAATAATCTCACTGGATAATTAACTACAGCATTTAAAACAGCTGCTAAGAATGTGTACTACTTTAAATATCAGAAGTTTCAATAGTTCTGCTTTCCAAACCTCTTCTAAAAATAGCCACAAGTACTGTTGTACAATTCTGATAAATTCAAACAGATTTGGAAATACTTGGAACTGTCGACCTACCTGGCAGTGTCCCATACTGGAAGCTGCTGTTAGAGCTTGTTGCAGTGCCTGGCTTTTTCTTAGGGAATTTTGTTCTTGGGAAGGAGATATCCAAACATTAAGCAGGTATTCAAGGATATCACAATGCCCTCTCAGTGCACTATGGACCAAAGCACACTGGCCTTTCTTGTCTACGTAGTCAGCCTGCATTGGGAAAATAACAAGTGCTCAAAGCGAAGAAGTATAGCGAATGGCTGTGGGGAGGAGAAGCTCCTGAGCACTGCAGGAGAACAAATGTCACTCCTCTCTTCAAGAAAGAAGATCTGGGGAATTACAGGCCAAACAGCCTTAGTTGCTGGGAAGGTGATGGAAAAAAACTGGAAACCTTTTCCAAACACATGAAGGACAAGAAGGCGAGCGGGAGCAGTCAGCACGTGTTTACCAAGGAGGAATCATGCTTGACCAAGCCGACAGCCTTCTACAGTGCCGTGACTGGCCTGGTGGGTGAGGGGAGAGCTGTGGATGTTGTCTACCTCAACTTTAGTAAGGCTTCTGACACTGCCTCCTGTAGCACAGTCATGGAGAAGCTGATGAAGTATGGGTTACATATGTGCACAGTGAGGTGCACCCAAAACTGGCCAAACGGACGGGCCAGAGGGTTGTGATCAGTGGCACACGGAAAATGCTCCATGGAAGTCTGTGTAGATCTTCTGGACTCCCCTGCTGCCCTGCCCCAAATCTATCTGTGTTAATTATATACTTATGTATTCAACAACAGTTTTTATTAGACCTTTGCATGATTTTTTTTTGGCTGCAAACATTGCAATCTTTGTGCATCAGCTTACCTTTGCACCTTTTCTGCACAGCAGTGAAACTACGTTCATGTGACCCGCAGCGGCTGCATAACTAAGTGCTGTCATCCCATTTTCTGAAGTTCCATCAACAGCAGCTCCAAATTCTAGCAAAAGAGTGACCACTTCTTCATGTCCAAGATGCGACTGGACACACAGCACCGGAGCATTATTTAGTACTTCAGTCTTATAATTCACATTTGCTCCTGCCAAGATCAGCAGCCGACTCACCTAAAATTTAAGTTAAACAAAACATTTTTTTCCTCAGATTTGTCTGAATTTATTAAGTGACTGATGTCTTGATTCAGGTACTCATATGTTAGTCCCTAATTCTGAGGCAGATTTTATTGGCTGACATTGACTTCATCACATATATAGCAATAGAAAGTTTCAAATAATCTGTTAGCAAATAGATTATTGTATTACTGAACTGTGCACTCCTAATAGAAGACTTGTCTCTCCCCTGAAACACTCTCACTACAATTTCATCTGTGTCACTTGCTGCTACTCTGCAGCTTTACGTAGTCGACTCTATTAACAGAGAACCAGAAAAAGCAATCTCAAAAAAAAAAATCAGAGCATGCGTGTGTGTGCGCATGTACACGCACATTTCCAATCAAAACGCTAAAATTGCAAATTGTCAAGTTGAACTTCCCTATCCATAATCCAGGGATTCAAGTAATACTGCAAAGTTCTGGCATTTTACATCCCTTCACTCTCACAGTATTTCCCTGTTTACAGTTCCCTGGATACTTCCCCACACAAGAAAATATGGCTGAAGTCTGCCCAGCAAACCAGGCGGTACACCTGACCCCCTGAAAATGCATCCACACGCTTACCTATGCTACAGAGCGTGGCTACAGCAGAATCAGGGCGAAACCCTTCTTTCCATCCAAACTATCAAGGAAAACTGAATTGGACTTTAACAACAGCTTAAAAAAGTACACAAAGGCTCTCTGTAAAGGAACTCAGTTACGAATACACAGTGGTGGCTTTTTTTCTCCTAAAGGCTTACATTAATTTCAACGTTCATCAACAGAGTTATAGCAACAGTGGCAGAGGAAGCACTGATTGTACATGAATGCTTATTTTCTTACCTTCACATTGGGTGTATAGATGTTTCTCAGGGAAGCAAGGGCCGCAGACAGTCCATCGGTACTATAACCAATCCACAGGGCTTGAAGATGACTGGAAGAAATTCCAGTCCTCTTACTGAGACCCTAACAGAAATGATACAACAGGAAATCTCTCTATAGGATTAGAAATACTATTTATATCCACATCTCATCAGTATAAAGAGAACTAACAATTTTGTTTGTTAGCACTACCAAGTATTTTGCGTAAGCTTCTAACAAATTAAAGCAAGTCAGAGGAGGATCTCTAAGACGCATTCATATGAATAGATCATTAAACCTACTGAGCTGTAAGCTTTACCTTAAAAATGTGAGCTTTAAGTATATGATGACCAAGTTCCATAGTTTGTTGGCGGTTTAACTTTCCCTCTTGTCGAGAAAACATGAAAGCCAGCAGAGCATGTCCATTCCTAGTAAAAAGGATTAGGAGAGAACTGCTTTTATAACGATCCTTTCCATAACTATCCTGACACACCTGTATGCCTGAGACTACTGAAACATACCACTACATCTAAACAAAATTCTTTCCGTAATGAAACAATGCAAAGACAAAAAAGGCAAATTTCAAAGTTGAAACACACTCCTGGTATTTCCCCTGTGTCACCTCACAAGAGGCCCACATCAGAGCCAACGCAGTGTTGGACACCACCGTGCACACTTCTCCCTTTCTGTCGTGCTTCATCTCACAGTCAGAAACTGCAGGTGCCTCAGACAAAACCCACTGCTTTTAGAAGAAGATCTGAATCCTTCTGAAATCTGAGATAAAATGTGTATGTAGTAATTCTACATCTACGTTAGTCAGTGGTCAGTGCTCTAGGAAACAGTGGAAATGGCATAACCCTGAGAAAACAAAGTTTTCATATACTACACATTAATCAGACTGTGTACTGGAACCGGACACTTAACCGTATGCTAATTACACTATGCATCTGGGCGATGAAGTTGTGGGGGGCTTCTTGCCCCATCTTCAGAAATTTCTGCACCGAACCTTTCCGAAATTGAAGGGTGAAGCAGGACCAGGCACTCGCCACCTGCCGTGGGAGCCGGCACCGCATGCCCCGGCTGCAGCCACCCATCCCAAGGAACGGCGGCGGCAAGCCCTGAACCCTGTCATTCCACCCACTCAGCTCTCCTTGTTAAATCCACTCGTGAACGCAGACAAGTCTTGGGTCAGTGATAATTTTAAATGCCAGCATTATTTATTCTTTTGTCAAAACAAAAAACCTAGAACCCTGAAGAATATGAAAGAAATGGAAGATGCAGGCTGCGACAATGTGCGTGTGTAATAACAGCTCATTGTCTCCAATTTAACTAATTCATGCGAAGTCAAAGGTGAGACGGAACATACTGAAACAATGCCATGAGGATATAATTATAGAACTAAATGTCTTAATATTTTTATGTTTAAAAGAGCCCAAATGATCTGTTCTTTCTCATCGTGCACTCTAAATAGACACGGTGCTGCTGCACACAGTTCTCAACAATTCTGCTATATAAATAACAACACAGTGCTCTCACTTCTCCATGAGGGTGCCAAAGTCAAACGCAAATTTGCAAATTCTACAAAGTCCTTTGTGCATTGGAACCTCTGATACTTCTGGTGAAGTCTGCCTCTAAACTTATAAAAGTTTCCATTTTTGGAAAAAATTAGGTGTGCTTGTGTTTTAACATCACTCTTTACACTCTCACTGATTGTTGCAATCAATTATATAAAACATAATTGCAGTTATTTCAACATGATTTACTGCAGGTTTCATTTACCTTGGCTCACATAAGAAGTCCGTACTTTCACCATCTGCTCTCCAAACAAGCCATTCCCTGAAGGAAGGGTGGCAGAACATACGTGTTTTGTCACGCCTTTTTATCAGAAAACATGAAAGGGCTTCCATCCTTTGGCTGAAGTCTTCCCATTGCTGTTCACCATTTATCTGGCCCGCGTTAATCGCCTGGAAAATCTGGTCATCCGTCATGGGGTGTAGGGATGCCAGTGCCACATTTAGTATTGGCAGGGCTCGCTCAAACGCAGAGTTTGTCATGAACTTCATATTGCACTGAAGTAAGTACAGTTCCGATAGAGACACTGGAACAACCTTGTAGCTTGCACTTTTGATTACTAAGTGGCCTTTTTGGAAAAGATCCAGGGTGAGTTTCAAGTAGAGATAAGATCCCAGGCTTCTCATGATCAGGTGGTTACTCACTTTCCCAATAATAGCTGCATCAGCTTTTCCATTTAGAGATATGTTGTTTATAATTTCCTGGCTGTTATTAATTCTGTACTGAATGTAAGCATTCAAGTCGTCATGAATTTCTTTGTTGTCTGGAAAACCATCCAGGGATATGGCGATAAAGGGCAGTGAGCTTACTACTTCCTATGAGGGCGAGAGTTGGGGGCGGGGGGAACAAAACCAACAACACAGGCATTACAGCAGTCCAACACTGGAAACTCAACAACATATCTTTGCTATATTGCTCTTCTGTAAGGAGTACCAAACAGATTAAAAAGAAATTCAGTATCTCTGTGATGGCTTTGCAAGTATTGTCCCCTGATAACACTATTCCTACATTTCATCATTTTTCATAGGAAGGTCTCAAATATTTTACTGACCAAGCTCAGGAAGGCAACTGAAGGGGATGAGCTATAAAAGTGATCACTTCAAAATTAAGGGAACAGAAAACAGGTACCAGAATTGGACCCTGAGACAGGGCAGGGGAAGGGGGGAGGTAGAAGGAACGATGTGTTAAGAAGGAATGATTTATTAAGAAACATCACAATTGACAAGGAAGAAGAGGATCACCTCATCGTTACACCTTCCAGTCGCGATGCACTGCAAAGGCACCACCCACACATACACACGCACACGCACAGCGCCCTTTAGTTTACGGCAAGTACCACGCGTGGCACAGTCAGACACTTCAACAGGTTCACCCCAACACATTTTTATGTTTGTGAAACACAGAACACATTTATGTTTATGTAAATAGAGATCCAAGAGACCTAAAACTTGTTAGGTATATCAGAAGGGTTTAACAAACGTCTCAAGGCTTTCACAACACAAACAGGAACTCTTTCTTCCACTTTAAAGTAGTTAAATGGATTTCAAAAAGCTGAACTTTCAGGCTAGTGAGATGTTTTGATCACAGACGCACACTTCTCCAGAGAGGAAACAGTCCCTACTAGAGAAATCCCTTGTTAAAAATAAAAATGTCGTTGAGAACTAAACTATTCTAAACCAGCTAACTGCCTAGAGGCCGCGTCGCAAGAAGGCAGGTGCGAAGTCACCTCTCAGAAGGCGGTGCTGAAGCACGCCAGCAGCGCCTCGCGCCCGGCCAGCTCGGTGCAGAGCAGCCTGCAGCCATCGGCCCACTCCTCTCCACATACAGCCTCAGCTGCTGTGGGGAACAACGACTCCTGCACAGCCGGGCCTGAGTCCTCCTTCAACCCTGCTTCTTGGAGAAGGAGGGATACCCGCTCCAGCGGCAGCATGGGCCTGCCAGAGCTGCCTCCAGCACACTCAAAACATATAGAGGGTGCCATCTCAGAGACACGGTGAAAGACTCGGACAGACAGACGCACCTTGTTTTTTAAACTGAAGTGAACTGAAGGCGACTATCTCCAAACAGCCTGACGAGCGCTAGAACCAAAACCACAACATTGTTCAGAACATTGCTGTCCAGTGCAGAGAAACAGGAATTCAGTATGGCCTCACTGACACACTCTCAGGATTTCTGCGAGTACCTCTCAGCTGCTTAACTCTTACAAAATGCTTTAACCAGAAGTTTTGAGGCTGTTTTTTTTTCAGGGGCAGCAAACAGATAAAGAGATGCAGAAAGATCAATGGTAATAAGGCCAGAAATCAATCTCATCAACACAGATAGTGGAATTGTTGCTTGTCCCTTCCTAAAAAGTGAAAATCTGCTTAATACCAGCAGAAATACACTCCTACAAGTAAACGTTGAAGGGAAAATCACTATGGGCTTCTAATTACTTTTAATTTTTGTTAAGCTTTCAATCATTCATTTGCTTATTTCACTTTTGAAGGCCAAGGAAACATACCCTGATTTCACCACATTTCAGCTCTACTAGAATTCACTAGAAAGTGATACAAAACGAAAAAGGCCTCCAATATCATACTTGTGCACTGTAAAGAAACACGCAACAACAAAGGAAGGAAGGACGGAAAAAGACCCAAGAGACTTCACTTTGAATTCCTCCAAACCCAGCATTTTTCATAATAATGCAGCTGCACCAATACAAAAGATCACTTAGTCTTTGAGAAAAAAAGAAAAAAATCAAAAAAAAAAAAAAAGAAAAAAGCCAAAAGTTGTTTTTACCTGGAAGTTAGTTCTTACAGTCACAATGAGCTTCAGCCAAGGAGGAAACTTACAGATTATGTTGGTGAGAAATACAGAAAGTGTGTCACCATAATCAGGTTTATGAAATTCAGCATCATTTAAACCATCTATCAAAATTATGTAGTCTTCCTCAGGAATTTTCTGCTCTGAAATATGAAAATAAAAAAGGAAAGGATGAATACAAATTCTCCTATTAAGTGACATATTTTTATCCCCAAATTTTGACCATCAAGAAATAAAAACGCATCTTTACACACAGCAATACATCCTGTGGCATTTAAGTATTATTTAGGAGATTAAAACCAACATTTGTTAAAGATGAAAACCCAGGGGTAAACATGAGATCTGCAACGGATTTTGAAGATATTTGTTGACAGTCAAAAATTCCAGAACCGCACACCAGTTTCCACAGGAACACCACACACTCTGTTCACACGCAGGCAAACCTCCCCCCATCGCTGCACACCATGTACCTGCTCACGCTGGCATATACTGTGAAGCTGGCTGCTTCCAAGGAGGAGTTTGCTAGGCTTTTTTGTTTAAATGCGAAAATCATGTTGTTACATGCTTTCTTGGGAAATCGCCATATCAATTTTAAAGGCAAGAAAAAACACATCCACTTTGCAGGTGTTTAGGCACAGAAAATTACAGAACAAAAAGGTGTGACAAAACTCAAAAGCATCTGAAAACAAAATCCTTTAGTGCAGATGTGCCAGCCTTAACTTCAAGCTACAAAGTTATCCTTGAGTTTTCCGGCAAAAAAGTAAATGTGAAGTTTCCATGAGTTCCACAGAATTTTATTTTAAAAAATGAAATGACTGTTCAAAACCTACCTATTATTGCTCAAACAACTACCACAATTAAGGAATCCCTTTCTCTGGCAATGTTTTGATTTATTTGTGTCTCTTAGAGCATTAAAACATATATTCTTAGATTTTTTTCACTTTTAATGCAGTTTAGATTCACTTCCCGTGTCAATTCCTGCTTAACCCACCTTTCCTGAGGTTTGACAGTGGCTCCAACACTCCCCTTTGAAAAGCGGCTGCTGGCTCTTGGACACAAGACCTCAGGCTAAGCATGCTTTGTATGTGAGGCTCTTTTATTAGAAGATCTCGGTATGCTGTTAATTGACTTGAACGGCAAAGTAAAGCTGCAATACTGTGCACAAATTCTGGGACAAGACACGTGTATGTGTTGTCAGCTTGGCAGTAGTGATAAGCAACGACCTGGAGAATTGGGAAAAAAAAAAAAAAGGTGTTACCCTTCGGCATTTAAGTTGGTTTCTAATTAGTCCAGTTACAATAAAGTGTTGCCAAATTTCTCTTTCAACTACAAAATATTTTCCGGTGTTAGAATAATTACACAATGCTGTAAGCTGGTCTCGATGGCCTGTGTCAGAGACAGAAAGACCACCACAGAATAGATTTGACCTTGTAGGGCACACAAAGAGGAAAAGCAACCAAAATGTCAGATTTTGGCAGGAAAACATAGTAACTGGAGTTGATGCCATGGCGATACAGCGGGGAACAGCCAAGTAACCAAGCAGCACAAGAAAAATAACTTGAGGCTCCCACTAAGCAACCTATTAGCTGTAATTAACATATATAATTAACAACACTGGCTTTGAGCAACCTGGTCTGGTGGGAGGTGTCCCTGCCCAGAGCAGGGGGTGGAACTGGATGATCCTTAAGGTGCCTCCCAACCCAAACCGTTCTGTGATACTGTGACTGTGTCACACGCTGTAGTGACCCAAGGGACCAATCTGATCATCATCAGGCAAAAGCGAGTAACAGACAGACACTACAGACATCCTCATACAGCGGACAGAGAAAGAGGACAACTGGCTTTATTCTGATTATTGCAAAGGTGTGTATCACTTGAAAATAAAACATAACATAGGCCATGTTTCTTTGAAAAAACTCAAACCACAAGGAAAGCATGGTGTTCACAGTAAATAAAGTTTGTACTTCAGTGGCTTTCATAACATTGTTTCCAAATACACATCACCGTAAAGCCTGCAACAATAACCCCATGTTTTCTGCACAACTATTTCCGTACACTATGCAGTTCAGACGTTAATTATATTTACTACTTTGGAAAAAAATAAAACACTTATCATAATAATCTAATGCAAAAGTAACTTTTAATTGCTTACTTCAGACTCTCAGATTATGGACAGTAGAAAGACTACATTCAGACTCAACCTGTATCATAGACTATAGATGGATTATACACAGACCAAACATTTTATCTTTTTTTTTTTTTTCCAGAATTTTGCTTTAGGAAAGTACAGTGAGCATCCACCTATAAAGAACACACATCCACTTTTGCAAGTAAAAGATCCCAACCTCCCATACACACATAAAACAGATGTGAAATTTTTAATGTAATTCTTTCTAAGACCAAGCAGAATTCAAGTAATAACTTGAAAGGCAGAAAAGGCAGGTAGGCGGTTTCACCAGCCATGAAACATACACACCTTTGAGAAGTGTCAAAGGTTACCGGCTGCTCTCCCACCGCTGCCGACGGGCAGACCCAGGGGGCTTTGCACAGCAGACTGTCTGACCCCAGCTTAGAGGTTTTCCAACACATGGAAAACGTATAAATAAGTGAAAACTCACCTTTGAAGCAAGGCGTCTCACCGAATCACCTGTTTGATTCTGGTATTCAGGGCTACCAGGACAATTCAGAGTCTTCATTGTATTGGTACCACTTACTGGAGAAGCAGACAGGGATAACTGACTTAAGGGAATCTCCAGACAGGAGTCACCACCTATTTTTAAAAGGCGACAAATACAGAAGAGACCAAATTTGCTGATAACAGATTGTTTTATAGGAAAACATCACAGAATATCTTTACTGCTAGAGTAAAAATTAAAACTGAACAACAGCATTAAAAGAATGGCTGCAACCAGTCTGATAATTATAGGTACCTATTTGCAACTTTACAATTTTAGAACAATTCAACTGACTTTTAGATCAAAACTATAGGATTACTGAAAGCAAAACCATGCTGATGTGAAGAGTTTCCTTATGAGAATTATATATGTGATGACTCATTTACACTAACAGTTATTATATGACTGAAATCTTGGGAACTATAAACAATTTATTATTATTAACATTATTATTATTTGAAGTGTCAGCAGGGGAAGTAGCAGTGACGACAGTCACACCATCCTTCCAGTTAATGTAGGCACTGGATGGGTCAGGTGACAGAATCTGACGGAGCCCCGCAGAAGGCAGAACGGGTTTCTCCACAGCTTTATTGTTGCCTCCACTGAAATTCTGCAGAAAACACGTGGTACTGAAAAGTGTGTGGTACACAGCGGGGGAGAAACACGTCACTTCTCTCCTTCCAAATTGACAGGAGAACAAGCTACTACAGTCACACTACCAACGGAGTTCAGGGCACGCACTGCCTGATAGAAGGAAGAGATTTTCTCCATTTTACTGTCTTTTTTGATGGGCTGAGCCCACACTATATTAAGCAGAAGGTATTTGTCAAAGCACACAATTTTAACAGTTTCCTTTCCTCACTGGAGGAAACAAGTGTTTGCCGAGGAGTCGATGAGGCCCACCTACTTTAAGCCAGAAAAGCAAACAACATTCTGACTGTTGTTATCAGTACAATAACCCACACAATTATGCAGAAAAGGAACATACTTTTGTGCGATGAATTAGGGCTATTTGAAGCTATTTGCCTCATGCGACTTCCGTGGCAGCTAAGAGCCACCAGCCGTGAAATAACTGCAGTCTTCCCAAATCCCACATTTCCAGTAATGACTGCTCCCCTGTTCTCTGCTGGATCAGTACTCTTCAGTTTTTCTTCAATCGCTTGAAACAGCCATTCTCTCCCAACAAACACCGAGTCTGTTGTTATGCTTGGCACTTCAAACAACAGTGGCTTCAGCAGAATGTCTTGAGGCTTATAGGGGACGAAACGAGCTGGGAAGAGGTGGCAGGGAGAAGAGTTTGTTAGAAGAAACTCGACATGCAATAAAACAGCTCTGTGTCAGAAGATCCTTTCATTCAGTGACCTTGTTATGAGTGTTCATAAGCGTCGGCTTATGAACTCAGAGCTTTCACCATGAACACAATAAAAACTGATTTGCCCAGTTCAGGTCATCTCCACAATTCCTATGTGAATTAATATCTAGAGAAGAGAAGCTACAAGTATAATTTGAGGAATTTTTCACAATGGAACTTGAGCTAGTAAGTTGCAGAATCCAGACGTTTTCTTAAAAATGCATTAATAATGCTATAAATGGGCAAGTGCCAACCATTTTTCAGTTTAGACTGCACTACACTGCCAAGCATCTCAGTGTCAGGTCTTCAGATCTGTAAATGCATTTACAGGGAAACAGAAAATATACAGAAAATCAATAATTTTTTCTGTTTTAAAAAAGCCCATATTTTTTAAAGTAATGTAAAAAAAATACTACTACCCTGTTTTTCTGTATTTGAAACCACAAGAACAGAAATCACACAGCACAGCTAAAAGCATAGTCAGGTTTGACTACTTTAATCTATACATTTGGCAAACACCTGATAAGACTTATAGAGAGAGAGTTTGGTTGCATAAGATACATTAAAATTTACAGAAATAATAATGTTCACTTATACAATGCTCTGAGGATTCATTAACCAAATCTGATGTTACACAAATGCCATTTCAGCATTAATCTACAACTGTGAAAAAACATAAATGAAAGAGGACAGCATAGCATCTATATACGATCTCAAGATCGGTTTTACCAGGAACTTGCGTAAATTTTTCTGCTTTTAATTGTTATTGGTTGTGACGGCTGCACTCAATATCTTGGCTAAACCAGCGGTGGTTTGGTACCGGCTCCAAGGGAGGTAAAGGCCTGAGCTGTAACCAGGCCAACAACTTCAAGTTCCAGTCTGTTCTCTGGAAACACACAAAGGAACGGAGCGACACAGCGAGCATCCAGCTTGTCCAGTCTCTCTCTGAGCTTGGAACACTCATGAGATTGTCATGGAATCACAGAATGGTTTGGGTTGGAACGAACCTTAAAGACCATCTCGTTTCCCCCCGCTGCCCTGGGCAGGGGCACCTCCCCCCAGCCCAGGTTGCTCCAAGCCCCGTCCAACCTGGCCTTGAACACCTCCAGGGATGGGGCAGCCACAGCTGCTCTGGGCAACCCGCACCAGGGGCTCACCACCCTCACACACAAGAACTTCTTCCTGATACCTAGTCTACATCTCCCCTCTTCCAGTTTGAAGCCATTCCCCCTTGCCCTATCACTACACGCCCTTGTAAAAAGTCCCTCCCCATCTCTCCTGTAGGCCCTTTTGGGGACTGGAAGGCCACTATAAGGTCTCCCCGGAGCCTCCTCTTCTCCAAGACTAGCACATGAACAGGCGATGGTTTTCCAAGACCCATTTATCAAGGAACAAAACAAGCTGTGGGTACAAGGAGTCTCACGCATACCTTTTGCATCACATGGAACTTGCCTACAGGCCAGCCACTGCAGTCCATAACTAGGACAGCCTACGCCAGCCTTCTGGAGCTCCCCCTGCCGAGCAGCTGGCTGCGCGGTGGGATCTCCCCTTGGGATGGACACCCTCAAGGCTGCTCCTCGAGGCAGAGAGACCTCTAACACATGGCAAATCTTTGGTAAGTGACCTACATCACATACGTGTTACAGTGCACTGAGATGTTGTAACTTTGCTTTCTGCCCTGGTAGTTTTGCATCGTTATACCCTTTGTGCAGTGAGTGACAGAGTGAACCTTGCCATCAAACTTGGTTAAGTTGCACATTTACCACATGAGATTTCAACAAAACCACTTCTGCTGATACCTTTGACAGTGGTTCTTTAAGCGGTCTAAATAACCCACTTGCACCACTGGTAAATTAACAGAGCCTGCAGATGACTATGCTAGTTAAGAGCAGAAAACAGGAGCTGCATACATCACTTGCATTTAACATAAACCTGCTATCTTCAGACTCAAAAATGACAGATATTGAAGTACATATTAGTTATCTAATACCATTAGACTTATAATTTATAAGTTTTCTTCCTAAACCAGAATTCTAATGACAGCCTCTTGAAGATTTTAAATTCAGCATAGTATTTCTTGAGTTGCAGTACACTCTTATCTGATGATAAGATCTGTCATCCCATCCCATGATAAAATCTGCCAGATAAGAAAATATTCAGTGCAGTTCCTGAACACTGGTATTGCACAGCTTCACTTTGGAGAGTCACATGATCTGCACTGCACTGCCCACGCACCCTTAGATAAGCAATAGACTGATTTCTTATTAAAAGCCACACATTCAATTCCTAAACCACAGCATTAACCATAAGCAAGCATCTTATTTTCAAACATGTTGAGTGATGTGTCAGGAGCATTCTAAAATACCACTCTGTGGGATGAGGGTGTTTACAAAGATCTCTACTGAAACTACTGAAGAACTGTAAAACTGCGCCAAGACAGATGAGATGTAAATGTGTATACCTTTACTTTCCTGCTGCACTCTTCCGCCAGCAGTGTTGTGCCAAGGTAAGCGAATTGAAGTGCGTAAAGGAGCATTTCTTTGTCCATCCAAGTAACTCAGATCTTCCAGTTTGGTTGAACTTGTTGCTACAGTATTAAAGGATTGAAGCTTATTTTTCTCTCAGCGTAAGTTACAAAGAACATTATTATTTATTACAGTTGTTTCCTAAACATAGTACTTACAGAAAAGCTTTTCTAGACAATGGCACCGATTGAAGTCATTAACGTTATAACATTTACAAAATGCTTTTCAATCAAGTCTGCTAAAGATTTAGTTGGATTTTTCCCCTTTCAGATGGCCCTCACGTCTGCCTTAACTTCCACATATGGTAAACAGTTCTCATGTTAATACAGTTTCCTTTTTCCCTATGAGAACAACCATACCAGTGAGGTCAGAAGTGGAAGGAACAGGTTCAGATATTAGCTGCTGGTATACTAACTGTTGGGAAATATTTACATTCTTTTTTTAATTGAATGCCACAGAATTCTGGATAACATTTTTTCTTTTCTTCAATTTTTAAACCAAAATGATAGCTATACAAAAGAAAAGCTGAAAATCCAGAGAACATACTTGCCAAGTTACATCAGGGACATATACTTTTTCACCAGAAATAAACAAAATGAACATTCACATTAAACAAAGCAGTTCTCAAATTGCTATCAAGTCTAAAATCTTCCATCTGTTGGAGGGACAAGACAGCAGGGCATAAGGAATTCAGATTTCTGGAGTGCACTGACAACTCCCTGTCACAGGCCACTGAGAAGCCACAAAGGAAAGATGCTCTGCTTGACCCGACACAAACAAGGAAGAACTTGTCATAGATGTGAAAGCTGGGGGCATTCTTGGCTGCAGTGACCATGAGATGGTGGCATTCAGGATCCAAGTATGAGAGGGCAGAGCAGAGTAAAAAGCAGGAGCACACCACCAGATTTCAGGAGCATGGAATTTAATGTCTTCAGAGTGCTGCTTGGAAGAATCCTACGGAGATCCTTCTCCTGGAGAGGAGGATCCACAAGAGCTAGCTGACACTCAAGGATAACATCCTGCAAGCTCGAGAAAGGGCCATCCTGACAAGTAGGAAATAAAGCAAATATGGCAGGAGGCCTGCATAGATAAGCAAGGAGCGCTTAACTGAATGCAGGCTGGATGGGGCTTTGAGCAACCTCATCTAGTGAAAGATGTCCCTGTCTGCAGCAGGAAGGTTGGAACTAGTGATTTTGAAGGTCCTTTCCAACCCAAACTGTTCTGTGATTCTATGATACTGTAAGATGATGACTGGCCTGGTGGGTGAGGGGAGAGCTGTGGATGTTGTCTACCTCAGCTTTAGTAAGGCTTCTGACACTGCCTCCCGTAACACAGTCATGGAGAAGCTGATGAAGTACAGGTTACATATGTGCACAGTGAGGTGCACCCAGAACCGGCTGAACGGATGGACCAGAGGGTTGTGATCACTGGCACACAGTCCAGCTGGAGGCAACCCTCCAGTAGTGTACTGCAGCAGCCAACACTGGGTCCAAAGCTATTTAACATCTTCATTAATGACCTACAACATGGGACAGAGTGCAACCTCACCAAGTTTGCAGATACACAAAACTGAGAGGAATGGCTGATATGCCCGATGATCGTGCTGGTATTCTGATGGACCTTGACAGGCTGGAGAACTGGGCTGAGTGGAATCTCATGAAGTTCAACCAAGGGAAATGCAAAGTCCTCCAGCTGAGAAGGAGTAACACTGGGCATCAGTACACAGCGGGGCTGACAGGCTGGAAAGCAGCCTTGCAGAGAAGGACCTTGGGGTCCTGGTGGCAAAGAAGCTGACCATAAGACTGCAATGCACCCCTGTGGCAAAGGCGGCCACAGCATCCTGGGCTGCGTTAGGAAGAGCGTTGCCAGCAGGTTCAGGGAGGCAATCCTCCTCCTCTGCTCACCACTGGTGAGACCACACCTGGAGTACCGTGTCCAGTCCCGGGCTCCCCAGTACAAGACAGACACAGACATGCTGACCATTAACTGAGTATCATCTCTTTCTACGGTAAAGCAGGGAAGTCAAAACTACAGGTCCCAGTTGTAAGAGGTGAACGGGGTTTGCAGTGGGATGGTCAGAGTCAAGGTATTTGGTACTAAGATAGCAGAAGTTCGGCCTGAAAATTAAAGTTCAGTCCGAATTTACAGCAATGAAAGAAATCCTGAGTGCAGTGGATCAATACTAAAGCAATTAAATTAAAGCATTTAAAGACTAGAAAAAGAGCCAGAGCTGAATAAAGCCAATGCTCCTGTGGATGTCGCTTTAAAAATATGAGAGGCTGGGCAGAATTCCTTTGCATCACACTTGGAGGGAGGTCTCAGGTTTGAATTGAGTTTACGGCTAAGGCAGCAGCTTACTGTCATTCTTTACCTAACAGGAGGCCACAATCGGACTCTTCTTGGAGGGGCACAGTAACAGGATGAGAGGCGATGAACACAGGGGAAAAAAAAACAGGGGGAAAAAAAAAAAAAGAAACATGGGAAATTCACACAAGATATAAAGTAAAAGAAATGCATTGCAGATACCCAAAGACGCTGCCCAGAGACGTGGGGGAACATTCATCCTTGGAGTTACCCAACACTCAACTGAAGAAGGCCCTGAGCAAACTGTTCTAACTGGATGTGCTTCGAGTGAGACGGTGGACCAGAAATGTCCAGGGGCCCCTTAAAACCTAAATTAGTCTGTGCTTTTTTAACACTCAGAAAACTCAGGCACTCACAAGTCTAAGAGAAGCCAAAGCTAAAATGTGGGGATCTGTATTTCAGGCAGCTACACCAATGAAAGGGCAGCTCCTGCAGTCCTCTTTGGCAACAAAGCCATTTAGTTCAGAATGAAATTCCCCCCAAACGATGCAGTAGTGCTATAATAGCCACGAAAAGAAGGTGGTTGCTGCTTCCTCCCCAGTCATGTCCTAGAGTCAGCAAAACTAGTGTCCATTTCCAAAAAGCACTAGTTTTAAACTGAAATGCAGGTCAAGTGTGTGGGAAAAACATGATTCACATGCAAGCAATACAAACGCTCCAAGCGATAATCAGAGCAGAACACACGACATACAATGCAGAGCTGGAATATCATCTTTGTCATGTTCATGAACTAGAAAGTTTTCTTCAGGAAGAGAATAACATAAGAAAAAAGGAAAAGCAGGAGCATGGCATGGTTACGGTCCATCTCAGAACTCCAAAACTGGAAGAGAGATGTAGTAAAAGGGGAAGCAGGAACAGCAAGACACAACTCCGTGATTCCTAAAACAACACTCTGGCTTCGCTGGCAGGGATTAGAGGTATGTCAACTTCCAATACTACGTTCATCTAGGAAAAATGTTTTCAGTCACCCTTATCTGCAAGGATATTGCAGATAAATAATTTAATTTCTTGCACATGTAGCACAAGGATCCAGTTTTTAAAGAGGGATATTTAGCACTGGCACTCAAAAGCCAGAAAACAGCCATTTACAGCTTAAAAGCACACTAAATTTCACAAAAATCTTTAGCCAAAATCTCTGCACTATCAGATACTGGAACATCTAAGATCAGGATACTACATTTCCTTTGACATGGGACAATTTGCGCAGAGCATTAACTTTTCGGCACTATAAAACTGCAGCTCAGCTCATTCAATGGGCAAATTGCAGATAAATCAAGCTGTTTTCAAAGCAGACTCAAAGAATTGTTTCTAACATTTGTAATTTTACAACTACATAAAACAGGTAGAGACACGTAAAACCATTACAATTGTTTGCTGCCGTTCACTGTAAGACATTCTCTTTTGTCAACAGGATGATTCCAGTGAACACACACAGCAGAAAGCCAGAAAGCTGTGTCCTGTGATAACAGCAGTTTTATGGAGAACCCTGCTACTCTCCCCACTGTGAACCCAGGCATTACTGTATACCTATCGCAGCGTGTTGCTGCAAAATAATCCTTCAACAGTACAATTTTGTAACAATGTGCTAATAACTTTTGCGCTATTCTAAAACCTCAAATTACCTTTATTAAGACTGCAGTGTGCATTTCAGTCTTTTTCATGACACTCCATGAAGCATTCTAAATGTAGGACTGTGGTGTTGCTTTTTTAAATCATTGGATTTTGGCTATTACTGTCAAGTCTTAGGTTCTTGATAACATTTACTAAGCTGCACATTAGCATCTTTTTCTGTTGCAATTCCAATATATTACAATTTTCCAGGCTTTTCTGGAATGAACACATTATATACTTCCTTTGAAAATGAAATTGAGAACTTTTTTTTTTTCCTGAGCTGAACCAAAATGTTTGTGCCCTCACAATGAAAACACAGAACTAGTGCTCATGTTACTTTCCAAAATTTAAAGTGGTATTGTCAGAACTCAAAGATTCTCATCAAAATTGCTGGCATGTTCTTTGCCAAAATTTTGCATTGAAAATTTCAAACATTGGTTTGTTAACAGTATTTCCCATATACATCTTATCATCCTAAGAAAATTCCACGCACCAATTTTTGTTTCATCTTTTATACTAAAAATACTCCCTTTTACTGACTTTTTTTTCTAGCTGGAACGAAGTATTTTATCCTGCCCTCTTCCCCCTAGGAATCACCACTCCCAAGCGCTGACCTCACTACTGAAGTTTTCTTCACTCTGCATTCACCAAGTTCTTTAACTTTGAATTTTTAGTTAGCTAAACCTACTGCCACACATATGGCACCCATGCTTCCAAACACTATGACAACATTTTTCTTGCAGGGTTATATTTATGTAAGCAAATTGCCCATTACTGTTAGAATCTGATGAGCTCATCGAATAGATTTCAAGTCAGAAGTGCTTTTTCAGAGATCTATTTCACAACATTTGCAAAGAGTAAGGTTAAGGTCACACACGTATCTATCACAACTGAACCGACTCACATTTTCTGCATGAATGGTTCAGCTAGAAGGCAGAATTTCACATAGTTCTTTAAAAAATACATATGTCACTTGCTCAACAGAGATCAAATTATGATTTTGCTTTTAGCGTTAGTCAAATTTACAGATCTAGCAAACGCGAGCATACACAAAAGAAACAACCTCAAGGAGTTAGTTGACAACAGACACAGTCCTAGAATGACTGATGGACTTCTAAAGCGTCCCAGAAGTCCTCACCTAACCAATACCTACTAAAAAGCACCATAAAAGCCCTCTGGATGACAATTTTAAACAACTTAGGTAATGCTCATCTATTCAGTTTAGAACCTACACTTTCTTCTTTTTGTCCTATAAAAATACTTCCATACTAAGAACACAACTTCAACAGGAAGGTTCAACAGAAATCTCCTATCATTAAGAACATCCTTTTCTCAACCTCAGGACTTTACCTGCAACAGAGTTTGGACGAGGCATTATTAAAGAGCCAGAACTTTGAGCATAAGGAAATGGACCCTCTCCTGTTGGTACTTCTTTTGGCAAATTCTCAGCAGATCCGACAGCTTCCTCTTCTGCAACTGGTGAACAATTATCTGTTCTTCGATCATGACTAATCCCTTGATGTTTTCCAGCTCTGAGACTCCCATCCTTGCTCCATTCCAAACTGGATCCACTGCGATCATCATTTTCTGATGAACTGGTTATAGTTGCTGACAAAGAGAGAAAAAAAACCTACTGAAGTACACATCAGAGAAAAATGGTGCACTCGTTTTAACACGCGTTATAATTTTCACACTTAAATGGCATTTTGGGCCAGCAGATATTCAAGCATTTCTTCAGGGATATTTTGTTAAATTTAAGGAATATTCTTTATCTAAAAAAGCCAAATAACACAGCTTCTCAGATTGGGAAAAACACCCAAGAAAGGAGGCAAGAAAATGTTCTGAAGAATCCGGGTGTATCTTTAGATCTATGTAATTTGTGCTGAAGGGAAAAAGAACCCCAACCCAACCAAAACATTTATGACTTTATATGAAGAATATACTACTTCATCAAAACATGTCCCAGCTTCTTTTAAAAATTAAAATTCTGTAACCTATCTTGCAAATTTTCAAACCATTCTGTAAACATGGAGGCAACAAAAGCTCATTAAGGAGTAAAAATAGCATCTAGAACAAGAAAAAAAAATTAAATGCATCTTTTTGATAATCCACATTTTTGAAGACTAAAATTTTCCAAAAATAATTAAAAATTCAATTCATTGCAAATACTTGCACAGTTCTGCCAAAGTTGGAAGACTTTCCACAAGCCTACTTGTGATCAAACATCCTGTATATTATGAAGCATAAATGATAAAAATTCAGCGTCGTTCAGAGATCCAGCTGCAGCAGGCAGGTTAGCTGCCTGAGGATGACACTCAGCCTGCACTCTCACATGCCTGGCAAACTAATCTTGATAGGAAGCTTCCAGCAACTGAGCTGTTCCGCTCCTTTCTTAAGTACCTTCTACATTTCACTGCCAGAAAGAGCGTACAAGGCTAGATGCATATTTGATCAGACCCGGTAGAGCATACGAACAAAATTTTTGATTATATTAAACATACTGGTTTAGGCTTTTAAAGTATTTCAGTGCACTGCAGTATAAAGTAAATTGGAGGCTCAAATAAAGGCTTTTTTTGTTTGTCTGTTTCTGATGTCATTATAAACCAACCAGAAAACACAAATAATTTCTCAATACTATGTGAAACTTTCTGGCAGTAAGATGCACTTTTTTTGCTATGAAAATTTCATATGCCACAAAATAAGCAACATAGAGCTAGACACATCCTCAGCTAAAAGACAACTGAAGGCCACACAGATGTTTTTGGATGCTGCATTACAGACCAGTAGTTTTCTGCTGCTCTAGTGATTTGCTCGATGAAAGCTGAAACAACACTAACTGTATTATCTAAAGTGCTCCCAACACTCCAGTTTGGTGGGTGAGGATTATTAGAGTGCATCTTTAGTTCCTGAAGACTGTAATTAATCAAGGCCTCCTGCAATAACTGAAGGTGTGAAGAATTTATACTCCTACGGACCTACTTGAGTCATGTTTGACAAAACTACACTGATGTGCTCACATAAGAACGCTTTGCAAATATATACTGGTTTTTCTATGTTTAATAGTGAAATTACTGTTTCATTTAAAACATTTTCAATACTTACACTAAACTCTCACTAAATAACTGAACAACAAATATTTATTAAAGGTTAAGCCAACACTCAATGCATTTTGAACACTTGAAAGTTAACCTAAAACAATGACAACAGCATACCTATAAAACAGAAAACACAGTCACTCAAAACTATCTTGGAAAAAAGTTAGGTCTAGACTAGAAACCAAATAAATCAACAGATGAGGGGAAATAAAACATGAAGAAAAAAAAAAGAAACCTGGTAAGTCACGATAAGTGGTAGTGGGTTTTTTTTTCCCTGGTTTGGTTTGGGGGGATTTTTTTTTTGTTTGTTTCATTTCTTCAGGAGGAGAGGAAAGAAAACTTAACTTCAAATAGTGTTCAAGATTACCTAGTTATACACTTCTGGGATTCTTACCTTGACCCAGCTTCTAAGGAAAAGCATTTCATTGCAACTGTTTGTTTATATCTGATTTTATGCAACAGAGGAAAATACAAAATAGGATGAAGGGGCATCAGGATTAAATAAAAATAAAAATATCAATGCCAGTTCAAATAATAGTATCTATATGAACTGTGGGTCCTCCCCAGGCTAAAATTTTGAATATGAAAGGTGTGATTAGCACATTATATGTGATGATTCTACACTCAACTGTCTTACAATCATTAAGCAAAACATTCCGGCCTATGAGACTGCTAACAAAATGCAAATGCACAGACTGCTCCTTAGAACTTAGGCTTGTCTGGTCAGAAGCAGCACCAACTATTCTTCTTTCGCACCAACTGCACTGCGGCTTCAGCCTTGCAGGATGATGAAGTCCTTGTACAACTTTGCATTCTTCCAGCTTAGCCTCACATTCACAAGAAACTTAAGATCTGATGCTTAAATTCAAGATCTTACACTCTAAGAAGTACCAATAGTACGACACACATTTTAGAGGCGACAGAAGAAAAAGCTTTTCAGGCATTCCATTAACCTCTGCACACAGCTTAGACTGTACTTCCATATGACAAACTTATTTCATTTTCACAGTCCTGTCAAAAAGTTCTGGCTCCTCCTAAAGCATGAACTATTTAAAACTATGATTCCTCCCAGAGTGAAATGTAGCATCAGGAAACCATGCTGCCTGAGATTTCCATATTGGACCGGTGGCAAATATGCAGAAAAGCTGACATTTTGGCCAGTAGCCCCTTCTTTTCTCCCACTTAGTTCACTGCTGAAGATGAAAACCTGCCTCCATTACTGTTACATCAAACTCAACAGAAGCAAAGAAGAATTTGACTACAGCAGTAAAACATTAGAAAACTAAAAGAAACCTGAATCATCAGTAAAAAAAGAGGGAAAGGGAGAAAAGACAGATTTCCTATCAGAGTCTGCTGGCCCAGAAAACACAGTGGGAGAAGAAACACAATGGAAGCCCACATAAGCGGCCTGAAAGAGCAACCTATTTTCATGGTTGGATGAACTCTGTCAAAGACATTAGAAAACATATACTTGCTAAACATAATTTAAAATGCACATTTACTACTAATAACAAATTTCAATGCACAGACACATTTATATTTAAAAAACAAGACCACGGTCATTTATCAGAGAGGTGCCTCTCATTTCCCTTCTTGGTCTCGTGCCCTTATAGACATAAGGGGCGCTGCCACGGGTTGCCAAGTGGTGTTCAAATTCTCCCCGAATATGAGACATGATGACAGCTCAGCAGAACTGTGGCAGATGATTTTCATACGGTCCCGTGATCATGAACCACATATACTCAACTGAAGGAGCTATACAGGAGTTCCCCCCTACCCTCGTATGTTCTCTAGGGTTTTTCCCCCCTGCTCTCACACTCATACACTTCACAACTCCACCAACCTCTCCTCTCCCTGTATAATAAAGGGCTTATTTTCATGTTTCTCTTATTTTTGAAACTCCTTCCTTTTCATTAATTCAATAAGCAACTTTTATCACTGGGTTCAAAAAACTTCTCTTAAAACTGTTAGTACTTACAAGGTTATACAACGGATGATGCAGTTGTCACACCAATTTCACTACTTTAAACAAACTTGAGGGTAGTTCAGACCTCATTTAGAACATGGGCATACTCATAGAAACACGGGTAGTAGGTTCATGTCATTAGCTAACTTTGTCCTCTTGAGAGAAGGGGAAGCTCTCACTCAAGAACAGGTTTTAAAGAAGGTTAAATAACAGAGCTGCAGCCTATTATCCTGCCTTTCTGGAAGGAAAGAAGGAACCCACTCCACTCCAAAACCAGCAGCTGCTTCTATAGTCTTGGATGAACTATGTATTACTGATACTGTAAATGTATTTATTCCAAGATAAGAAATGCATCTTCTGCGACATGAAACTGCACATACAGAACAGGCAGGCATCCCTCCTTGGAGCTGCAGAACCTCACAGGAGAGCTCAGTAAGGCTGAGAGCACGTAATTAACAGAGAAACAGGATCCCCTTTTCCCCATCTAGATCACCTACCAGAGAAGCAATTCAGTGTATTAGTAATGCCAATTTCTATACTCACATTGATACTACCCTCACTGATATTGTCATGGTTTAGGCCAAATCAGCCACTGGGGATGCGGGGGACCCCAGATGGGACCGACAGATGCTCCCCTCTACCCCTCTTCAGAAAGAGAGGCAGAGGAGGGAAAAAGAGACTTATGAGTTTAGAAGGAACTAAACTACTTTAATGAAATATTAATAATAAAATAAAAGGAGGAAAAAAAAAAACATATACAAAACCATATCAAGCTCCCAGGATGACAGTCACAACACCGGCTGGCACTGGGGCAGTCCCAGGCTGGACTCAGTGACAGGCGGGAACCGGATTCTGGATCTGCATTCAGGATCGGGACCAAAGGCAGACGAACTGAGTCCTTCTCAGACGTCAGCCATTGAAGGAAGAGAGCTGACCCTTTGATCTTTTAGCTTTTATACTGAGCATGATGCAGATGGGATGGAATACCCTGTTGGTCAGTTTTGGGTCACCTGTCCTGTCTGCTCCTCCCCGCAGGTGGGACCCCACTGCGCTTTTCCGCTTCCGACCCTCCAACGTGGCAAATAACAAAGTTGGTTGGCCTTGGGTGTTAGAGCAATAAGTATAAGCAAGAGCCTCTCCGCATACCATGCCTGGGCATCAACTATAAACATTGGTCTGATCACTCTGAGAGAGTGAACATTGTCTGCACAATATGCTGTTAATTTCAGTAGTGAGAAGAGGCCCAGCTAAGAAGCAAAGTTACTGAACAAAATTGGTCCTGTTCTACCTCAAACCAGGACAGATATAAACAAAAGTTCCATGCAAAGCAGTGCATAGTCCTTAAACTTTTTTGCCATGTCAACTAAGTTTTTCAGTGTGGTACCACTTTAAACAACTGAACAAACACATTAGTTCAGATCTCCGAACACAATGAAGTATTCCAAACCAACATGACTCCTCTTTTCCTAAAAGGCAAACACGCACCACTTAAAAATTTGGGACCTTTGTTAAGGCTTTTTTAAGAAATGTGCCTACGCAGGAGTGCTCAATAGTCAGTCTACACATCACTTCCAGAGCTAGTAAAAGCTTAAGCACAGATGCATTTGTGAAGGCAGAAGTATCTTTGTAACCATGTCCTACCTGGGAAGCTGTTTTGTTTTAGTGGCACAACTCTCATAGATCCTGTGTCATTCCGAGAACTGATTTAAACTATTGTATTAAAAAAGCAAAACCCTTATAAAACATTTTAAACAAGGAAATGTCTAAGGCATACTGACATAAATATTTTTTACAAGAGGCATTACTTTCTTCTAGTCATACATTGCTGTATTTTTACACCAATATACTCACTTGTCCAATCACTTCAGTTTGTTTTATACTTGCATCAGCATAATCAAAACAAGAAACCCTAAATTCTGACAAAACCTACAGCTAACACACTCTATTCTCAAGTTAGGCAATGACTGAAATCTGTGAACCCAAGAGCAAGAATTCTGATATACCCTTTCCTTTACATCAAAACGTTAATGCTATCTCAAAACTGGATTGTACACAGAATTGACCATGGACAATGGCTGTCATCGATCCACTATGGCACTTTTAATTTTCGAAAACTGAAGTACCTAACTGTTATAGAAATGAGTCTTTTGACCCATGATAAACAACTCTTATAGGACAACTGATCGGTAGAAATCACATTATGTTGTAACTTATGACTGTTAATTACTTCACTTTATAACAGAATGCATGAACATCTATAAAGTCAGAGTGAAGTGTTATCAGCTGCATTATGAAAACATGTATTATCACTACTTCTTGGCAAGTACTACACCAAAGATCATCATGGCAGTATTCATAACGGCAGGCAGTCAACTTTCACTTGCAATTCCTTCTCGAAACAAAAACTGTAAATAAAAAAGTACTAACTCCAAAGACAATGCTGCACCTTAGGTTTCCTTTGACAAATCTTCTGCTAGGCACTGAAGATACAGAATTGCTTCCCTTTTTCAGCCTCCCTAAATTTAGTCCATCAGCTAGACTTCATTAAAACTGAAAGCTTTTGTATATTGAGAAAGCATCAGCTCAAGGAGCATTTTGCACTTTGGTTTTTGTTGGTAAGCTTTGGGCCCCTTACTACAAGAAAGACATTGAGGTGCTGGAGCGTGTCCAGAGAAGGGCAACAAAACTGGTGAGGGGTCTGGGGGACAAGTCTGATGAGGAACAACTGAGGGACCTGGGGGTGTTCAGCCTGGAGAAGAGGAGGCTGAGGGGAGACCTTATCACTCTCTACAAGTACCTGAAAGGAGGGGGTAGAGAGATGGGGACTGACCTCTTCTCCCTGGTGACAAGTGAGAGGACCAGAGGAAATGGGTTCAAGTTGCGCCAGGGGAGGTTTAGGTTGGATATCAGGAAAAAAATTTTTCACTGAAAGGGTTATCCAGCATTGGAACAGGCTGCCCACGGAGGTGGTGGATTCAGCATCCCCAGAGGTGTTTAAAAGAAGGGCAGACGTGGTACTTGGGGATATGGTTTAGAAGTGGTTTTGTCAGGTTGGGTTAATGGTTGGACTCTATGATCTTAAAGGTCCCTGCCAACCTTAATGATTCTATGATTCTGTGAACAGCTGTTACAAAATCAATTTTAAAAGGGATCAGCTGGTTAAGGATTCAGTTACTGAACCAATAAAGAAGAACAGACCTTCCTACAACAGTTCATAACATGAAAAATATGTTTTTACATCTTACCCTGACCTTCCAGAAAGTAATATTAAAGCAGCCACCTGGGTGCCCAAATGTCCAGGCAGATAGCGACGCAGACAGAGACCCGTCAGGGCAGGGAGGAGTCATTGGGAAGACGGCACAAACGAGGCAGCAAAGAGTTTAGATCTTTTCTTTAACTGACTAGATGATCTTTGAGGACCCTTCCAACCTAAACCATTCTATGATTTAGTACTGAGCAGACTTACTGAAATACTCAGCTAGTTGGTAAAAGGAGCCATGGAACAGCTGGTCCATGGTGGCAGCTGCCTCCCTAACGATAACTGCCTTCCTTCTCACAGGAGATGTACATACAGCCTCGGCTCGGTTGTCTGTTCAGCAGAGGATTGCCCAATTTCACCTCTTCCATGAGGCCCCATTTTACCTTCATTTTCATGCCAATTACTCAAAAGTTTGCAGTGTTTTTAAACAGTTTGATTTAGGTTATTCTCATGAGGAGTACCATCACTTACTTTCTCCTCAGCTGGAAATTAAACCAGGCTCAACCTATGCTGTGCTTCACCAATGCGAAATGCATTGTGGAGACATATATAATGGAAAAGGAAAAAGGCAGAAGAAAATAAGAAATGGAGCAAAACAGAGGAAATGAATGATTTTAAAGGAAAACATGGAGAAATTAGAACTGCACCAGAAAAACAAAAGAAGAGAAATGCACACCTAACAACAGCAACTGTTACAGCCAAAGAATAGGATTTCAATCTTTCAAGTGCAGTGGATTTGAAACAGGATCCATGGACAGCATAAAATCAGACACAATGACATGAAGCAGCTATTCACACTTGTACTATTAAGAGACAATTAATTTATCGTAATGGCATTACTAGTTTAGATGCTTACCTATAATTCCACTGTCCTTGCTCTCCAGGGTGGAGCTCGGGCTGCTGATGGTTCCGCAGGGGCTACCTTTGTTAGCTGCTGTTTTGCCAACACAGCTGTTGAGAGTTGAGCAGGGACTATCGGTGCTGGGCGACGTCGTGCTGCTTGTGAGGGTGGAACAGGGACTCACGCCTTGGCTGGCTACTGGGCACTGCAATGGAGAGGAAAAGGAATAGTTATAGCACCGGAGGCAGTATACCCCTGTGCTGAAAGTCAGAAACATCAAGGTAAAGCAGAATAAGAACAAAGCAAAGACCCTGTTTTTCGAGCAAAATCTTCAAGAAGCAGAAGCTTTACCTCGACTGGGAATCTTAATGACGTGTTTTCAGATTACACCGAAAAAGTGACTTCTGAAGAAAAAAGGAATTTCACAGTTCAGTGGAAGAGTTGCAGTGAGGCAGATTTCTTCTCTATTAAACATTTTTCTGGGTACCGCTCCCCTCTGCCCCCAGTATTTATTCTTTGGGTTATGAATGCTAGAACCACAGTCTTATTCATGTTTCCCCAATGTCAAAAACCAGACTGATGCATTATGATTTACGAGGCCTGGGACTAAAAGCAGTGAGAGGAAGGGGAGGAAAAAGAGACTGGTAGTTACTGTGCAGTTTTGGTTAGCAAATGAGTTTCACGTGGATAGTAGCTGCTTGTTCTCCCCAATTCCTCTACCCCAAAATGACAGAGAAAGACTGTCAAATGGAAGTGAACTCCTCAGGAAAAAACAAACACACACGCCCCAAAAGCATGCTCCTATTTTAACAAATCACCAACGTTTTCCATTCTCATAAATCACTGAGAATAGAAGGAAAAAGAGTTCCTCCTAAATACTAAAATAAGGCAGAGAGAACCCTAGAAGCTATTCGCATTCATAGTCGATTAGATTTAACTTCCAGAAATGAGAAGGAATCTGTTCTTTTTTTTGTTTTAAGAACGAAACACAATTTCAAACAAAACCAAACACTTGTTATAATTAACTTACAATTCTACTACCATGTGTCTATTAAAATGGATTGTATTGTGGTAAGTATGAAGTAACTGCAACTAGCAAATAGAGGAAATAACATTAACCCTCTCAGAAATAGGATGAACATCAAATATATTATTTTCTATTATCCTACCATGACTTCATTTTTCTCTTCTATATGAGCAGAAGTTGGGATCCCTTCTCCCAGTAAAATGCCCAATCTTGTCATCAGTTCTTGTGCTGCAGGAGAACAGCTCGAGTCTTTATCAGGCTTTGCTGTGGAGTGGGGGGAAAAAAGTTGGTTAAGATTAGTCTTGCATTTGGAAACTGTTACAAGAGGTAGAAAAAGTACAATCAAATGTAAACACCAGTTCTTCTGTCAGCAATATATCTAACAGAGAAGCTCATGCCATTTAAACTTTCTGCCCATTACACTTTAAATTGTTGGTGGGTCTTGGATCCTCTGGATATCTACACAAATCCAGGGGAGAAAAACCCAGTCAAAACAGAAATGGTTAAGTGCAACCAGTTCATCACTGGACTGATGATCAACGTGATTAATCTCCTAACAGCAGCATTAAACTCAGCGCTATCAAAGCTCAGTGGCAGACTGAAATTCTGTTCCAGTAGTTCTTTATAAAGTTTTCTGTAATGTTAAAAATGTGAAAAGTAGAGGTTAACACCACAGATGTTTTGTAATCTCACAGTTAACACTCCAATACCATACATTTCTGTTGTGCTTACTATGCAAAGGATGTGACACCAGTTCTAAATGTCCCAGCTTTTCTGGCTGCAAAAATATTTAATTTTATCAGCACAGTGCTTTAAAATGTCTTCTGGTGTCCAACAGATAGCATGAGACAAACTTCAAAACGGGCAACCCCCAACAAAACCAGCCCACCACAGGCTGCCTGGGGAAAACCCCTACAGCTAAAATAACCTCACAAACGAGCGTCTTCTGCCACTTTCCTTCTTTGATGCCAACAGTTCGGCATCGCCTACCAACCTGCAATGCTCTTCCCTAGCAGAAACACTTATACAGTATTTATTTCTTTTGTACGTTGAAAAAAGGAATAGCACGTAGGCCTGTCCCAGCCTCAGTACAAATAGTCAATTAATTAAGGAGCGCCCTCTGCCCGCTCTGAGAAGCAGCCCATGGCCAGAGCCCCCAGCTGCAGAGAGCAGCAGAAGAAAAAAGAGCAGCTGCCCCTTTGACTTCGGGCTCTGCTTTACAGCTTCACTAAGCCCAACGAGTGTCGCGACAGCCGTCGCTCTTTGTGAAGAGTATATGACATCTAACCATGTAAGACACAGCTGACGTTCCGTGGTATTTCCAATAAACAGCACGTTTTTCCCCAAGCTGCAGATTGCAAGAACAACATAGAAAACACTGACTGTAGGTGAACAGCTTGACCAGCGAGCATTACTCCAACAACGCTTCAGTTTTATGAGTGACATAAACCCCATGGTTTGCAAACGCGAGTAGTTTACTGGTCAGACATTCCTCTTCATTTCACCCCAGCTCAATGCCTACTTGAACGCACGTATTTCATAATTTTGTGGACAGCTTAAGGTTTTACTCTGGAAGATAGCACTATCTGATTCTCACTTAATCCCAAAAGGAGGAAGTCTATGAAATGGTGTCTTTTTTGGAAACTGATAGCAAAAGTTTTTGTATCTCAGAATATTTTGCAAATTGACAGGTCTCAGAATATTTGACTGGAAAACATAAGTTCTCTGAAAAACTGTCATTTTGAGGATTACAATTAATCTTTAAAAGTACAATCCTGGAAATTAAAGAGTTTGTTAAACAAACATCTTCATTCTTCTCTCAAGGTTACAAAACCCTATTATTATTATTATATTCGAATTTTAATCTTTGACAAGTCTGAGTAAATGTTAGGCATAGTACCGAATTCAGTTCAGCTTCGGAGATGAAAGGCAAGAGTCTAAGGTGTTCAACACAGCGACCACTGCTTAACCCTTCAACACTGGAGTTTAATTTTGACCTTCAGCAGTCGCATGTCTGGGAGCACAACTCTGAAGAGGAGGATCGTCACGAGATGGTCACCTTTAGATTAGGGAGATGAGGACTATACGCTCTCCCAGTTGGACATAAAACTTTAATGCCAGCACTAAGACGGCTGTGAAGACAGAGGCACAAGAGGGACCAGGGTAACTGTAACATATCCAACAGGGCATACAGAAGATGGTGAAAATAATTCCAGCGAGTTCTATTTTCACTAGTAAGTGCTCAAAATAAGGGGCTTTTTTTTTAAAAAAAGGAAACATTGGCTTTCAAAACTGTAGTTTCCTTTAAAATTGAAGGAAAAGGAAAAAAAAATTGTTCAGATGGAACCTCATCAGTTACATGCAATGACTTTAACGAGGTCAGTTAAACTGAAAACTTACAAGGCATAAAAAATGCTTGTTACAGTGCATAAAATACATAAATGCTTAAAATACATAAATGCTTAAAATACATAAATGCTTAAAATACATAAATGCTTAAAATACAACGCATATAAAATGCTTGTTACAGTGCATATAGTCATATACCAACATACAGGTCATTTTGCTTTGACCATGACATTTACTGTCAAAGCCTCACTCTTATTATGCACTAGTCAAATTTAACAAACACGACACTTTCCAAGAATACCAATTAACTCGAAGGAGGTAGCTCTTCCCAGCTTTGCCAACACAGGAGTCTACTGTTACCGCCTTCTTATTCAGCAAGCTTTTATGAAATTTCTAAAATGAATTATTGTACCCAGTGCAGAGCTACACACTTGCAATCAACTTACATGAAAAACAAGTTCAGAAAAAGTCCAGTAGGTCTTTGGCATATGTAGCCATCAACACCACCCAGACATCATTTGGCCTGCAGTACATGCACAGCTCCAAGAATCGAGATAATTACAAAGATCACGTAAGTGTAACGGCAAGCATCTCCTTCTTACCACAAGCATGTTAAATATACAAAACATTCTTACAAATAAAGAATCAGATTTCCTCATTATGCAGGCTCCCTTGTATCACTCTGTCCGAAACGAACAGCTGTTCTACCAAATGAAGTGCCGCTGACCAGACTCTTACCATTTTGGCTGGGTTCTCCTTGCTCTGATCCTTGTCTCAGAGGTAGCGCTGCCTCACCTGGCACTCTAGGACTTTCCACGTACTTGGGCTTCCTGATCGGACCTGCAATGGGAATGAACTAAGCGTATCTAATTATTTCCAGATGGACCGCAAGTTTCATATGCACAGTGTCTATCCACGATGCAAAAAAAGTAGAGGAATTATTTCTTACATACACAGCTGCTACCGTAAAGACTAGCGAGCTGCTGCACTTCCCCTCTCGTGAGAAAGAAACGCTCTTTGGGCTCTTTGGAATGCAAAGCCTGCTGGAAAACAGAACCAACCTGCTTGCTGTGATAAACCTGAAAAAGTTTCCTGTATACGTAAAGTGTCTGACTTCTTCATGTTCAAACTCAGACAACTTTCAATGGGCTTCCTCGGTTCAGAGCTTTATTTTCCATTGTAACAGGAAGATAATTTTGTTTTCAGCATCTTTGAAGCTAGGAGACAAAGACTACAGGCCGACAGCTTGCAACATCGACACATTAAATAATTCAAACCCAAGAAGCTTTATATTACAGCGCACTTTCTCCAAATACTGGCACGTGCCCTGCTCATAGGGAATGGTGAGGGTGAGTTCACAAAAGAAAAGAAAATATTACTGGTGGTTTCTGGTTTCACTGAACAGCAGCAGTCCCAGTTCACGTACGTGCTAAGTTCAAACATACCACCGTCAATATTAAGAAGAATTGTGTATTCACAAACATGCATACTTTTCAAAAATTAAACCAATTCACTCTTTACTCTGCCTTTAGCTTCGTGCTTTGGTTTCAGGTTGTTTATGATCCTGCTCTTTGCTAAGTGTGGTTTAGTAGCAACCACAAGAAGCGTTAACTACACAACAGAAGGGTCACGATGCTGCCCTCTAAAGGTTTACCAGACAAAGTATACCGGTACTACTGCATCAGTAAACATCTACTCGCACTACTAACACAGTGTGACATTCTGAGCTTAATTCAGCGACTGACAGTACTGGCAGGCCGACTGCTACGCTGATGCACAACGTAGCATAGAACTGAAACTCCACCATATTTACCCACATCCCGAAAAATACGTAAGCAGAATTTTATATGAATAAAGGCATTTGCAACACTAAGAGTTTTGGAAAAGCAGGAACAGAGAAACTTGCCAAGTTACACACTGCAAAGCTAAGCTATTTAAATGGCATGGGGAATGGAAACACCATCATCAGTGGTACTGAACACTCAAACCCAAATTTGTCCTAAATTTTCATTAAGACAATCCCAATTTCATTTAATGTGTATAACAAAGCCACCTGAAACTTTCAAAGTTTTCGTGAGCTCGAGGTGTGGTAAGCAATTCCAAAGTTTCATCCAGAAGAACCTAAATATTAGCTGGAAGTCTCTAGACACACAGTCAGTTGCCGGGCTTAACAAAATACTGAAACAGAAGTATTTCTGTGGATTTCCCCAGCTCTAGCAATAGGCTGTGATTTTCCCTTCTTATTTCAATACAGCCTCTTGTTATATTACAGAGCTACAATCTCGGGTTCTCTCTATCATGTAGCATCGCTGTAAGAGAAAATACACCCAACGTGCTGCAGCCAAACGATGTTTAAATACGTACATCAGGCACAGTGACAAAGCACAGTGACAAAGCACGAGAGAAAACCATTCTACTGGCAGCATTCCACTTTTGCATCTTGTATATTACTCTTATTCATAATAATAATAAAATCAGAGTCTCAAAAGCAAGCATGCAGAATTTGGCATATTTCATGAAGAATGTTTCTTGTGATACTCCACAGAATCCTAAACATACAGTTACAAGGTCACCTTTTTGTTTGTTTGTTTGTTTTAAATCAAAGAACCTCAAAGCTTAATTCTGTCAAATTCAAATGGGAGGAGCTGAAATGCTGGAACTCAACTCAAATACTGTATTATAAATACACTCATATGTGCTAGATTACATTATATATCCTGGGAAAGAAGAAAATACGACCACAAAATGGCAGCAGTATTTTATTTTGTGAACTCCAGAAAATGAATGTTTTTCGCCACCGACCAAATCAGTAAAAAAGGTATAACACCAAACATGCACCTCTCATGAAGACTCCAAAGGTTTACGGAAAAGGCTGTTATGAATGCAGATGTAGTACTAAATATCAGTCAGACCAGAAAGAAGGGAATAACTTTGTCTTTAAGCTATTCAAATGCTTTAACCCAGAACTCCTCAAAAAGATTCGGTCCCTGGAAGGGGCTCGCAGGGAAGCAGTCACGGCACCAAGCCTGCCACAGTTCACGGAGCCTCTGGATGAGGAGGCTCTTAGTCATAGTGTTAGGTGGTCCTGCGAGGAGCAGGGAGATGGACTCGATGGTCCTTATGGGTCCCTTCCAACTGGACATACTCTGTGACTCTGAAGGCAGAGAAGGTACTGGAACCCTGTACTGAACACTAAACCAGGGAAAAGCCCTTGAATATAGGTGCTTGCTAAATGAGCCCCATTCTTCCCCACCTGACTAAAAGAAGCCAGGATAGTACAAGAATATTCATGTAAGTGTAATCAAACAGCATTTAAGCACTACAAAAGGGATCTTCGACAGTCTGAACCACCGGCTGTCAGCAGAGGAAGGACCGGCTGTTAGGACTGCCACGCTCTCTGGTGAAGCTCTTCCAGATCCCGGAATGAGAGGTTTCCCCACAAGTTTTCCTTCCACCCTGCCCGTTCCACACCGTCCTTAGGGGAGCCAGGTCCCAGCCCGAGGCTGTGTACCACCGTACTTCTGTATCTCAGTGCGACTCCATTCCCCAGCCAGGCTCAGCTTCTCTTACTTCCCTGCTCCTCTCCTCCCCTCGCTTTCCCACGGCATCCCTCTCCTGCCTTCCAGGTACATTTCACACAGCAGTTTAAGTTTGGTGGAAAAGGCCCCAGACCTTCTCACAGCAGGGTCTTCATCTTCATCACAGAGCATCTAAACAGTACTAAATTTCTTACGCAATAGCCATGCCATACAGCAACACTATGCTATACATGCCTTGTTTCCCAGACCCTTCACCTGCTCAAACCTGTTACAGTTTCCAAGTTACGTATTTTGTTCATAACCCAGAATTAAAACTACTTTCAGAAGTCTCTTTTAAAAGCACTTACCAAATAGAAAGTCTAAGGCTACTGTGACTTCATCTTCATGTCATGCCAATCTTTGGCTTTCAGAAAACATGCCTTTTAGATCCTTTATTTAATCAAATTTATGAAATCAAAGCAAAATTCCAAGATCTCAGCCAAGTGTCTTCCCTGGTCAGACTGGTTAAGTTCACACCCACATGCTTTTAAGCAACTGAAGTTCTAGAGGCTCCACCTCTCATCAGTAATAAGCCCATACTGAAAGCAGGTAATGAATTCAAGTACTAATATATTTCTTATATCTCTCAGGAATAAACTAGTAACCAGGCTACCTGATTTTTGTTCTTGTTTACTTATTTTTTTGTTTTTACAAACAGAAAACAACCAATAAACCAATACACAGTACACAAAACCAATAAGCCTCCTAAGAAGTAGACCTACAACACTGCTGCAGAACACGGATTTTATTATTATGAAACTTTGCAATTTTCAAGTCATTTCACTTCCCGACTCTGCCGTGGTAGAACTAAGGCCTGGCTGATGGAAAGCCTTTTGCAAACAGTTTCACTTACAGTTAATGGGGGTCGGACCTAGATGATCGTGAAGGTCCCTTCCAACCTAAACCATTGTATGATTCTGTGATTAGTGAGCAGTGAGACAGCAGCAGCCCAGAAAACGGCACCATCCAGGACGTGGGCCCCGGTTACTCTGTGTCCACACTCACTGTGGATCTGAGCACAGAGCGCACGTGCCTCCAAGGACGGCCAGAGCTGAAGCCCAGAAGCTCCAAGGAAGCTGGAGGCACTTGCGTGCAAACCAGGGTCCGTTCACAACACACCTGTGAAGCACCAACAGCTTTCTGCCGGGTACATGCATCCTCCATCTCCCCGCCCCTCCTCTAGACCTGTGCACCAGCTGAGTGAACTCAGTCCTTCCTGCCCAGGACATCGTGATCAGACACGCTTCCATGAAGAAAGCGGCTGTGCTCAGTCCCCACTGCTGACTGGGTCCGTTTTCCCCTGCCCCGGGAGCCTGTTCAGCAAGGGAAGACGGGACACTCTACGGGCTCCTATGAAGAAGCAGTACAGGAATGTTTACACAGCGCATCTGTAAAATAAGGAAAATATCCCACAAGTCCAAGTTTTATCACACTGTTTTGTGCACGCTGAGTAAAGACGACAAAATTGTGGGCACAGTTTTTAAACTTCCCTAACTTAATCACTATAATCAGAGCAGCACACTGGTATCTGGTTAAAGAATCACAGACCCAGCACTAAACAATTGTTAATGAATCCTGTGTGCTAATGGCTCATCAGCCCACGCAGTGACTTTACAGCCTACGATATGCCCATTTTTAACCAATGTATCTTTATGAGTTTTGCCTGCTACAATCTTAAAGGAATCTTTAAAGAGCAATGTTTTTGATGAAAGCACTTAATATTCATAGTGTAGCTTACACAGCGTTCACATAAAACTTAAACTGATATTAGAAGGCTTTTTAAATTACAGTTCGTAGTCTTTCAATCCCTTAAGCTTATAGAATAACATATTAGATACTGTTTGACTGAGAAATCATGCATTCCTAAAAAGAGAGGAATGAAAAGAGACTTTAGATGAGTATTCTTTTATGTAGGAACTATAATATCACTAAAGAAGTGCCAGACTGAAAAGCTGATTTTACAAATATAACCTCATCAGTTAAAAGACTTCTATAACAAGCTCAGCTCTCTCATTTCCTAACGAAATGAAGCCAAAAAAAGAAAGGGGCTTAATGATCATGCTATTAAGCAAGATCTCTCCTTCCCACAAAAGTTCATAAACTTATCAAGTAGAAGCGTAACTCTCATGAAACGAGTTCCAGTAGATAAAAGGCTACTGCTAAAATACTAAATAATTGTAAAAGTAATTTCTATTTCTAGTAAAAGTAATTCGCTATTTTTGAAGCCAACATTTGTCAATCATGACCATGCCTCAGTGTCCACAGCTACTTACTCTTTTGGTAGACGTGGACAGCTATAACCGCATCCACAGATGCTACTGCAGCATTTGACAAGTGAGGCCTTCTAATCAGTTTTACAATGAGATTTCGAGAAAGCAAGGATATAGCTAGCACCTTTCCTTAAGGTAAACACAGAAAATGTAACCAAAGGTGGAGCTTTCAAAACAAAGGAGGTGAATGTCCCATAACAAACCAACAAAACAGGCCCCAACTGAGTTTCACCTCCCTGTGCTGCTGCCTCGCTAAGCGTTAGTGAGCCGCTGCAGCCTTGCGGGTCTGGCTTCTTCCTCGCATCCGAGGAACCCAGGGGGAAGCACGTGCCTCCCTCCTCCCTCCCTCCCAAGCGCTGGCGGTACTTGGATTAAACAGAACTGGCTTGCCAGTTACTCTTGGTAGGCAGTGTGTAACTGCACACTGCAAACAGCTCCAGGAGGCCGACTTCCCTCCTCCTCATTGCTGGTGTACCACTTAGGACTGCGCTTTGGGCTTTTCAGCTTTTCCACCTTCTTCTGGCCTGCGATCTCCCTCACCAACAGAGAAACCCCATTCAGAGAGCCCATTCAGAGAGACTGCAGGACTGGTGCCACCTATACCATATCGCCCTTGATAAAGTGATTTTCTTGTCTTCAGTTTGGGTCTTCAAATAGCATCCTTCTGCTTGGCTTAAAATTCAAGGGCACGACAAAGTTCTCCGAGACATCCCACGCTTTTATTATTAAGAAACCACAGTATATTTGAGCTATGACACTTGCAGTCATACAAAGTGCCCCATCCTTCCTTTTGGCACCAGCCTCAGATGCTACATTAAGCCTCTGACAACTATATTGATTTCTTACTTTTTTCAAGAATGGTTTAAGGCTGACGACTGCTTTTAAGGACAAGTTGCAGCTCTCCATTTTGGCCTGGGAGTCCCCAGGGTCCCACACTGCGACCGGGCTGGAAAAGCCCGGCCAGCGGCACCACACACACTGTGCCCCAGGTGTGACCCGGGTCTACAAGAGCGCTGAGGGATGACACTATGGGACCTACCTGCTCTTTCAGAGCTCCACCCTGACGTGGAACATGGGAATACGGTGATAACCTCACTTCTTAGCTGAGAAATACTGGGCAAGGAATGTAAGTCATGTATGACCGTATGTTTGTATCTCTACAGTATCTCTAGCTAGAGACTATGAGATGACGGCATTTTTGAAACTGAGACAGCTCAGTTACCAGCCATCACCAGAGGGTGCTCTTTCAGTGCCATTTCATAACAAAAATAAGGGGCATTGGCCCTGGTGAAAGCAGCTAAAAATGCATGCCTTTGAAACAAAATCACATTCTTTAAGGAGACAATAATCCACATCTGTCATTTGTAAGCAGAAATATAATTAGATGTATCAAAGTTGAACATCAAAAAGCAACCATTCTAAAAGAACCAGAGCAACATGCAGTAGCCATGTAAAATAGATCAGAATGGAAATATCTTCTGGAAATATCTTTTAGCATGCACACTTTAAGCTGTGGAGGAGACCCTTTGTTGAATTTTCTTCCCCCCAAACTAACATGGAAGTGACTTAAAGTACCTGCAAATCTGATACACAACATTGCAATGACTAGGAAAATTCATGGTTAGTTTATTTTCATGCACTAATCCAGAATGGGACACATGAATTAATCCATGGATGCAAAAGGAGCAATGAAAGCATGAACCATACCTGCACAATGGAAGCTCTTTTCCAAAAGTATAAGATGGCTCAATCAGGTCTGATAAAAGCTTCACCTGGGACAGTATTTTATCAGCAGCAAACGGCAGAGAAGAATCTAAGTCAGGGAAAACATACTTCCCTGGTACACTTTTCCTGACTTGTGTGAAGCGCCTTATCGTTTCCCGAGCCAGAAGTGGTCACTTTCTATTTAAGAGTTCTAGATGGATTTTCCTTCTCTTTAACAATCTGCACCATCCGCAAGTTACCCCAACATCGCATGAAACAGTCATCATACTGTCTCCTTTTCCCACCAATTGTCCTTCTTCCAGGCAGAAAAATACCAGCCAAATCTATTTAAATAATTTCTCCTTCAGAGCCATTCCACACCTTTCGTCATTCCTGCAGCCCTTCTCTAAGCTCTTTCCTAGCACTACTGTAGATTTTTAAAGTTGGTATGACCAGAGCTACACCAGTATCTCCAGAGGCAGACAAACTACAGATTTATACAATTCTGTATCTTTTTTTTGGTTTCTGACCTATTGCTTTCCTAGTAATTTTAATGCTTTTTTGCCTGCAGAAAAGCTGATTTTCCACAAGGTTACTGTAATTATGCATCTCCTTCCTAATCCTCTGAACTGGCTTTCCCCCCCGTCAGCATTAATGACTCTGTACCTGTATCGATGCTGGGGATCGCCCCGGCCCAGCAGCAGGACCTTGTGCTGGGATAGCTTACTGCATGCGAGAGCAACTGCTTCCTGGTGTTCACAAGATCGGTGCACAAACTGCAGCCTTAAGTGAAACCAGTTCTCTCGCCTAGTCTAGTCTCAAGTATCAGGTATGCTGATTCATTTGTTTATTAATTAAAAGTTTTAATTAAAAATTTAATTTAAAAACTAACTAAAAGTTCTACTGCACATTTATGGAAGACTCTTCTAGCAGTCATTTTTGGCATTCACTGATGCTTTAAAAGTAAAGCTGCCTCCTTTCTCTGTTCAAGCATGATGATATCAATAATTTAAGTCAGTAAACATTTACTTCAAGGGCAGCAGCAGTATCTTTCATTCACACCTTAAACTCCAACAACCGGTTTCTTGGAACCTCCTTTATAAATCTGTATTTTCATTCTTTTAGTTGACCCTCCTAAAGCAGAGCACAATTATCTATTACTCCTTTAAGAACTTGAATATTGCTTTAGTTGCACACCTAGAAGATTACCAATCCAAGCGATGTTCATTCTAGCTTTATGGTAGAAGAAACTCAACTTACGGTGACAATTTTTCATTTACTGCTCCCCTGCCCAGAGTTGTCCCGCTGACGGCTTCTTCCCTGTTCTGTTTGTTTCTGCTCTTTTATCCACCTCCTCCTCAATGAACTATTTCATTAAGGATGCTGTTGACTCCAAATAAACTAGTTGCTTCGGTCCTGCCAATAATTTTAGGCTCCTTGGTAATTTAAGATATAGTTTCTCTCTTCCCTCCTTTTATAGTTAAGAGTTGAGGACTGAACTGGGGCCAGAAACACTGGTACTCTTCCAAGCTCTTCTCACAAAGAAAAAGCTCCCACACCTCCTATGCAAATAATTAAAACGCAATGTTACTCACAGTGGATTGTGCAAAGGGGATTGTGCAGCTTTCCGTGTCCCAGCAAAGAAGTTCAGCTTGCTCTCCCAAGTTCTGCCTGCCCACGTGCTATGGGGTTCTAGCGGCTGACCTACTTGCAGATGGATGGGCAAAAACACAGCTGTGACCACACATGCGCTGCAGCAAAGGTGCCTCTCTGGGCGTGTTCATTTGTCACCACACCTGCCCATTGCGGCAGGAACAGTAAAGCAGCCAGCAGTGCTAACACACCGGTCTCCCAGCATACGAGGACTGACTGGCGCAGTCTCAAGCCTGAACCTACCTAGAGAGGACCAGACAAAGCAAACGAGGAGTGGGACACCAGAGATCAGGATAGTGGTCTCAAAGAGACACCAAAACCGAAATGCCCTGTGTTGGTCCAGGGGGTGCCCAGAGAAGCAATTTCCAAATCTGTTCTGAACAGACACCTCTAACTTGCTAAGCACTGAGGTATCTAAGAGCTTCTCTTGGTGAGATGAGACCAAACCTGAGAACTGACAATTACCTTATTCTTGGAACAAACATGCCTACAATGGAACAAAATCCTCGTAGTCTAAAGGGACAGAAGAACACCACACTCCCCACAGACCCTCTACGGCTAATCCATACTGGCAAAAGCGTTCTACTCCCTGAGTCACCTGGAGTAGAAAACTACAAAGAGGTATACAACATTCACAGGGAAAATCATTTCAAGCATAACATCATTTTCCTACCATTGTATTTTTAATTAAAAAAAAGAAACTCAAAAAACCCTGAAGCAACCTAGAAGGTAAAATAAGATTCAAAATTAGCAAATTTAGCAGAGAAGGCGGAGTTGCTAAATGCCTTCTTTGCTTCTGTCTTCACTGCTCGGGCCAGTCCTCGGGAAACCCAGACTTTGCAGGTAACAGAGAAAGTCTGGAGGAAGCAAGACTTTCCCTTGGTTGATGAGGAGCAAGTTAGAGATCAGTTAGACAAACTAGATATCCACAAATCCATGGGGCCTGATGGGATGCACCCTCGAGAGCTGAGGGAGCTGGGGGAAGTCATTGCTGGGCCGCTCTCCATCATCTTTGAAAGGTCCTGGAGGACAGGTGAGGTGCCTGAGGACTGGAGGATAGCCAATGTCACTCCAGTTTTCAAAAAGGGTAAGAAGGATGACCCGGGAAACTACAGGCCGGTCAGCCTCACCTCCATCCCTGGAAAGATGATGGAACAGCTTGTGCTGGGTATCATCTCAAAGCACCTGGATGAAAAGAAGGTTATCAGAAGTAGTCAACATGGATTCACTAAGGGGAAGTCGTGTCTGACTAATCTGATAGCATTCTATGATGAGGTCACTAGATGGGTGGATGAGGGGAGGGCAGTGGATGTTGTCTACCTTGACTTTGGCAAGGCTTTCGACACTGTCTCCCACATCATCCTCACTGGCAAGCTTAGGAAGTGTGGGATAGATGGATGGACAGTGGGGTGGATTGAGAACTGGCTAGCAGATAGAGCTCAGAGGGTTGTGGTTAGTGGTGCAGAGTCTAGTTGGAGGTCAGTAACAAGTGGTGTCCCTCAAGGGTCAGTACTGGGTCCAGTCCTGTTCAATATATTCATCGATGATCTGGACGAAGGGATAGAGTGTACCATCAGCAAGTTTGCTGATGACACTAAACTGGGAGGAGTGGCTGATACGCCAGAAGGCTGTGCTGCCTTACAGCGTGACCTGGATAGGCTGGAGAGTTGGGCAGAGAGGAACTTAATGAAATTCAACAAGGGTAAATGTAGGGTACTGCATCTGGGGAGGAATAACCCCATGCATCAGTACAGGTTGGGGGCCGACCTCCTGGAGAGCAGCTCTGTGGAAAGGGACCTGGGAGTCCTGGTGGACAACAGGATGACCATGAGCCAGCAATGTGCCCTGGCGGCCAAGAGGGCCAATGGCATCCTGGGGTGCATCAAAAGGAGTGTGGCCAGCAGGTCGAGGGAGGTCATCCTCCCCCTCTACTCTGCCCTGGTGAGGCCGCATCTGGAATACTGCGTCCAGTTCTGGGCTCCCCAGTTCAAGAAGGACAGGGATCTGCTGGAGAGGGTCCAGCAAAGGGCTACAAAGATGATTAGGGGATTGGAACATCTTTCATATGAGGAGAGGCTGAGGGATTTGGGTCTCTTTAGTCTGGAGAAAAGAAGATTGAGGGGGGGTCTTGTTAATGCTTTCAAATACTTGAAGGGAGGATGCCAGGGGGATGGGAGCAGTCTTTTTTCAGTGGTGCCCATTGATAGGACAAGGGGTAATGGGCACAAGCTTGAACATAGGAAGTTCCATCTTAACATGAGGAGGAACTTCTTTACTTTGAGGGTGGTGGAGCACTGGCACAGGCTGCCCAGAGAGGTTGTGGAGTCTCCCACTCTGGGGACATTCAAAACCCGCCTGGACGCTGTCCTGTGCAACCTGTTGTAGGTGACCCTGCTCTGGCGGGGGGGTTGGACTAGATGATCTCCAGAGGTCCCTTCCAACCCTGACTATTCTGTGATTCTGTGAAATGTTCACATGAGTAACAATATGCCTGACAGGAAGGGGAAAAAAGTACATTTCCATTATTTTAAGTTTCTGTTTGGATTTTTACATTGCTTGAATGCAAATTTACAAACTGGCCTTATATTTTGTTTGTTGTTGTCGCTGTTTTTCATATGGTACTACTGCTAAAGGATATAGTAAATTACCAAAATTTACTAAGATGTTAAAAATGTTTGCAATACCTTTTGCTTAACAAGATACAGTAAAAAAATTTGTTCTTTCAAGCACCACCTATCTATGAGCGTGCAACTTTCTAAAAAGACAGGAAATTAAGAATAAAACATACTTCCATCATTAACTAAATCACTTTTGGTGGAACTAAAATGCTGTTTTTTCAACAGTTTTATGTGATGGATAACCAGCTTGTGAGTGGATGAAGCAACTATAGAAGGAAAAAGTTTGCTGCCGTCCTACTCAAAATGCTGACCTGTTTTAAAGAACTGACAATGGACAGAAATACTTGCTGCTCAGGCAGTAGTGAAGCCAAGCAAAGAGGTGAAATCAGAACAGAAAACAAAGCCAAAAATACCCCCTGAAGCCACAGATTAACACCCACTTGGAAATATGCAGAAAGGGCAACGAGAGAAAAAGCAGTAAGAGCAACTTGTCACTTAGTTAATTTACATTGAAGATTCTTCTGTTCCAGACATCACCAACTAGAGCCTAACCCTCTGAGAGAGTCTGAATGTCAATACCAGTTACACAAAAACATAAAGCATTTTACAGTTCATTTCTTACTGCAGAATCTTCTTCCATGCATCATTTTAAAATTATTTAACGAGGAAACTTATTTTTATTCACTGATCATGTAAGCATAATTAAGTAGGTATTTTTAAATCAGCAAATACAGATGCAGGACTAGATAAATGTAAGCTATAGTATAGACAAATTTGCTAGAAAAGTGGCAACGTACTGAGTATGAAGCCCTCGAATATAGATGTTTTCACGAACGTTAGTGCAAACAACTACTGGTTAACTACAACTTTTATTTTTGAATTTGTAAGTCTGAAACACACTGTCAGGAAAATCTGACTGTTTTTAATTTACTAGCCAAAATTTTTAACTAAAACTACTCAGACTCAATAAAAAGTTATGAAAAACTCTTCATTAAAACCTGGGTAGCATTTAGCGAATATACTCTTTAATCACTACCATGGAGTATACACACAGTGTATTGCTTCAGTCTAGTGGACATTAAATAGAATTTTATTTCAAGGAAATAAGTTATATATAAGGCGGTACCCTTGCATATGACCATCACCATCCTTAGGTTATACGAACAGAATTACAGAACAGAAACATTATTACATGTCAAGGGACAATCTTTTCTTCTGCTCTATTACACAGATTCAAAGACTTCAAAAAATATTAATGGTATGATTTACACTGAAAAAGACATCTCTAAGTAGTTGCTTTGTCTTCACCTGTAAACTGAGAGGACTGAAATTAGAATTTTGTTCTACCATTGGTTAGATAATTTCTTCGCTACATCTTAACTACTCTAACTTTCCATGCAATCCTTTCTTCTTTCGTCCACTGTATCCTGAAAAATTCTGTAACTTGCTATTCGTAAGCTACTAAAACAGAGTGCTTTAAAATCAGTACCTTAGTATACTCTCTCTTTTTATTACTCACGCCCCACATACTAGAGAGATAATTTATATTAAATCATCTCCCATCAACTATAGTTTGTTGAACGTCAAAGGAATAGCACAGCGTGCTTCCATCAGCATCCCAGCACCCAGTTAGGTATTTGTACAAAAGAAGGATACATAAATGCCAATGCATTCACAGCACTTCATAATCTTAAGAAATCTTTTTCTTTGGCTATGTATCACAGTGGAATGACTTTGAAGCCATCGTGAACGTGGCTTTTCATTCACAACTGTTACACATTCTCTGCAAGAGAAACAATTAGCAGCCTATACTCTGTTGATAAAAATGTGTATCACTAAACTAAACCACAGAGCGGGGAGGTTGGTGAGATATTATCTCTAATGTACCCAAAACGCAGTTAAATTTTCCCGACAGTGATAAAAATAGGAGTTAGATCTTGACTATCACTTAAGTCTTTGGCAGAAATCACATCTCCTTCTCCATTACAAGGACTTCAGCTTACCTTTCAAAGTTGTTTAGCACACAAATCACTTGCAGTAAGACACAAAACAACAAAATACCATTCTGTGGCTCAAAGTTTTCATGTGAACTGTCAAAGCCAACCCAAAATTATGTAAACATGAAGTGAGATTATAATTTTTAAATTTTGAAAGGAAAACATAAATATTGATAGGCAACTTAAACCTTGTAACAAACTGTATTTACTATCCTGCGGCAATTCTCTGAGCAACATTTTTTCTTTAATTTTATGTAAAATGGGTCATTAACCAAGACATTTCTCAGTGCTGACAAAAACCAACTTCTGACACTCTTTGTTCCTAGACCTTATGAACTTTACAACAGAGAACCTCAAACTGTTGAGTGTCTCCACAAGCAATAGGAATATGGACAATTTCATGCGACGCTCAAGCTTTGACCTGAATGAACCCAAGTGATGCTAGTGTGTTGGAATGATTTATATGTACAGAATGCTGATAAAAAGGGAACCAGATGGAGCACCTTATTTAGCCAGGCTCACACATAAGTATGCGGTCATTACTAAGGACACAACCGATGAAAATTAACAAGTTTCTCATCACAACTTCAGCAGCAACTTATCTATTCATACATTTATGCATGTAGCAAAATAAATTAATTGTAGAAGCCACAAACAGCATTCACTCTTACATTGTCACTAACATACCCATAAACAAAAGTTTTTGCAGCTGTCTTCTACCTAACTGATATACTAATCATAAATAACCAGTTTTAAACATATTCAGACATTTCAATATAGGTATTTGCGATACCAATTAAGAGTAATTCTTTGCCATATGACATAATATATTCTATTTAATCACCAATTACCTTATTCCCCTGAGAACATGCAATAAGCATTCAGTCTTTTTGTTGTTATTGCAAAAGACTAACATTATTTTACTGCATTGCTTTTATATAAAGTGTTATTAAAAACTGAGTTGAAGTACTACAAAGATTTTAGCTGTTCATCAGTTTCATTTTACCTGGAGACTTTTTGTTTGATCTCGACTGCATCAAATAGGACTGGCGTGGCAGCAGAGGTGAAGATGGCAGCGACATTGAGACTCCTTTAGCCAAGTTCATTCTATAAGTGGCCTCGGAGACTGGCTGATGGCCAATGGGAAAATCTGCATTGTGGCCAGATGTTGCTAAAACCTGCACGGCATTCTCTGGGCAGGAGTCACCTGCTAAAAATAAAATTTTGTCATCTGTTATGTGCTACACCAAAATCAAAAGCACAGAGTTGCATCAAAATACAAGCCTCTAACACTGGAAAACATATTTGCCAGCAATAATTCAGTGTTACTTGTTTTACTCTGCACCCTCTGCTGCAGAATCCAGACAACCACTAGAAAAATTTGAATACACAAGGAAGCTAGATTTTATCTTACTGTAATATAGACAGCACGGAGGAAGCAAAACCTCACTTTCTTGAAAGTATGTACTTTTCAGATTTTACCCTTCGAGGTGAAACCAAGTTTCCTATGAAGATAAAACTATTTTTACAGCTGAAAAGGTATCTTAGGATCACTGTGATATCCTGAAAGTGAAGACCATCTGAAAATATTGTTTACTGAACTAGTTAAAGGAGGAATTTAGTTGGGCTACCCCTTATACTCAATTAAAAGGTTAATCACTAAAAGGTACACTCATAGATAGCCAGTCTAAGCTTTATTTTTCAGTTTTAAAAGGGAGAGGTCCACTTATGTGCAATTTGACAGCAACAGTGATTTTTTTATCTAAGGAAAAAACAAGCTATTGGTTCACAACATACTAAGTGGCACATCAAAACAGGGAAATACACTCAAAACAGAAATTTCTTGCTGGTGCAGGAAATGCAATTTCAGCTGAATCAATAATATATTTTCAAAACAGAAAAATATACTGCTCATAGGAATGATTCAAAGACAGCAGAAACACAGGTTGAAAGTGCCAGGTTTTTCCTAGTCAGGTGACAGAAACACAGCTGAAAAACAAACGTTAATAACTAACTACAGCTTTTTTAATATCCAAATTAGGGTATTGCTCAATAATTTACATGAACTACTGTTGAAATTGAATTGGTATGGCCAAAAATAAAAAATACCAAAAGAAAACTGATGGAAAGAGGATGCCAGAACGTTTTTTCGACAAGTCCATGCGCAACAAGCTGCATGGCTGAAGTACTGGAACCCAAAGTACAACGAGAAGAAAAGACAAACAAAGCCGAAGTAATATCTTTTCAAATGTGAATCACTCATACCAGGTTTATTTTCTTACAGTAAGGGAACACTTCAGACAAATGCATCTCTACAAGATCCCCATTTGTTGTTCATTCTGTTGCCATTCAACTGTTGCCTTCAATTTTTAGCAGCTGTTCTCCTACCACATTCCACCACAGGCAGCGTTAACTGCACACAACGAACTTCCACACTCTGTCAGAAGGAAAAAACAAACCTAACCCTTTGAGAAAAGAAAAAAAAAAAAAAACATTTTTGCCAATTTAACTACTGCTCTCTTTTTTAGAGGTATGCATGGAAGATAAGAAAACCAAACATGCCTGAACATTAAAATCTAATCCCCTACTTCCAAAGATGCATATATTTAAGATTACTTGGGTTTTTTTTTCTAGCCATACTTTTTTCCAATCACAAGAACCACATGAGGGTTATGAACGATAAGTGACCTTGAAGAATGCTATCCTAGATTCAAACTTTTTGTAACTGTAAAACTTAGTCTCTTATTCCTCTGAAACCAACTAAACTACCACCTCCCAGAAGTTCTCTCTGTTCAAACAAAATTCATAGTAGCAGGCAATGATTTAAGGAAACAACTCTAGTTTCATCAAATCAAGATGGAAATTAAAACCTAAGTAACTGTAACTTCTTTGAAGTCCATTGCAACTATTATAGGAGTATAACTATTGGTTTAAAATCCAGGGAGCTAGAAAAGCAGCTTGAATGTTTTAGAAAGCTAGCCGTAACGCACCATTCATAAAAGAAAAAAAAAGTAAAACTTAAGTATATATTTAAAATAAAAAGACTAAACATTTTAGACACTGTAATCACATATACGAGATTTTTCTGAAACACCAAGATATCTAAGTTACTGAATTCCCATTCACTTTCAGTGGAAACCGAGAAGCTAAGGATTTTCTTTCTCTGTTCTTTTAGAAATTAAACTTTTGCAATAGCTGTTTTTAAACACAGATTTAACATTAGGTATATTATTATTTATTATTCAATACAGTATATCTGAGTTTGCTTCATAAATTGTTGAAGAACACACAGAGAAACCTGTTGTGATATTCCATGTTTTCCTTTGAACATAAGCAAAAAGCAAGTAGCATGGTAACGCAGCTAACTACAGTTAGAAAATACTGGCATTCTTGTTAGAGTTTTTTACTAGATACGTTGCCAAGGTTGTAATTTGGAATTTGGAATGCTAGTGAGGGGGTGCGAGAGACAAGAGAACAACAAACTTACCTCCTCCCCCTTCAGGGTTAGTAAATCCATCCACAATTCCCTAATTTCTATTTTCCCTTTTGCTATGACACAAACAATCAGTGTTTAATTCACTGTCTTCTTAGCAAACTTGTGAATTAATTTTAATTTATCCTTCTCTATCATATATGAAATGGTACATGATGGAAGAGAGCTAGTTGGGGCTAAGTACACCTCTGGCATAACTCTAATCGATAAGTTTAGATTATTTCATCATGACAGTAACTTGAAAGATATTTTACAATATATATATACATACACCACTGTATGTTTGCAATTTGTGTTACAGCAGCACTCTGTTTTTTCTTACTATTGTATTTTCCTGACGGCACTGCAGATACGGCGGGGAGAGGTACAAAGACTGGGCTTTCATCACTTGGATGCTAAGAGCAGGATGACTTAAAAAACCAAACCCCAAAATGCGTATCATGGAAATTCTCCTTTTCAATCACTTAGTTTCCTATTTTTACAACAAGTATTTGCTTATTGTCACTCACATATCCATGCTGTTAAGATACAATAGCTCTTTAAAGCAAAAAAATCACACCCTGAGAAAACCCAGCCATACCAGCTTCAACCTATGAGGACATCATACCCTCAGTGATTAAGCATGTAATGGATTCTACTGAAGCAGAAAAAAAAACATGCTATAAATGAAAAATGGTTAGGATTCTATGGAATAGCAGAGAGCTATTAGACACAAATCACTCCAAGAAAGCAGAAACTGCACAGTTGCTCCTCCAGGACCTTTCTAAAAACCTGTTAACATGACACTAGCTAACAGTCCAGTCCCCCATTTGTGACCCCCAAAAACATGAACAGGCATAGAAGGGGAAACAACAGAACTCATACACCACAACCATCCGAATACTGTCCCAGCCACAGGCACAAACCACGTCTTCAACCAGGAGGACAACTCCCCATAGACCCCCATGACCCAAGCAGAACAGCCAGCAGTGTGCCCAGGTGGCCAAGAAGGCCACCGGCATCCTGGCCCGTATCAGGAATAGTGTGACCAGCAGGACTCAGGAAGTGATCATCCCCCTGTACTTGGCACAGCAAAATCAACTGGTCCCTCACGACAAGGAGGACATTGAGGTGCTGGAGCGTGTCCAGAGAAGGGCAACAAAACTGGTGAGGGGTCTGGGGGACAAGTCTGATGAGGAACAACTGAGGGACCTGGGGCTGTTCAGCCTGGAGAAGAGGAGGCTGAGGGGAGACCTTATCACTCTCTACAAGTACCTGAAAGGAGGGGGTAGAGAGATGGGGACTGACCTCTTCTCCCTGGTGACAAGTGAGAGGACCAGAGGAAATGGGTTCAAGTTGCGCCAGGGGAGGTTTAGGTTGGATATCAGGAAAAGTTTTTTCACTGAAAGGGTTATCCAGCACTGGAACAGGCTGCCCAGGGAGGTGGTGGATTCGCCATCCCTGGAGGTGTTTAAAAAAAGGGTAGACGTGGTACTTGGGGATATGGTTTAGAAGTGGTTTTGTCAGGTTGGGTTAATGGTTGGACTCTATGATCTTAAAGGTCCCTTCCAACCTTAACGATTCTGTGATTCTATAATAGAGTAAACAGACACCTGTGGTGTTTGAGTGCTAAAACCTCACGTGGACTCAAGGGGCCGATCCCAGAGAGGTGATCTGTGGATGGTGACTAAGGGCTCCTTTCGGCTGAGGAACTGCCCAAGCCCACAACCAGCCAGAGGCTGGTATGGGTAAGCAGGAGAGCTGCTTGCTTGGTCTTCTCTCTTCCCTATGCACCTCCTCAGGGTTATTCTTCCCACTGGTCTTCTCCCTAACAGAGTGCAGATACTCACCCCCACAAGGCAGCAAGAGGTAAAGAAAGGGAGTGTGGGGGCACAAAGAAGTACGTGTGTAGGAGGAGATTAGGAAAGACCTTGGCTCTAGCTGATGCTGGGGTGAGGCTCACCTTTCCTCACCATGCACAACGAAGCCTCAGAAGGAGGAACAGCTGCTTCATGCTGAGCTAGGACTGCGAGATACTGAGTTCCCACAGAGACAACTGAATATTAAAGCACTTGCCTCAGACATACGCAATTTTATCATGGGTCTATAGTGCAGTGTGAGTTACAGGACAAAATCAGAGGCAGATGACCTCTGTGTCTTGGTCCTATGGGCTCTCTAAATGGATCTACAGGATTTGATTCTCGCAGTACAGCATGAAGGGAGGTTCTAGATCCGCACAAGAGCTGTTATTTATGGCTGGCTATAGTTAAATTACACATGTGACAATGTGGGATGGCAAGCTTCATTTTATATGCTTACATCATCCTTTCCTACGTCTCTGAATCTATCCTGTATATGTAATTTATCCTAATCCTGCATTTTCTGTTTTGTCTAAATTGGGCTGATGACCAAATCTACACATTGCATCCCATTTCCAAGTATCTTATGGGATTTTTGCTGTATCTACATATATGACAAGACAGACCCAAAATTAACAAGCTTGTGGGATCCAGAAGGTAATACATTATGCTTTCCACACAACTACTCGGTATTAGGGAAACAATACTAGAAAAATTCATGAGTAATAGCTGTCAAAATACAATTTGTTACAATGCCCAAATATAACCAGATGCCACACACAGAATTATTTGTTACTAACTTTAAGGTTATTAATTTCAAATATTTTAGCTACCAGAACAATACTTTAAATTTACATTACACTTCTTGGTCTCTACCCCAATGTAAACCAGACAATCATAATTTCTGCAATAGAAGAAAGATGAGCTCTCACAAGTTTTTTAATAATGTCAAACTAAAACATAAGGAAAGGTCCTGTGAAATCCCACTTTCTTATTTTTAAAACCTCAGAGTTGTACATCTTCCACTGCCAAGTAGCCTCCGGACAAAAAAGTTTCATAAGCATCAATCAACACCAGAGTTCTTATGCAGTGGTCAAAGTAACCATGGAAACAACTTAATAGCTTTAAAAACCACACACAAAAAGCTTTGAGAATGGAAATCAAATCCCAGTTTAGTTGCACCTAGGGATGCAACTGAAAGGCATAATCTGATTAACAAACTACTTTTTTTTCATTAAGATACAAAAAGATACAAGGATGACTGACTAAATTAATGATTTTGTAGAGCCTAAAATCCTAAAAGATAACTTGAACTTTAAGATTAAACTAATCCTTCTATTGAATAGAGAGGGTAACTAAAATGAAAACCTTTACAGCGTATATGTCAGTATTAAACATAATAAAACACATCTAATTCTTCATTCAGCCTAAGTTGCTCAGAAACCAGCAGAGCGCTAACTACCAAAATACGTGTAAACTGGAGTTTGGTGCAGATCTTGGAATTCAGATTATTTTACTGTGAAGGAATAGGACCACAACCTTCAAGAGAGTGAAAGCTGGAACAATGAAAACGCAGACTCCTTCAGACTGATTACGGACAGCGACTACAGAACAGACGAGGTTCCACAGGCTTCTCTCAGTACGTATTTCTGAGATAGCTGATTTTGTCTTTTGCTCCCCATACCTATTAAAATGAAATGAAAGACTCCCAACCCACTTTAAAAATACATCTGATATAAAACTGTGCTATACCTAAGAAATCTTAAATTCTGCAGTTCTGCTTAAGATGTTTTAAAAGATCCCCCCAAAAAATGTGTTAACACCACAGGATCCTCTTGCTGAAGAAGGTTCTTCACAAGCACCTCGGGGTGAAACACCTCCCAGACCAACGAGAACTTGGCTGTAACAGCCCAGCTCTGACCAGATTACTCTGGCACGAACGGGAAAGCAGAGCAGCAGTAAAGAAACTTTGCCGTACACTTGCAAACTTTGCACTTTTATAACACGTTTGGGGCCAGAGACCAGAAGGTGACAAAAACCTGGGTACTGCTGCTAACTGCCCTTGGGGAGAGAGCACGTGAATACGACTGGCCCAGGGCTACGTGTCCACCACAGCCAGTGCTGGCTTGTGCCGACAGTCCTTGGAGACCAACAGCCAGCAAAGACGAGCAGCGGGTATTCTCGACAGAGGAGAAGACAGCCACCATTAAGCCTGGCGGCTGTCTTGGCCTCAGCCTGCGCACCACTGCTCTGTCTGCCAGCTGCCCTGACCTTTCCAGCGGGACAGGGCCATCGCCACATTCGTCAGGCTATGCTAACAGCCGTGGGGGTGGCAGAGCAGTGGAAGAGGGTGCCCAGGGGGAGATAGAGCCTCCCTCCATCCCTGCAGACTCAACATCTGGCTGCACACCATCCTGGCAACCGTGGTGCTGGGTTCTGCGATGCCTCCTGCATACACAGCAGGAAGAACTCTTGTAACGCTCTCTGGAGAACCTTTACCAGGAAGACATGAAAAGGCAAGCTCAAGAGGTGTAGTCCTTTACTATTTTAGAGCAAGCATAACGGCCCGAGTTGAGACAGAATTAAATCACATTGACATGGGGAGTGTGGAAAAGATTGTAGCGAGAGTAACCATTGCCAGGTTATTTTGTTAGCCACTTCACGTGGGGCTCCTGTTCTTTTCGCACCAAGCACCCTACGATACCGCTGTGGAAACTTCAGAGTTTTGAGGAACAGCTCAAGCAGCAAACTACCCATCGACACGCACATGCAGCGCCATGAAAAGACAGACGGCCTCTGCCAACAGGAATATCCAACATTCAGATGTGCTGGCACATTGCTACTGACAGTCTTATTAAATGTTATCCTGCTTGGCAGGAAGTGTTTCATCCTAACAAAGGTTAAGAAAAGACGAGACTTTACAGACAAGTTCAAAAGGAAATTCTGAGTGGGAAACAGAAATTAGCTGTATGGCATGAGGAAAGCCATACGGCTGGAAAGCACTTCCCAGAACGAGGCATCACTATGTCTAAGTAATAAGGAACTGTTTAAGGACTATCAAAACCAGTAGTTTTGATCTTTTAAAAAACAGTTTTCTTCCACATTCCATTCCCATCCTATCTTCCAACAGAACTCACAAGCAACTGTAGACAGAACTCTGTAGCGCAGTTCAATGACCACGTATAACGTGCTGTATTTTAATAGCAAAACACCGATAATTGCCCTTTAAAGGATCTGTCTCTTTCAAAATTAAAATGCTTACGTGTGTGCATACTTGTACATACGCAGCCAGTCCAGCTCCGTGAGAAAGCAATCTAGGAGGAGAGAAGGAGCCAAGCGACCTGATCTTTGCAGTCAGGACAAGGTAACCGCTCACACCCACCAGGAGCTGAAGGAAAATTTACCGTGAGTGAAGTAGTCCATCAGCTAGCTGTCAGGGATAAGAAAACAGCCTTCTGTCATGTAAAATACACGTATTAAGGAAGACCAACATTTAATTCTCTTGCTCTTGACGCTCCAGAGAGACCAGAAAAAGGGAGAAACTAGCCTGGAACAGGAAGAAAACTCATTGCAGCCTGTGTAACAGAACCAGTGCAGTGTAATGAGCGAGAAACAAACTAAGTAAAGATTAGAATAAAAGGTCCAAATGGACAATCTTTGCCAACTATGCTCATACTCGACAGTATTTGCTGGCTTTCTGGCATTTAATTTTGAACTCTGGATTACTTTTGCAGTATACAAAATACTAACATTCTCTTGTAGAGCTTACTTAAAAAAACAACCGGTTTTTAAAGAAAACAGCGTAATAGAGGTTATTAGGACCACTGAAGTAATTTCTATTTATGTGTTTCAAGGGCAGAATCTTTTTTTTTATATATATAATTTATGCGTACATGGGATACATAACTGGAATGAGCTTCTGGGAAAAGACATTCACCACATGAAATACTCACTGCTCAGCAAAAAAAAAAGGAGTTTAAACTCTTAAATAACTGTCAACAGCCACAGAAAGTAGGCAAAGCAACAGAGATTAATCAAAAACAGCTCCATGTTTTAAGCATGAAACAATGCTTCTTCTGTTGCAAGGTATTTTTAGAGTAACAACAAAAAGTCAAACTGAAGCTTGAAAGTATTCCAGTGCCAGTTCAGTGTTCCAGCTAGTGGATGTGCAGCTTACGCACCACAAAGTGCCTTTGCACTTAAAATTCAAAGTCTAATATCATAGAGAGTTTGGACAGAAACCCCAGCCGAATATGCGTATTTAGTTTTAAAATGCAAACTTATTGATAGGACGAGGGGTAATGGGCACAAGCTTGAACATAGGAAGTTCCATCTTAACACGAGGAGGAACTTCTTTACTTTGAGGGTAGTGGAGCACTGGAACAGGCTGCCCAGAGAGGTTGTGGAGTCTCCCACTCTGGAGACATTCCAAACCCGCCTGGACGCTGTCCTGTGCAACCTGTTGTAGGTGACCCTGCTCTGGCGGGGGGGTTGGACTAGATGATCTCCAGAGGTCCCTTCCAACCCTGACTATTCTGTGATTCTGTAATGGTTTCAAGCCCTTGAATTTGCCAGAAGGGTATCTGAAGCTCCTGATGCTCTCAGCTTGGTTACAAGTATATTAGTCAGATAGAAAGGTTTAACAAGGCATAATGCAAGAAAGGTGGGGTTCAAATATTTGTTGCTGTTTACAAGTTGCTCAATTCCAAATCTCCACTATAAATGAGTGAATAGCCAATAATGAGCTAAGGGAGCCAATGACTTCTGTTGGGTGCTAAATGCTATGCATTTAACTAAACAAGTTCAGCTGAGAGTTGAACCTTTACTGCTACAGGGAAGTAACTCCGAAAAGAATTCTAAAATAATGATTAAGTACTGGCTGTTAATAAAAGATTAGGCCTTCTTGCACAGCAACTTCACTTTCAAAGTGCCAATTTAGTCGCCATCAGCAAAAAAAACCCATGTCAGTGAATTTAAGCACACGTACGTTTATCGTTCAAATGCTGCACTATTGCTGTGCTTGTACCACTGGCCCATGCTAACAGGAATGAGAGAAAGAAAAGGAAGAATGGCAGAACACCCACACGGGATTACAGCTCATGCCTTTGAAAGCCATTTTATTTTTCAAAAAGAATACTAGTATAATCTCAATTTCTTAACTGTATCTGATCATATGTAAAAAAGGGAAGAAATTTCAAATTCACAGATTTCATCCAACTTGTTTAGTTTAAAATGTTGCTAAAAAGCAAGGCATATAAACAAAATAACTAAGATATGCCTATCTACAACAGAACATAATGCAGAAATAAAAGCATCCATTCTATCCTAACATTCAAAAACTTTGTCCACTCATATTTAGGTCAAAGATACTTATATAAAGATACTGGAATACAAGAAGGAGGAAAAACAAAGGAAACAAAGTCTCAAAAGAGTATTGTTAAAAATTAAGTCTGATCTACAGGAAAATCAAACAAGATCAAAGAAAGATTTATTAATGTGGAACTTCTTTGTAGCCCAAATTAAAAAAATCTGAATATGAAGACAATCACTGAAAGTAGGATGTATATGAATACATAAGCACTTCAATACCTTTTATTTTATCATCCAGAAATCAAAACCACCAATCTCATTTCTCCAGATTCTCTACCTTTAAAGCACTACAGTATTACATTTGAAACATTATCTTTTTGTTGACATAATCATTTGTCTCCTGTTATTTAAGCACAACATAAATGTCTAACAAGCCTTTAAGCTGGGAAATGTAAAAGTCCCAACTACTTACCACACTAATTTCTACTGAAATCAATGGAGTTTTCACGCATACCGTGTACTACATTTGATGTTAAACTTCTGATGGGATTTAGTGCAGGAAGAACATTGCAAACTGAGCACAATACTTCCATTATTCATGTTCCTTCAGGCCTGATATTGGGTCAACAGAACAACGATGCTCATGCGACTAAAAAGCCATCCGAAATAATTGGGCATGTTCTGTAGAAATCCAATATACAGGATTTTCTTTTCAAGTTGAAATACACTACAAGTATTTTATACTGAACGGTCTTTTGCTTACTAAGTAAAAAAGAAAAATGCAGATCCCCAGAACGCAGGCAAGTTGCTGGCTTTAGGACAGTTAAAGAAAACAAACATAATAGCATACTGCAAAGCAGCTGGCAGAATAGAAAACCACCAGGAAATACTAATACAGATCTCTCTCTGAAGTATTCTTAAGCATTTATGAACGAGTAGTGAGTAGAACTTCTACTAAAACAATCATCATTAAAAAGTACTTTTGGTTTACATTCTGAAGCTTATGAAGTACATTCTTTATACTGTCACCTCATCATGGACACAGACAAGACTTGCAGGTAACCCTCTAGAGCTTGAGTTCAAAGAACAGTCTTCTGGCTCCAATTTATTGAATTGTGTCACTAAGATAGGAAGTTTCTGTGCTATACTAAAATAAAAAAGGTCAGCTCCTTTCAAGAGAGGCCAGAGGCAGAGAATCTCCCAGTGGCTACAGAGATGAATTTAAAAACCTCAAGGAAAGAAACCAGACAACATACAACCACAATCAACCGTGAAAACAACACAGAAGAGAGAGCAGAGAGAAATTTCTGAGGCAGTTAGAAAGAAACACAGGGTAGAAATAAAGACAAAGAGATGAGATAGTCTTGAATCTAGAAAAGAAAGTCCATTAGCAAAACAAAGGCAACAGGCAAAGAAGAAGGAAAGAAGATGGGTGCCCTAGGCAGAAGTCCTAAGGAGAAGCCCTGGTGGGAGTTACACTAACAGGCTCCCAAAGACTAGGTCTTCCACCTCTTACTGGAAAGGCACCTTCTAAGGAACCTCTAAAGGACTTGGAGACTCTTTCAGAGTTTAAAGACGTAATATTTATTTGATGATAACAACCTGACAAAGAGGAGAAAATACCAAATTTTTACTTTGTTTCTGACACTGAATGAAAACCTTGAGAAACAAAGGGAAACTCAGAGAGTAATTGCTGCACATTTCCAGCTCAGTGTACCTGAGACGCTATGAAACCACAGGTTACTTTCCAGGACACAGAAATTCATGCTCCTGTTTGCCCTCTTCCTGCTTGGTTCCAAACATTCACAGAACAGTTTTCTGTTACTTTAATGTGACAGGTGCAAATTGCGGGTTTTTCCCCGCCTCAAGTTCTGTCCTTTACCAGGTATATACACCACTTTAATGGAAGGAAAGGGGACATGACAAAACAAAAAATCAACTTACAGATACTTATTTCCATACATCAGAAATAACTATGTCTGAAAGGGTGTAGAGACAGGTTGCCTCATACTGCAGAAACCTGAAAAAAAGCTGGATGCAGAAAAAGTTGGATGCCTGGGTCAAAAACTTGGTTTGCTTCAAGTTCTGTTCCTTTGGCACATCAATTTACCCACATACGTTTCCACTAAGTTGTCATCAAATCCACATTTAGGAGTAAGTTTAGTAAGTTTTGTTTTGAAAAGCTGTCTGTGCATAAACAACAAGCTGTCAACACTGCTCTCTCTTCATGAATGTCCAGGTATGTTTGCCCATACCGGTACACAATCATGTACGTAATCACGTATGTGCACATCTGAACACACACATTTTGCTTCATTGAGATTTCACCCAATCCAACAACAGCCACCTACCTATCAACACCTCCCAGCCACACCTAAATAAACCCATTTTAATAAAACAATTGTAGAAGAAAGAATTATTGCTGAAGCAACCGCAGGACCCAAGTCCAACTAGGTATCGCCAGCATATTGTTACCAGAGTAGCCGAAGGTGCCATTTTTCCGTCCAGAAGTGAGATTCCCACGTGACAGTCTCCCACCAGGTCGATTTCAAAAACGTTACGCACATCTTCAGCTCTTGAGCCCTTATATTAGGGCAAATGAGGACATTATAACATTAAAATCCATACAAGCTATTTTTAAAAAAAACAGTCCTAATTTCTTTTTGTTCTTTAACCCTTTTACAGACTTTTTAATACTACAGTTGTGCCTTCAATCCAGGACAAAAACCCCACCCGTTCCTACCGGCCCTGGTTCCGCCAGGCTAGCAGATGTGAAACCACTAAGATGGAGCTACTGCACAAACAGGAAGAAACTCTATTCAGCAGAACAGGAATCGTCCCACTCGGCTTTGAATTGCGCAGACTTCCAGGCATTCCTGTCATACACAAGCAAACCCATGGGACAACAGGGGTTACTTCAGTTTAACAATAAGCTACGGCAGTTCAGCCTAACCCTCTTCCCGTTCGAGTTCCGTGGCCAAGGCAGAGCTTTCAGCAGTCACTGCTCCCAGCTGCAGCCCACTGCCTCCAGGTCTCTCCTCGCCGTCTCCTGGGATGCAAAGCACGGGAGACGTACCCGTGTACCTTAGCAGATGTTTGCAAGCACATTCACACAGTCAATTCTGAAACGGCTACGGCAGCTTAAGACTTTACTACCTTCTAGCAGTTCAACATTACTCCTAAACCAGGTATACATGGGAGAAATGTCACAGAAGTCTTCCTAAGGGGGTTGAGCCTGGCACTGCTGAGCTGCGCTCACTCATCTACTTCCTGCTACGTTCTCAAGCTCTGAAAAAATGGAAAACTTTTTCAAAACTTCATCAGCAAAAGAATCAAACCTACGTGCCCTTGAAGCTGAGAGAAGCATCTGAATTTAGGACTGCATCGCTCTCTTAAATGGTGGCTAAAAGGATGGATGTTTCCACATTAGCTGTCTCCAGTCAGCTTCCATCATTAGCACACTTTTTCACTCCCTCCATAGTTCTTTAGAGAGCAATAAGTTTTAAGAGCTGTTGTTGTTATTAAGGACCTGAAGGACCACGAATGGGACAACTCTGCAATTAAAAAAATTTCCATTTCCCAATGTTTGGAGTTTAAGGACCAGGGAGAGGAGCGAGCAAAAAATAAGCTCTACAAAGACCAATGTTCTTTGCCTTGCTTCACACTTCTGAAAGCTTAAAAATGTCTTACAGCTGAAAGAATTGCAAGGTCCTTTGGAACAAAAGAGAAAACTATTAAACTGCACACAACTTTACAGGCCCTGGATGTAAAACAGAATGGCATGCGCACCCTTCTTTTCAAACTTTTCACAACATCTTCAAACACAAAATAAGCCAAAATCTTTGGAATCCACTGTACAGGTTAATTATGTCCTTTTTAAAAGCGGCTCCTGCACTCCTCCTCACTCTGGCTTTCACCAGCCAGGCATTACTCACCGATTTTTCCCAATACTTGGTTTCTGTAACACTCAATTCACACAGGAAACTCTAGAGCTTTGCTTAAAGAACAAAACAAAAAACCCAAACCAAAAATGAAACCAAAAACCCTCCCACGCTCTAACACTCCCCTTGGAGTTCAGAAGTACAGCAGCATTGCATTTCTAAAAAGAAGGGGAGAAAATCCTTTCTTTAGCAAGCGTTAATCCAGACCGATGTCACGAGACCCTAAAATAAAAAAAATGTGTTTTCTGACCTAAAGGAAAAAGGCTTTTCAAGCTTCAGATTTTAATCAAAGCCTGGTCAAAGCTCTGTTCCAAACAGCCTCATTTTCCTTTCGAGCTTAAAACAATTTCCATCTAGTATTTTAAAGAAAATTGTACCAATGAAAGCCTCACCACAGGAATCTTTAGCCCACTATGTTTAAACAACTCCAGCTGGTAACTTCAAGTCAGCAGTACACACAAATTAACAGGATGCCTTTCGTCTGGCCCTGGGATCACTTCTGTGCATCTTTGATCTGGTGTTAATGTTTTTTCTTTCCAGGATAGCTCTCATCATTCAGTTGCTTAGAAAGAAATCGTGGTGGAGCGTAAACTTCAGAAAACCACAAGAATTTCCTGATGAACACATCACCTGCCAGATGAACGCAGAACTGCTTTTTGCAAAAGAACACTTAAAATACCTTCCTTGTAGGACTCACACTCAGTATAACTCAGTATAGTTTTAAAAGCTGCAATGCAAGATACGTATATAATTTGCTTGTCAAACTAAGTATAACTGCATTGTTTTAAAGGATCTGACAATGTGAATGTGGTAGTCATGTTACGTTCTGTGCTCCAGACACTAAAGGAACTTTGGGTTTTGTTGGTTTGTTGGGTTTTTTTGGTTGGTTGGTTGTGGGGGTTTGTTTGTTTGGGGTTTTTTTTATACTGGGAACAATAAATTTGTGTTTCCAAAGAGCATAAGTTCTCTGTTATAGGTAATGCAGGATCTAACTCATCAGAAAATCAGACCTATTAGTCTACATTAACAGTTTGAAGTTAAAAATTTAACTGTGAAGAAAAGGTAACTGTCACTCAGGTCCACGAGCTTTCCAGCCATTGCAGTAGAGACTTCAGCACGACCTGTACATAGTGGGCAGGTTTAGTACTCAGCCACCAACACCTGCACATCTGCAACTATTACTTCTTCTCAAAGGGCATTGCTGGTCCTTCTCTCCCTCAAAATTGGCAATTAAAAGTTCTTAGATAACCTTTTTCCTGAAAGGCAATACACACTAAGTATTTAGCAGCCTCCTAAATTTATGATTAATAGTAAAACTTTATTTTTTAAAGTAAAATTTGTTGACAATTAATTTTACCTTCAAAAATCTCTGTAGTTAAAGTAAAAAGTAGAACATGATAGAAGTTTGATAACCAACCTAAAACTTTTCACTACATTTATTTTAAATTTTCTTCTGAATACATGAATAATAAAAATTTTATTGCCCGTAATATCTAATGGGTTCTTTTCCATAATATAATTGCATAAGCAGTTCAAAATATATTTCTATAGTTCTGGGTTCTGAACCTCTGTTGTTGGCCAGTGTTTAAGCCGGCAGGACAATACACAGCCCGCTGGCAGTATTTCTATGGGAAGAACTGAGAGCAAGCGGCTCTCATCTGTCCTTCCCAGCAGCGTCCCAGCAACAAGTGCACGGGACAGACCTTCGGGAAGCTTTTGACCTGCTACCTGTGCCCCTGACCACGGAGCACCACTCCTGCAACACAACACATTCAATTGCTGGATTTATAACGCACAACTCATCTACATCATAAAATATTTTATTAATATTCCTACCTGAGTCTTTCTTGTTCCCTTTTCCACCGTCTCGGCTCTTTTTTAAAACTGCCTTTAACATTGTAAATGTTGCTCCTAAAGGATAACAGAAAGAAACAAAAATAAATACAACATTAATAACGTACATTCACACAAAACCAAACAAAATAGAGATAGGATCAATACAAATAAAACAGTGAGGTAATCAGAAGAAACTTTTTGGTAGTTACATTTATTTTTTAAAATGTAGCTTGGTTAAGCAAAGTCCTGAAGCACAAGGAACGTTTTAATACTTGAACTAAGTAATTAGAGTTCACTGTCGTCTTACACAGAAAAATAATACAGCATTCTCCACATTCCACATATAATTAAGGTTATAAGGCTAAGCCCGTGTAAGTTACTGTAAGACATTGGCGAAAATCAACCAGAATAAAGGTCTGACTCCTGGCTGGAGTCCGTCAGCATGTCCGGGGAGCAGTGACACGACAGAAACCTGCCATCAGCCAGGGACACTGAACCATGGGGACATAAAGCAGGCGGGTGACAGGGGGACATGGTGCCACCACACAACGGTTCTTCACCTCTGCGCCATGCACTGCTGACCAACACAGAAAAACATTCCCCCGAACAACATTCAGTTTTTTGAAAATAAGGAAATATCTCCTAAAATTCAACCACAAGATCACAAGAAGGAAAAACTAAAACTAAAGGAAAAACAAAACACTCCCTTCCTCGCTTGTTTGGATGAGCTACATACAGAGACAATGCACAGGAGCAAAGAATTTTCTGAGATTAACAAACAGCACCGACAACTAGAAAAGTCAGTTTAAGATGGAATGCCTGAACCAAAATTTAACTGCAGCCCTGGTTACTTCCTTTGAAATACCACGTGCTTCATGGTCCCCAACAGCTAATGACTGGGGGGATCAGAAAGGACTGTATCTCCACTCTCACTCATCATGCGTTTCCAACCACTTCCCCTTTCTCAGTACTTACACCTTCTGGCTTTGCACTTCTCCCTTACACAACCGCTTTCACAAAAAGCGGGAACAAGGAAAAATGACAAGCCACGTCCTCAGGCACACGGTCACAAAAAAAGGAAGAATGACTTTTCTGGGAGACTCAGACACAGTCAGCTGGAAACAGCCCATCTGCTGATACAAGAAAATAAACCACTTCTTAAGTTGTATGAAGACCAACACTGCCTTTAAAACAAAGTCCTCATTCCACTCTATCCGTACCAAAGAGGCCTCTGGAGGAGCCTACATCCCTTTGTGGGGACCAGAATTCACATCTGGACCAGGTGGAAGGAACGGAGAAGACAACACCAGAGCTGGGCAGTCTGCACACTGCAACTTACAAGACGGGAAAGGTTCTTTATTTTAAAGAGCAGAAGACTTGAGGAGAGACCTAACCACATTAGCCTGTTACATATTTTAAGACCCTTACACCGAAGGGAACAATCTATCCTATATATCAGCTCTCCATGGATCAAGTAACACGGGCCTGCTATGCAGCAGACAAAACCTAGCCTAGACACAAAGAAAAAGCTTCCCAGCAGTATGGACACAAACTACGGGAAAACTGCCAGCCCGTAAGGCAAGAGTGGGATATTTATCTCTGAAACAGCCATCTGCAAGAGAAAACCACAACTGGTTGTGGCTGGAGCAAGACGTGTTAGACTGAGGATGAAAGATCCAGGCAAGTTAACGTATTTCGTTTGTATGACACGGTTGTCAGTGGATGGGGACAAAAGCAAAACAAAAGCCACAAGACAAGCCATAAACCTCACAAGCTTCTGCTCCAGGCATGAAAAAAAGCTTCTAAACTTTAAAGCTTATTTTTCTTCCAATTCCATCAAAAGTTGTTTAATAACAGAAATCTTTCAGGTGGGTCAGATCCGTAAGCTGAAGGATGAACCAAACGAGCCCTCCAAAATCCTTCCCACACCTGCTCTCGGCGGTGTCGGCTTCAGCCAAGGGGAACATACAGGCTACAAAGGTTCATCAGAAAGCTCTTAACTATTTATATATAAAATAGCTAGTTATGAAACTGTACATAAGAAGGAAAAAAAATACTAAAAAAGGTTCAAACTCTGAAGAACTAAGCAGCTTTCCTTTCTTTAAGAATTGGTATGTCGTGCTGAAATGTAGCGCAAGAGGAACAATATCATTTTTTGATTAAATAGTCTGGATTTGTTTGGGTTGGTTTTTTTTTTCCCCCGAGAAAGTGTCACGTGAACACTCTGAAGATATATTTTTGGAAATCAAATCCAAACAGTATTAACAAATCAAGAACCTAAGAACATCTTCCATAGTTTGAAACAGGTATGAGGTAAGAGTAACTTTACATTAAAAGTTATGTATAAAAGCATTATTTGAATTATTACAGATATTCTCTAATGTTACAGAAAGCTAACTTTCCTCTATCCCTATAAAATATTGGCCTTTATTACATACAGTAAAAGGTATTTAAAAACATTACTTCCTATAACAGCACAAGATTCAAATTTTCAGATCAAACAAAAAAGACATGCATATATAAGTGATGCCAAAACTGTGAGGGCAAGCATTAAAAAGTTAGGAAATCAGAAATTAAAAGGCTGGACCACGCAATCCAAATTCGTGCTTCTTTTGCACAAAAGTTGAGCTAGAAACTTTAACTACGTGAGCGCGTCCTGTCCATTCATCCAGTGCAGAGGATGTGCACAAACAAACGCAACCCTTGTTTGCCTGCAGCGCGCCCAGTGGGGCCAAGAGAGCTGCGTTCTGTTCCTGCTCTACCACAAGGCCACTGCGATACAGAGAGGCAAAAGACTGCTCAAACACCTTAAACCTATTTTTCCTAAAATCCGAATGATTCACTTCCCAAGTTTATTAAGTAGTCTTACAGCTTCCTCCTGGTGCATATCACGTAGGCTGCAACGGCTGTAACCACATGCACATTCAGCGTGCGCTGTGTGTCCTTTGTCTGTAAAAAATGATCAAAAGTGCTGTAGTGACTGATCTTTGCTCAAAGACCAGGCGGCTTTGATGCTTTCTGAATCACACAACTGTGTCAGGTAGAGTCCTCTTACAGGACAGGTGTGAGATACATTTTGTACCTATCAGTCTTCATTCTCATTTCTTCAGGCAAACCATAGGCTCCAGCTCCATTGCTCTCTTTTCCATGTTCTTGATCACCATTTTAGAAAGGATCTTTCTAATTTTAGTACAAAGCTCTTAAAAAAGAAAAAAAAAAAAAAATCTGAAAACAACTGTTCTGACCCTTCTCGAATTCTTCCAGGCACTTCACACAATAAGGTACTGGTCCACACATGAATTTGGAACTAACACAGACTTTGTGCTTCATATTCAGACACTGGTCATTTGTTCCAGAAACCTAGATATATAAATTTCACCTTAACATTACAACTTGAAGGTCTTACATTCTTTGGAACCCGTTTTTGTATGTAATTGGTTCCTTAACAATGAAAGTTTTCTCAGCTCATTTCAGCATGTTGCAATGAAGGTAACTGTACTGAAGGGGACTGTACCTTTCAAATGTTCCTAGCAGGCACTGACGGGTTCAGTTAGAGCATTCAGCGAAGGAAACACTGTCCAATCACGTAATTCAAGGCTGAAACATAATGCCTATGTAGAAGAATGGGAAATCTAATTAGAGGTGCAGAGACATTCTTAATCTGGTATTCCCTAACTTCTGCCTGGCTTTGAGATGTGAATGTTAACTCTAACATTATGCAGTGTTGTATATTGTTGGTATGTTCCATGACAAATTTTACTTACAAGCATTTCAAAATCTCGTTAACTCTTGCAGAACAATAGTGACTTTATTAATATTCAGCTGGTATCACCACATGAACAAGGAAGAAACAGTCTACCTGAAGTCTTGCTGAAGTTCACAGATGTCTAATCTAGCTCTGCCCTAGAGACCACTGGATGCTATTTTTTTTCCCCCCAAAAAATAACTATAGAGCTTATTGGTGTAATGCAACCAAAACCAAAAATAATAGAGGGCAATTGTGAAAGAGTTTGGTTCCAGAGCTGATCGGCAGGAGGTAGAAGACCACTGCAAGAGAAGACAATGACACTGTTGCAAGAAAACTGGATCTTTCTTAAGGTAATAATAAACCACAACATTTACAGGATCTTGAACAGGTGCAGTGCTAAAAGAAACCCTCTGTAGCAGCTCAAAGAGACAAGAAATGTGAGTTTAAAAAAGTCGGTGGAAAAAATAACGGGTGCAAAGAGGAATGCAATGGACAAATTCTGTGAACTCCTCCCGAGAGGAATGACAACAGGCCCCCTTTGACAAGGGACTCCTTACTCTCCACGGTGGCTAGTGATCACCCGTTTTTTCTAGTTGTATTAGTCCCACTGTTCTTGAGATTGTAGGCATTTCCTTATGTCAGCTAACCGCTGAGCCAAATATTACAGCTGATTCCCTGTACAGAGCTCACAAAGGACTTACATCTGTAACCTTTTAATTTCGAAATATTACAACACCAAAGACCACTGGCACTTACAGTGGATGCAAATACACAATGGGAAGCTCCTCTTACAAGAGAAAAACCAAACCAAAAATATTTAACAATATTTTGAAAATTCACTCATTAAATATAAAACACAGTAATTTGGTATATTTCTGTGCGTGTAAAAATTCTTATCTAACCTGGGCAAACCCATGGCTTCTAAAACATGACGTAGAATATAGTTTGTCTGTAGCATTTGTTCCCTGTACATTAGAAAAACTGAATTGCTGGATGCACAGACGCTTGAAGTTGAAGACTTTACAGCCAGGTAACACACTGTACACTTGTCTACAAATTAACATATGCTGTCAGTGAGTTGCTTTTTAAATTAAAATTTCTGACTTAGGTTGGCTGACTATAAGGTAGTGAAAGAAAAATTCCTCTGCATTCCCCACCAGTGGTAAGAAGAGTGGAAGGATCACCTCCCCTGACCTGCTGGTAACCCTTCGTCTACATCGGCCCAGGGTATCGTTAGCCTTCTGTGCTGCAAGGACAAACTGCTGGCTCATGGCGACGATCTGCATGGTAGAGCAGAGTGTCTTCTCGGCAAGCTCGCTGACAACATGAAATGAGGACGGCTGATACATCACAGGGTCATGATTCCATCCAGAAGGACCCTGACAGGCTGGAGAAATGGTCTGATGGGATCCTCACGAAGTTCAACAAGGGGACATGAAAGTCCTGCACCTGGGGAAGAACAACCCCAGGTTCCAGTATACGCTGGGCATGCCCAGCTGGACAGCAGCTTGGCAGAAAAGGACCTGAGGGTCCTGGTGGACACAGAGTGAACCATGAGCCAGCAACGTGCCCTTGCCACAAAGAAGGCTAAGGGTATCCTTGGCTGCATCAGAAGAGCAGGTCAAGGGAGATCCATCCTCTCTGCTCACCACTGGTCTGGCTACCCCTGGAGTACCGAGTCCAGGTCTGGGCTTCCCAGTTCAGTGTCAATATTTGAAGGGAGGGTGCCAAGAGGACGGAGACAGGATCTTCCCAGAGGTGCCCAGTGACGGGACAACAGGCAATGGGCACACATGGAAACATGGGAGGTTCCCCCTGAGCATCAGGAAACGCTTTGTCACTTGGAGGGCACAGGTTGCCCAGGCAGGTTTTGGAATCTCCATCGTTGGAAGTATTCAAGAGCCATCTGGACACAGTCCCAGGCCACCAGCTCTAGACAACCCTTCTTGAGCAGGGGGCTGGACAAGGTGACTTCCCACGGTCCCTTCCAACCTCAACCACTCTGTGATTAATGAAGACGTTGAGCAGGATTAGACTGAGTATCAACCCCAGGGGTACACCACTAGTTACTGGCCTTCAACTAGGTTTCGTGCCACCAATCACACACGCTGCGTGCATTTCACACCGTGCCATTCAGGGTATACTATTCCCTTTGAGTCTATCCATCCTGCAGGCAAATACACTGCACATACTGCTTTTAAGGGATAACCCCCACTCACGCTCAAAAGAAGAGAAACACCTTGGGATGTACCTAATGTACTGAGGCGGTGACGGAAGAGCAGGAAACACAACTGTAAATCTCTTAGGTAGGTTCCAGTATGTTCCCTTTCTCCAACAAAGCTCACCGTGGATCAAACTCCTAGCCGAGGCAGTAAATACCCAACTCGAGTGGCTACAGAGAAGACGCTTTCTGCCTCTGGAGAACACTTCATGGCACAGAGCAGAAAACATTACAGAAGCTAGCTGTACCGGAGTAGAAAGTGCATTCTAACTCACTCAGTCTTACTTTCTATGGCGTAAGTCTCCCAGTACTACAAGATCTAAAAATTCTAATTATCAGACTCTAAAAGGAAAGAAAAACAACTCTAAGCATTTTTTCTAAGTACACAGTCAAACACCCTCTCCCAGATAACCTCCTAAACTAAGACATCAAAGAAAAGTCCCAATGTATTTATTACACTCTGCTTTTTAAATAGTAAGATTTTTCTTTTCTTTTCCATACAAAAAACATATGCCATGTTAGAAAGTCTGCACTATGCAATGATGAGATCTGGAGCTGTTAATGAACTTCAGAATCTGAGAAAGGTATTCTACATACATAGCTAGAACAGAGTGGCAATTAAAAAAAAACCCACACCTGAAAACCTGAATATTATATTTAACTTTCTTCTTCTTTTGCAAACACGACCAGTATAAATTTTCCGTTAACCAGAACAGAGAGGCTTGATATAGAACTGAAATCTTATAGCATATGTCATTTCTATTCTTAGGATACAGGTAGGGAATAAGAAGAGATCAAATAAACGGAATTGAGGACAATCCTATCCTCAATTTTCTCTTTTCCGAATTGAGGCCAACTTCCTCACTGTGCATACGGTTCTTCAAGGATGTATTCCAATAAAGAACAGAAATGGCATGCGAGATGGTTGCTTATTTAGACACATTCAGTGTAGATACAAAAGTGGCTTATATACCCCGAATTACAGTCCATTTCCTGCCTTCTCCCCATAAAATGATATGCAAAAATGAAAAATAAGAAGAAAGTTCTTCCAAATAAATTAACCTTTAGATATGTCAATTATGCTCAAGGAGAGACCTAACCAATAAAGGCTCTGAACGGGAAAGCAAACCCAGTGAAATTCACTATTCATTTGCAAGCTGAAAGGTACAAAAAATAAACTGTTTTCTTAAGTAACCCTAAAGCCAACACCTTGGTTACTTTACAGCATCACTGAAGTTGCACAAAGGTGTGTAGTTGAACTGTTTGGGATTGAACCAAATACTACAGCTTAGAAATACTGATTACAATAAATGATGTGATATTTAAAAAAAAGTAAATAAAACTGCACATACTGTGAAGCTTTCTGACAAATATCCAAAAGCATTTCAGGTAAAAAAAATTCTTCATACTCATCTTTCACACTTCAAGAAGACTGATTAAACTGAATGGCAATATTGTACATTTATATTTCCTCATCCCTTGAAACAGACCTGGGATATTGGATCTTGTTTTGTTTTAAAGATATTTTGATTAATAGGATATTTTCCAGGAATGCTGGCATCTTGTCTTTTCTAAGCACGTTGTATTTCCTCTTTCTCCACGACTAAGCTTAAATAAAATCATTCACTAAGATTTCAGAAACACTTCCAGCTATTGCAATTGCTTTTCTTTGGTAAACAACTCAGTTTCAGATTTTCTTGGTTCCAATTTTTAAATTCTGCCCTGAAACCACTTGTTTGTTGTTTGGTTGGGTTTTTTTGTTTTGTTGCTGTTGTTGGGGGTGGGTGGAGTGGAGGGGGCGGGGAGTTGGTGTTGTTTTTTAAAGATATTCGAAGGTCTTTTAAAAACTTTTCCATTTTTCAGACAGATACCAGATGTGGACTGGCTATCCAAGGGTTGATATTAATGATGTCATGTACGAAGGAAAATACCTTAACACGCTTTTGCTTATGCAATCAAAGATCACGTTAGCTGCTTACAAAGCTGGACTCCCATCCCAGCTCATGTCGAATACATTTTAAAACAGACTGGTGGGAGGGCAGGACCCAACTGTTGTTCCTTAGAGACATGGGACATTTCATACAATTGCCTCATACTCAGAGCATGAAGGGAAGAGGCAGAAAGTCCCTTGATTTAAGAATTTGTACGATCAGCATTTTTATAAACAAGGGACTCCAAAACAAGATCAGGTTTATAAAATACAAATGCTAGGTTATGTAGAGAGTTGGGAACACAGACATATACAACAGTTTACTTCATTACTAATCGTTTACAAATTAAGTACTTCGCTACCTAGGGAATCCTCTCTGAAAAGCAGTAAGATAGAAAAAAAAAAAAAAATCTCTCCACATTTTCACTCTGCCTGTGAGTCTTCCTTAAAACTCAGCAGCTTCCTTGCATGAGACTATTTTCCACGTAGTTACTACTGACAGACGCCAACATCAGTAACAAGACGACTCATAGCTTTTGTTTGCATTCATAATTTTTGTTCCACCTTCCTTCAAGGTCTGCAGCATGCATGTTTTATATGCCTTACCTATCAGAGTGGGTTATTTTCATTGATCTACCCACAAGAGCTCATCACTTCTGGAGAGGTGAAATAAAGGAATCCTACATGGTATGTAACCACCTGAGCTAAGGTGGTTAAGCTAAGGTAACCCATGAACTGCACATTTACCTGCTTCCCAAAGTTTTGTTGTTCAGTCTCTCCACATTTAAATCCTGACAAACAACGTATATTTGCAAAGAAATAAAGGGTGGAATATCTTAGTGATTCTACCATTTGCACAGTACTTCAGGACTTACCACCTTTCAGTGTAGGATTTACTAAACATATACTTCCTAAGAGCTGTATTTTAAAAAGTGTATTTTGTAAATATCCCAAGACTCAGTCCTAAGGTTTGCAGAAAACTTCATTTAGTCACAACTTCATTGCCTTTGAGTGCATTAAGAATGTCATGGTTTACACATAGAGAAGTTTCAACATTTCCCTTAACTCAAATTCCTTTAGCTTAACTGTATTTTTCAAACAAGGGAAAAACAAGAACAAAAATATTTAAAGCAGCAAGGTGCTACTGACGTAACAGAAATCACGATAAGACAGCAAGTAAAAAAAAATCCTTTAAAATGACTACATTTTGACTCATCAATATCTAACATTTTATAATAAACAGCAGGCATATTTCCAGACCTAAGAGACTCCCAATTCAAGAATGAACAAAAACATTTGAAGACAAAAGAATAGTGCTTTTTACTTTTTTTTTTAAGGTGTGATAACTTGTGATAAGATATACCATTTTATTATTATTCAAATACATCGTATGAAAATGATAAAACAGATGCACTGAAGAGGTCTGTCTGACTTCATACAATAAAAGTAAACGGCACATATGATGTTTCCAATGGGGTACATTTAGCCAAATCTAAACAGACTAACTGAAGGTAAACAGCTATTATTGAAATATTTTTATACAATACCCTAAACAATTATGGTCTTTACCCTTTGTAGATATTTCTTAAGCAGGAAGATCAATACAGATACGAAACTGACAAGCTATACTGCATTTTTTCCATTTGTTGCTCACTCGATAACTTAATTATTATTAATCTTACCTATGAGATACTCCACATCCCCCCGACACCCCAGAAAGCTATGCATCCATTTAATAGGAGGCTGCAAAAGAACACCAAGCTTTCCTATTTGCTGCTCACTTCTAAATAGTGGAATTATGCCCTGAAGCACTATTAAAATACAATGAAAGAGGTGAAAGATGAGGAAGCGTGAGAAACGCCTTATTATCATGTTAGCTATTAGAATGGCTTTTGCAGTAGCTTTTTTCCCACCAGTCTGGTTCTACATTTGACTTCCCAGATGTCACAGATGTACCTATTCTGTCCTGCAACCACCCAGTTTTCTGCTATGCTACTCTTTTACCCGATCGCTGATTATTTTGGCCAGCGTCTCTAAGGACTGCCAACACATGGGAAAAGATGGTCTCTTCACTTGACTGCTGTCCAAAAATCTTTGGTCAGGTGCCAGATACTGCTGAAATGACTGTTTATCAGTTTTAAAGATTACTGTTGCCCAGCTACTTGTTACTACCCTGAATCGCCGAAGAAACTGATCTTCGGCCCAGCTAGAGGCCCAGCTAAGAAGCAAAGTTACTGAACAAAATTGGTCCTGTTTTACCTCAAACACTGAAGCAAATGAAGAGCGCTCACAAGTCAGAAATATTAACTTCAAAGGCCATAAGCACCTGTTTGAACGAACCTGAACAATTCAGCAATGATGCAGATGAAGAATCATCAGTTGAGTCATTTGCCTGTCTATACTGGGGGAAAAACAGCAGCAGTTGTCAAGAGTGGAGCCATAACAATCTTAAAGATTCGTAGCTGTTTCTCATATGAAAAATATCTGACCACAGAAGAGGTGTAGACAAATTTATTTTTCCCTTTCTCTTCCCATTCTGCCAAGTCCTTCCAGAGAATATGCCAAGACCGTAGCCTTCTACCATCTTCTATAGAATTACTCCTTTCTTCAGTTATGACTTACCAATAAATAAATAAATAAATAAATCAACAAAAGCCCCTATTTCTCATCCCTAGTGAATTTATGAATTTATCCTTGCTATTTAGGCTTCTTTCTGAACCTCAGCCTTCCAGCTCTTGTCATTTTTAAGATACCACCAAATTCTTCAGCAGATCAAAAGACCCACTGTGCTCTCCCAGGCTCATCTCGTTCAGCCTAACTCTTCCCCCAGCAGGGCTGTTTTCTCCCTTCAATTTTATCTTTAGGTATCACAGAAGTAAATTACCCTCTATCATTCCACTGCCTTTTATTTCTAAATTCAGTGAATTATCTCTCCTCTCCTCCAGCTTTGCTGGCAGGGATCAGCGTATGTAGATTATGCCGCAAAGTGAGTTTTTGCTTCAGGGGCAAGAAGGTGGGTGGGAGAGCTATGGAATAATGAGGGGTGATGAGAGGAAGACTGCTTGCTACTTCTCTTCAGCAACAACCCTCACCTCGATAAAAAGGTTTAAAAAA